>CM045769.1:68389954-68593384 GCA_025200525.1 Camellia lanceoleosa
ACATGATGTATTAGCTAAATTAGTCAATTAAAAGAACTTTCATATTCTTCTTGATTAATAATGAGATTGTTTTAGCATTATATAATAAATAGCTTGTAAGAAATTACGGACTTCTTTGGCCACTTATCATGCAGACCACAATTGATATGATAAAAATCAACATTATCAATGCTCAATTGTTTAGGTTTTAAACTTTCACGATGGTATCAATTCCTTTTCACTTGAATCGAGTCTAATCCTTGCAATTTAGTAGCATGAACTTCCTAGCGAACACGAGGATTCTTGATCGATGTTTGTTCAACATGTCGGAGACTCCATAAGGTTCACTATTGGATATTATCATAATGCTATGATCTTCTTTCTCCTTTGTGATATAAAAATTCCTAGGTACATCCTCTTACATTTGCAACTTTAATATTGAACATTACGTCGAGTTTGTGATGAATGTTGTTGCTAATTTTCTCCTACAAGATTCTATCTAAGATAATTTTTCTTATGCTTATGGGGCTTATATATTTTACGGTACATGTAGATACATACTTTTGAAACTTTGTTCGATTATTCTCTTTTTGTTTATTGTGTTACAGATTGAAGGTAATGACAAATATGTTGATTACGGACCCCATATCTCATCTTCCTTCATCTTGCTTTGGGCCCACCGTGATGTGTATGCATTTGTTGTCATTCAATGATTGAAGCATTAGCGGTTGTACATAATTAAATTATAATTGTCATTTACGTCGTTTTGCCCCGATTTCATGGAGGTTCCATTTCCAAGGGTTGATTTACAAATAGAGGTTCTTTGAATTCTCGTGGAGAAATGTTAGGTTTTAATATTCTTCTCCCAAATAAGTGAAGGATGCAAATTGTTTCTCTTAGTGATTTGGTTCCTTTATTTCGGCTCCATGGAAGTTTGATAGTTGTGGTGAAAATATCACGGGCTCGACTAGGATGGATGAAAATGGTGAGATCAAACTAAGATATTAGTACGGGTAATAGATGATTACGATTTTGTTGTTCTTTATTTTTCCAAGTAGTAACCAACTTGAAGTTTGAATGGAATTCTATTTTGTAGGTGTGGAAGATGTAAGATTCTGAGAATGTAATCTTGAATGAAGGAATTGATTGGACTTCAAAAACAACACATCTTGGAAGCATGATGTCTGACGGTTTGAGGCATTAAAGGTCATCTTGCATGGGCTATTTAATTTGAAAACAGATGTTGTCTTTCGGGTTAGATAATATGCATTATAGGATTGAGTTGTTCGGGTTTTGAGTAATGTTGGAGGTGGTCTTCTTCTTTTACTTTTGTGTACTTTGATGCGGCATGCTCGACATTGGCTGGAAGAGCATCTTTTGATTGAGTGGAAACTATAAAACAATTAAGTATTTTGTAGTGTTATGTATATATATATATATCAATTATTTGTAATGGATCATCCATTTCAAATAAAATGGTACTTTTTTTTAACTAGAAATAAAATGGTACTTGAAAATATTTGTTTTTCTTTTTCTTTATATTTTGGAAGAGATAAATGAGTGCATAGAATTCAAGTGATATTTTATTTTGGCAATGAATATAGATTAGATTTAAAACTCTTATTTGTATCAAAATAGAGTAAATTTATGGGATTGGATTATTTCAAGTTGACTTTTGGGCTTGATGAATTTATTTTGAGTTGACTTTAGTGATCTGAATTATTCATTTTTTAGAACTTATTAAGTAAAATATTCATGCAAAAAATTAAGATGATCGAACATCGGTAATTATATGTTTAAATCATATTTGTTTTAAAAAATAGACGATAATTATAATTTCAAGTAGCTATTCATTTTTTGTAATATAAATATGATTCAAACATATAACTACCGATATTTGTTACATTTTGACATTCTCTCAATTGTTTTCCATCTATGTTTATTTGGCCTATGTTTATTTTTTATTTTTTTATTTGTTAGTAAAACTTGATCTATCACATAAAAAAAGAGTTAGGTGAAACAAAAAGAAAGAGTGCGAAATTTCATTTTGTTTTCTCTAAGATTTCCTGTACATGTATTTCTGATATGTTGTTGCTTCACCACTTCGAAAATCAATATGGTGGTCTCAACTACCTCTTCTCCCTAAACTGCTTTACAAAACACTCTATCTTCAACTCTAAATTCCTACAATCATCTCTGATCATCCCTTGTTTGAAATGTTGTTCTTTGTGTTGTTTTCTTTTGGTATGGATGTTGAACAAATGCTTGATGATATCTTTGTCTTTGGTGAATAGATGTTGATTAGGTAGTCTTAGGTTGTTTTGTGGCTAGTGATAATTAATAAAGGCTAAGTAAAGATATTAATTTATTTTTTATCTATGGTCTTGCTCTCGATAATTGGGTCTATAATTTCAATTCAATCAATTTTGTTGTAATTTTTTTTTATATATTGGATCTATTTAGTTCAATTGATAACAATGATTAAGAAATTTGGATAGAAATTGAAAGAAAAATAGTTCATCGAAATGAAATGGAATATATTAAATTAGATGTCAACTTCTTAATCATTTTGTGAAGAATGAGTTGATTATTCTACATGAACCAATGTTTGTATACCTTTGTTGTTACATTGTTATGCGAGTTGGGTTCCTTATCATAAATGTTATATATTGCAGAATAAGGTTCAAGAGCTTCACAAGCCTTCTCTGAGAATAAGGGTCAACGTCTATCAAAGATGATGCAATTGTTCATGCATTTGGTCCATACGGCATAGTAGGGTAAGAGGGCTTGGATTTGGAGCATTGCCATCGAAAGTTGATGCACAAGCATACCAAAGTTATAAACCATCTATGGATAGTTTTAAGGACTTTGATGAATAGATTTTTATAATTTTGAATAGTTTTTGGTAATATTCACGAACTTATATATATACGGTTTTATGGTTTATAATTTTTTAGATAATTTAGAACTTAAGGATAGTCCTTTTGGATGTTTGGAATGTATATATTGACAATTTTTGAATGTTTATAATTTATTGATATAGTTTATTTTCATGGTTGAAATAATATTTTGGTGGTTGATTAATATTTTGTGAAGCTTGTTTGTAATATTAGATTGTACAAAGCGAGGTCAAATATAGACTTTCTTTGAATTTAAAAAAAAATGCACATTCTCGGCAATCAAATTAGGTCATTATATGAAACATTCCACAACATTCCATATCGTCATTGTATGTTCTACTTATCTCTGACAAGCGAGCAAGTTGTTGTATTATATATTTTCTGGCCTTAATCGGCATTGTTTTTGTCTCACCAATTAACGTGCAAAAGTAGTAGAAAAATAGCGACAATGCACAAAATCTGCCATTAAATAGTAATGGCGCACAAAATATGTAGTTAAATATTTTTTAACGTCTGAAACATGTCGTTGAAAGTGAAGGACTCTCCATGGTGGTCATAATATGATGTGCAATGCGTCGTATAAGGGTTTTCTGGCGTGCATTGCGCCGTAAAAACCCTTTTGTTGTAGTGTAGGCATCTTTGCCCCAAAAAAGCAAGACACAATCTTTAACCCTGGTTCTAATCTGTTGTAGAGTAACCTATTAGGATACAATCCCCAAATTCTAATTCTCCACCATATCAAACACAACTCCTTGATTTGACCTAAATTCTAATTTTGGTATGACCCTAAATTTTGAAAGAAATCCTCTTAAAATTGAGAATCTCCAAGGATTTGGGGCCTTTTTCCCAAGATTTCACATTCATACATAAAAAAGCATTCCAAACACCCTCTGACAGAGTTTCCCTATCCTAACTTTGGATACATAGATCTAGGGTTTTCTATTCAAACAAAGGTATCACAACATCTTGAAAATGGGAAAGTATCATGTCCTAGATTAGAAGGCACTATAGTGACTATATGCAGAATAAGATTACTCGAAATGGGTACCTTAACAAGATCACCAATATACCTCTCACACCTTCCATGAAGCGGTGAAATGAGGATCAAGTGGTATGTTGGGGATCTAGATCAAGGGTTGTGTTCCCACCATGGCAGAGCCCATCACTAACAAGCCGTCCAAGATATCGGATGGAAAACAGGGATTTAAAAAGTCGCCAAAGCAAATGCAATGCAATGAACATATACACATAAATGAATCTCATATTTACAATTCTCGAGTAAAGTTCTCTGTCTTCTCCATGAGTCACCGAAGCTGTGGAATCTTGAGGCCAGAAGGATCTGGCGCGCCTAACGGTTAGAACCTTTGGTACGGTTCCGTCAGCGGAATGTGGAGCAGAATAAGAGTCCAAATCTGGTAAACCCATAGAAAATGCACTAATCACAAAAATGCCAAAAATGGATACATCACTAGATTGAGTGCCTCCTAATGTTTTAGAGAAACTAGGAAACACATGACTCGTGCAAAGGCCACTTGTCTATAAGTAACTAAAGTGTCTCGGCTCGGGAACATAGGTATGAGGGAAAGGTCATGAATTAAGCACCTCTGCTCACCCGATCAAAGATGGCCTCTACTAATTCTGAATATGAGATTCATTACCAATATATTCCCATGTTTCAATTATTAATGTCGAAATTACTATGTGAAGCAAACAAGTATAGACTAAATCACTTACTTTGGAATGCATTAATTTCATATGTTTTGAAAAAGAGTTTAAAAAAGTGCAACTCAAAGAAAAGATGAGTCCACATGCATGGAAATCAATATCATCCCAAAATAAGCAAAATAACCTCCATCCACCGGCATCCAAAGAGATATATCAAGTAAGCATATCGCTGCATGATAAGAATGCTAGACATTGTAAGAAAAACACAAATCATTAGGATGCAAAGATGAAAGAAGCTCACCTAGTACTCTTTCACACCAAGCCAAGCAAAAAGGATTAGAAAAACAAGCATGATCCTAAAAGCAAAGGAACTAATGCAAGACTCACAAAAAATACAACTAAAGACTTGCCTACTAATTATATGATATATGAACCATCTTAAGAAATGGGGTAGCGTACATAATCACATAGGAAATAAAGAAAATAAGAGGTAAAATGAGCTAAGTCTTATGCATAAACAATGGATGCAAAAGATTGAGAATGATAAAGAAAACCTGATGCCAAGATAGGGAAAGCTTTAAATAAAAGGGATAGAGAAGAAAGAAATGAATACCCATGAATCTATACAAAGAAGAAGCGAAATGACAAAAATAATGGAAGAAAACTACTAGTAATGCTACCAAATGAAAACACTTAAGAAGCTACCAAACAATACAACATCATGGAAGCAATCAAGTGAGAAAGGAAATGAAAATAAGCTAAATCCACTGGTCTCGTCACTGAAGAGATGAAATGATGGTCTTCCTTAATCACCAATGGATATGGAAAATCACATGATGACCAAGGAAGCAAAACAAGAAAAAATAACTACCATACTCATCATGGAAGAAGGGATGAGATGATAGACTTCTTTGACCATCAAAGATATTGAAGATAATGATGGTCATAGAAGAAACAAATATGTAATGGAAACTAAACAAGGAGTAAATAAAAAAAATATATATATATAAATAAAAAGTAAGAATCTGCATCATATTTCCAGAAAAGGGGCAAATAGATGCTCTGATTCATGTTAGAAGTGGATGGGAGAGTAGATTGCAAAGTCAGTTCTAGGTGGAAACCATGCTTGGTTTCCAAGAAAATGGAGAGAAAACAAGAGAAATTATGAGAAAATGAAAGAAAATGAGATTGAAATACACTCTACTCACCAATTTAAACCCATGGATCACCCAATTAATCCCGCAAGATATTCCTAAGAGCTCATTAGAATGTAAGTAAGGATTGAATCGTGAAAATTAAACTCATTTAGATGATGATAAAATTAGTGAGAAAGTGATGGAAAATGAAAGCAAACAAAATAATTATGAAAACAACCTATAGGGTAGGACTAGAACCCTCTATACAAGTCCAAAACTAATCTATATTACCAAGGAAAATCAGAAAATGAAGTGTTTGGGAGGTAAGAAAATGAGAGAAAGTGAGAATTCAAGTAATCCAAGTAATCCTATGTAGGGATGGCTAATCCCCTCCCCTATCCACGAGGCCTAATCACATGATAATCAATACATAATCTCATAATTATAATGTTTGGCAAGAAAAAAGAAAAGAAAATGGGAGAGAAAATGATGAGAAAAGTTGGTGGACTAACTTCAATTGAGGAAGATCATCCTCTTAATTAGCAATCCTTTCCTCCAAGCATCTTCAAATCTTAAAGCTTGATCTTCAATCTCCGACAACTTAAACTTCAATCCACGGTCTTGAATGGTGTATGTATAGGTGTAAATTATTGTAGAGAGAGAAAATTTGAAGAATTTCGAGTCTTAGAAATTTTAGGTGTCTCTAGGCTTAATCAAAATTCTTCTCTCATTTCTTCCTTGAAGGAGAGGTGTTTATATAGACCATGAGGTTGTTTGGTCCGCAATTAGCGCAAGAATTACAGGTGGCACCTCCACATGCATAAGGGACCATATCCCGGCTGCTCTATTTCTTGACAAACTTGTCGACCAACCAAATGATGTCGGCCATTTATTTTATGACCGACCGGCCCGAATTTGGTCGGCATAAAAGTTATCTTTGTAACACCCCAATTAAGTACATCAACCAACATCCATTAATCTATAAGGTTTGTACAAAAAGTCGGCATGCGAATTATACATTCAATGATATAGAATACATGAATCTATAGCATGTAGAACATCAAATCCCAAAAATAAATAAAATGCCCTTGAAGGCATACATCTTCCGACTTAAGCAGGTTACACAAAAATGGTCTCTCGGACCATACATGTATACCTCTTGGCTAGCAAAATAAATCACAACAAAAATAGAGTCATTTACTCTTCACAAAATATGTCCACGCCCTCAACTCGGCGGGATCACCACATCTTTTCTGCACCAATATCCCATAGGGTGAGCATAAAGCCCATTAAAGAATCATAACAAAGTATATCAGTTTTGCAAGATTTTCAATAGTAAATGCAAATGCCATGCAATGCAATGCCAATTAAAGAGGATTTCATTTACATGCCTTTTTAAAAAATCACCATGTTCAACAGGTTTGAAATCTCAACAATTACGAAATTTTCAATTTTATTCAATAGGGGCTCTCATCGACTCGGGTAATCCTAGGGTTGGTGTTGCAAGTAGGCACGACTAGCACTACCAACCCCCACTTTACTTGTTGCTAGCAGGAAGGAAGTGATACCTCCTCATACGTGTTTTCAGTCTTTCACCCACGGACACTCGAGGCCAACTTATTAATTTCATCTACACCTCCTATCTGGATTTACCAGCGTATTTACCCCATAACATTTTGTGATTTCATTTCACAATATTTCATTCTCAATGAAAGTTCAATTCCCAATCAATGTTCATGACATGCAAGGTTTAGAAAAGCCAATGCAACAATTATCTATACTACATCATGATTCTGCATTTTCAACATAACTCCAACAAATATTCCATAGAGATCAAAATTTTGATTTTTTCTTTTCAATGTCATTCTAACAAATAGCCAAAAGTTTGCTACCATTTATCAATATATAACAATATGTCCACAATTCGTGCACTTCCCTCATTTTAATAATTTCAAAACTATAGCAAAATTTGGATAGCAACTTCCAATCTCAACAATTCTCATATGTTAAGAAACCCATCATCAATATATATGCATTTGTATAAAAACAAGAAATTCCCCATTTTCTTTACTTATCATGGCACACAACAATGTATATATACATATCTATATATATAATATCAACCATGAACCCTCATCTTCTTTCATTTAAGGAAATCCTCAAATTTCTAGGTTTCTTCTTTACAACAACACACACACCCTAAACACTTTGCAAGAAACCCTAAAGAAGACACCATTTCCTTGCTCAAGATGATTTGAACCATCAAGATATTATCTTAGAAAGATTTGAGATTTTAAAACCCACTTTTGAAAATCCCTACATTCTTGAGCCAAAATCTAACCCTCATAATATCCCCAAGAAAAACCAAAACCCACATCAAACTTGCAAAACATATATATATATATATATATAACACAAAGAAGTCCCTACTTCATTCTTGTTGAAGAGATGAGATGAAACCTAGGATTCAAAAGTGTAGAACTTGATCTCCACCGCACAAAGTGGATTTCTAGCTTAGCTTTCCAATATTTGTGAAGAATGTTGGGTCAAGATCCTAATCGATTGTAAGAGATCAAATGTTTTAGGAGCTTTGGTGTAGGAAAAGTCTGAGAAGGAGAGAAATGATTTTTAGAGAGAGATAAGCTAAAAGTGATATACACACAACCTAAAAGAGAAAAAAATAGAGATTTCGGACTACCTAGATGCCCACATGCGCGCCCACTCTCCCATGTGCGGGCATCTTCCCTACGTGCGGCCTTTATCCTGCTGCGTCGATGCTTCCACCCGCACCTCACTCGCTTTGCCTTTTATGTAGTGTGCAAGCTGAAAAAGACCCACTTCCCCTTACGTGTGGCCCTCTCCCACACATGCGGCCCAAGGCCCCCCACGTGCCGTGTTGGTCCCCCCGCCCCGAATTTTTCTTGTTCGACTCCACACACCCCGCACTTGACCGTGCATGCTCTGAAACAAGTGACACTCAACCTGGACTAAACAAGGACTGGAATTTGAGAAAAAGTTTTCGAACACAACAAACCCAAAGAGGACAATAAGTGAAACAACGTACAATGAAACCGGTCATCACATGTACACTTGAAATTTGAAGCAATTTCTGAGAAAACAAGGTTTTTAGAGAGTTGTCCTAATTTCCACTTATTCCTACTCTGTCCTTGCTTGGTTACTAAAAGTCACAACATTTGAAGTTCAAAGATGAGCTCTAACATTATAAAAATGATTGGATTTACGCATGGCTAAAAGCATTTTGGAAGAGGCTTTTTAAAGTCTAAAACATTTGACCAAGCAATTGAAAAAATGGGATTGACGGATAAAGCTCTTTGTTGAAGAGATCGAAGAATTTCGCGTTCGGTCTTTGAGCATTGGGTGCTTAAGAAAAGGAGCCCAAGTCTTCTGATCAGTCAAAATGGAGTATCTACAACGTGTCCACGACCTTGAGTGGCATAGAATTTGTGCAATGGCTAGAGAGAGCTATCTTGGATGCTTGGCCTAGGGCCTTTTTTTTTATAGACCGAGTGTCTTTATTGTGTAAACCCTTTTTACTTGATGTAAACCTAATGGCATTTCATTTATAATTGAATGCTCTTATTTTGAATTACATACTAATTCACTTCAATTAGATATTAAATAGATGATGTATGTAATGGATGAACCTCATGCATTGAATGTTATACAAATATATATACAAGAGAGATAATTTTATTATATTCACTAATATTTTTTAACGTATTATTCGAGTTT
This sequence comes from Camellia lanceoleosa, assembly GCA_025200525.1. NCBI lineage: Eukaryota > Viridiplantae > Streptophyta > Magnoliopsida > Ericales > Theaceae > Camellia > Camellia lanceoleosa. Next base: position 68,399,388 of record CM045769.1, read on the forward strand.
ATTTGTTGGGATTCAAACTTTTTAAATTCGGAGTGTGGCAGGTTTAATAATTACATTTTTAATCAAAATTATATATATATATATATATATCAAGCAATTAATGTTCTTAGGATTATATATTTTGAAAAAAAAAAACTTAATTAATCATCCCATGCATTGCACAAGTAAATTCCTAGTTTTGATTAAATGCTAAAACATAAACAATCTCCCTTATCACCAAATTGTTTATAGTTTTTGAAATTTATTTTTATTAAAATAATTATTCATGTTGCATTAATGTTTTCCCATATGTTTCTTTTAAAAACAATAAAACATTGCATTGATGTTTTGCTTCCATGAATGTTACTATCAATGTCATTATTTTCTTAACCGCCCTTGGATCAAATATTTACAAAGTTTATATATGACAGCATATGTTGTACTCACTCCTTCACAAAATGAGTTATTCAAGATATGTTTGTTTCATCGTAGCATCAATTTTCTATAATGTCATTGTATCTTCCATTGCTTCTTCTAACGGTGAATGCCAGGTCCTCTCTCTCTCTCTAAAACAAAAATGAAATTAATTTTTAGGAAGTAATATTGATTAGTTATGAATGCGATTATATCAAAATTTACTTTTTGAGTTCAATCTAATTTCTTTTTTCTTTATTTTGTTATTTTTAGCTCAAAGATAAATGGGGCTTTGATAAGGGTTGTGATATTGGACTCTATTGCTTCAACTCAAGTAATACATTTGATCAGCAAAGTGCAAAATCCGTCTTCTCAAATCCATTTAAGATTGTGGTCTCTCTCTTCCCCCATCCTTTCAAATATTTATACACCATTTGCAACAAAGAAAAATATTATACATAAACCAATTAATACCAAATTCTTCTATTAGTCAACACAAAATCCATAGGTCCTACACATTATTAATGTGACTCGTGGTACCTTTATATGTAGTGATAGCAAAATTGATAAAATAGTATGTTTATATATATATATATATATAATTACTCTTGTACAAATATATTTATTTAACTTTTAACATTGTGGCTATTAGGATCGAATCAATTTAAAATTTGGAATATTACATTTGAGGCCCAGATAAGTTTATTTAGTTACAATTAGAACCCCAAGTTATTAAAATTCATATGAGAGTTATTTAAGTCATTGAGCAGGTCATCCATTATGCTTTGAGATTGGAGAATTGCACTCTCTATACCTAGTACATAATGTTTATATGTGAAAATGTTGATTTTTATTATTTTGATATTATTTTGTTGAATTGAATAATTAGCTGCATGTTTGGGTCTCTAAAATTGTAGAAACTACACATAGCTTGAGGGATTTTTTATGGAAATCGAAAGTGAGACTTATAGAGGATAGTTTATTGAAGAGAATTCAATTTTTTCCCTCGTGGCGGAATTCCCTCCTCTCTCCTTTTTCATAGGCTTTGGCATTTCCCTTTCACTAGTATTTTTCTCCTGTAAGTAATAAGCATGTGAACTTTCTAGGTTGTGGAAGGTTCCAACAGAAAATGTGTGCTAAACACCTTTATTTTTGTCAATGAGTGCAATTTTTTGGCTTATTTAAGATTAAATTTGGAACATTGGATTACCTATTTAATTAAGAAATTGAACTAGGATTAATGGCAACCTTTATATATATATATATATATTATGGGAAAGCCTATGGTGTGCACTCCCTTAGCGGTGCGTACCATATGCAACTTATCACAAATTGGCACAACTTTACCACAAAAATTCGTCACATCAATTACAAAATGCATAACTTTGTCACAAATTGGCATAATAAAATGTCTAAAATTTTGTCGTTGATGTTACAAAATTTTGTGAAATTTTGTCATTGATGTTGCAAATATTTGGGGCATAGTTACAATATTTTTTGTTATGCTAATTTGTAGTGAGATTACACATTTTGTGGTTGATGCCACGAAATTTTGTAGTAAGGTTATGTTAAGGGATGTACAACATAGAGTCCTCCAAATTTTATTTTTCTATTGAACTAGGAGCAATGCTAACCCTTTACCTTGAAATTTTTTTTTTTTCCCTACTTTTCATTCTCCTTGATATTTCACTATAAGATCTAAGCCTTGGGTGCTCCAATAGTGTACTTTAGTGAAAGATTAGTATGTTTCAGAGATGAATCAGTGTGTTCTTGGAAGACGCTTGGTGTTCTCGAAACTTAGGTAACGATCTCTCACCTCCTCTCTATATCCACTTTCATTATATATGAGCATGTTAGGGTTTGTATTCTACATTTCACATGATTTCTTCATTGAATATGATGGATCCATGTTAGCTACTTGGTTATTGTTCACTTTGGTCACCTCTCATGATTAATGATATTTTACTTGAATTAATGGAATGAAAAGTGTCGGAAACAATGTTGTATGTATTATTACTTTGAAATTCACATTTTGTATCGAAAATGCAAATTTGATCTTAAAGCCTAAAAAATTATACTCTAGAATTAATTTGATGAAGTTTGACATTAATATATTTTGTTCACTTTGAGAAAATCATAAAATATTAAAGTGTATAAAAATTTGGGGAAAAAAAATGAAGTTATTCGGATAGCTAGGTATTGAATATGGTTATTTTTGGAACAAATCAATATTTATATTTGATTTGTTATTTTTCTTATTTTGAATTATGTTGAGCTTGCTAGTTTTGTTCATATAACTACTTAGATTGGAAGGACTACGGAGATGAAGGCTCCACAGTCATAATTAAGTAAATAAATAAATAATAATAAATAAATAAATGGTAAAACTATCATAATTAATTGTGGAGCTCTGTCTCTCTCTCTCTCTCTCTCTCTCTCTCTCTCCAACAGAACAATTCGTTACCTTTCAACAAATTCGCATTCTTAACAAGTCACAATTCTTATGCGACATATACAATGTCATATTTCACGAAGGGAGGATTTTATGCTGATGACGAAGACAAGAGTATCACACAACAACTAAATGTAAGTCTATCACATCTAGTCTTGCTTTATTAACTACAATGTATTCTAATACTGATAAACAATCACTTATGTGCAGAGCGGCTATAGCGACCTCGGTCTTTTCTCATTTGATTGTTGTATCCGGACTTAGATTTCGTAGATTCTATCATTGTATAATTGTTGTTGTCATCCTTTATTTTCTCATTTGGAGATATAGGATGTGTTGGGCGAACTGTTTGAGTTGGTTGGGTTGAAACCAAGTGTTCTTTGTCGATTTTGGGTTGGTCGCTCGAGCGAGGGTTTGGTCGCTCGAGCAAGGGTTGATTTTGTTTTTGGTGGCTCGAGCCAGGGTTTCTTCGCTCGAGCGAGCGATTGCGTCTAGTATAGACCTGAGAGCAGTGTTTCTTCGCTCGAGCGAGCGAGGTGTATGTTTTCGAGTTCTTCGCTCGAGCAAGCTTTTGTCGCTCGAGCGAGCTTCTGGGTTGCAGATCTGAAGCATCGAGTTGTTGGCTCGAGCGAGCTTTTCTTCACTCGAGCGAGGCATTTTTGTGTCTTTCTTGTGTGCAGTCGCTCGGCGACCAAGTCTTCCTTCGGCGAGCTTTGTTCGATTTAAATAGGCAACAACGGGATTTTGATCAATTTTTCATCTTCTTTCAGATTCCAAAACCCTAGGTACGAGTTCTCTCTCCCTCTACACATCTTCTCTCTTAGGATTGATCTACTTAGAGTGAGTTTCTACCCTAGATCCTTTATTAAAAAGATAGAGTGGGTCGAGGGCTTCAGTTTAATCTGAACAATCTTGGATTTGGAGCACTTTGGAGTTTGGGTCTTCATCTCCGTCTTCTCCTTTTTGGGTTATTTCTTCGAGGTAGGGATCTCCTACTCCATCTTATAGGTTTTAATCCTAAGTTCTGGGATTTTGATATGTTGGGTTGTTGGGTAATATTGAGAAAAGCTAGGGTTTGTTTTATAATTAAAATGCCTAATTGTTGAAATAAAATTCATACGTATAATTAATTGTGGAAAATGTGTGGATAATGAGTTTAATTCATAATATTGAGAAGTTATGAGATTAAATGATGTAGTTGGATAATTTAACCACTCATCTTTGAAATTGAGATTATATGTGTTGTACATTTATTTCCTGCTTAGAAATAACTGTTTTGGGCTATCGGTGGAGGATAGTCATGAATGTTGCAGACATTGCATGTGGATTAGGAAAAACTGAAACTAATCAATTGGCTATTTCGTTGTGTATAAAGGTTGGAATAATACATTAAATTTATGTATTGATTGATTGTGTATATGACTTTGTATTTATATGCATTACTTGTGTTTGGGAGGAGATAGGGGATGTACTCCACGGTTTAGGGGAAGATAGGGGATGTACCTCTAAACCGGTTAATGTTAAGGGAAGATAGGGGATGGACCCGAGTCATGACTCATATGCTTTCGCCCATTCTGATCGAGATCTGACTCTTATGCTTATCTCTTTGGAGTATTGGTTGTTTGATTTGATACATCACTAAAATGTGTATCAGTTGGGAAGTATGGAAGTGAATTTTGATTGAGATTGATACAACACCAACATGTGTATCCGTTATGATATAGGAAAGGTTTAACTTGATTTGTTATCCCTGTTGAATTGGAAATATTGTTAATAAGAGATGAAACCCCTGTTGAGTTATTTGGCCAGTTACGAGCCATATTTGTATAAATGGAAAGTGAGATGTGTCATAGACATTAGTGTCATGAACTTGTAAAATGATGTAATTGACTACCTTGTGTTAACCATCTATCGAATACTCTTGCTTTAGTTAATTCTTATACTTGGTTTAGTATTTCTCTCTTTGGGTTGTGGCTCACCCTATATAGAATATCATTTTTGTCCGGTGATTCATTACCTCCAAGGACTTAGCTTGGGAGGATTTGGACTCAAAGACTGTCTTTTGTTTATTTGTTTTTATTTGAGATTACATGTAAGGACTCAAGCCAAGGGCTTAACTTGTAAATGAGTTAGTACTCATATTTTTGTGTCCAAGTGTTGGCTTGGAAAGATGTAAGCCCATAGGGCATTTACTTTCTTTATTACATGTAATGTCTTTTAATAAGTTTACTCTGATGAATGGAATGATATTCTTCCTTTTCTTATAATGATGCATGTTAATATTATATTATGGGTTTAATTTTGAGGGCGTTACAGCGACGTTAGAGCCTTAATGTTAAATATATTTGATTTGAAAGGGGATGTATGGTTATGCCAAGGATGTGATTATAAGACTAGTCATATAAGCCAAGTAAGTACCTCTTGTTTAAATTACAACTTCACATAAAGTAGAATTTTTATTAATGTTTAAGTTAATTATACTTTATCTCTCTCAAATATTACCTTATCCCTTAATTGTAAAATCATATATTTAAATCTTTCAACTATCAAAAACTATACAAAGAAATTATGCGTTTGGTTGTTTCCATAGGTCTGCTCTTGACGTCTTTAAGGAAGTTGAAGCCTTCTTAACTTCAAATTCATATGAAATTGTAACACTAATCCTAGAAGACAGAGTTCCTGTGAAGAATACATTATGAAAAGTTTTTGATGCTTCTGGGTTGACAAAATACTTGTTTCCATTATCGAAAATGCCTTTATATGGTGAAGATTGGCCAATTGTCAAAGACATGGTTACAACTAATCAAAGGCTTGTTGTCTTTAGTTCATCCAAATCTAAACAAGAAAGTGAAGGCATTTCATATCAATGGAACTTCATGGTTGAATATAAATGTAAGGAAACACATTCCAACTCTTTGATTTTAAGCCTTCATTTTTTATGTGAAAAACCCAATTTTAGGTTTGTTCATTTTGTGTTAATAGTATATACTTTAAGTGGGTTCTTGTAGATGTATCATTTTGAGTGCTTAATTAAAATTTGCAGTTGGAAGTGATGGAAGGCATACTAATCGTGGGCGGTCGTTGAAACTAAACAACACTAGTAAATCCCTGGTGTTATTCAACTATGTCGATTTAGAACAAAAAAAGAAGAACAAAAACCACTATTCTGCTTTCGACTCCACATTACGTAAGGAAATAAATACCAAAGATCTTATCAGCACAAGTAAAATGTGTTATACTTCAATTAATGCGATGGCGAATTTCATTCTTTGTTGATTATAGCAAGGTATAGATTAATTTTGACAAACATATTATTTTGTAGCTCAAATATGTAGATTATCTGTTGAGTTATAAAAGATATTTAACTATTATCATCACCATTTTGTCATTGTAAAGAGAGATGGAGGGCGGTGTTTGAAGGCTGTAGACTTCTTAAATGGAAAGCTATTATGTGGGTGTGAGGATGTGAATTCATGCCAAGTAAGTGGATAGTTATTTACATTATCTTACTAGAATTGGGATTGCTACAACTTTACATTCAAAGAAAGTGTTATTCAATTGTAAGTGATGTGTATATTTAGCATGTTAAATCAAATGTTAAACATAATTTGACCAAGTATATTATATTTCCAACACACATATTTTTTAGATATAGCGAGAAGGAAGCCTTGATGAACATCACTAAGTAAGTATGGAACTAAGCTTGTAGTGAAGCATATATGTATATGATTGTAATATCGATGAGATTTTATTGTCTTAATAGGCTTAATATAAATGAATATCTAATCATTTAATTTTATTTTTTTTCCCTTGTAGAATGGTTCGTTGTGCACTTCAGATGTTGATGATGAATCTCAGAATCATATTTGGTTCAATGTTTAGATGACACAAATGTAGTCTAAAATCCTTTGTGTGCATCATTGATGGATATCTTTATGTCTTGATTTGCAACCTTTTATCGGACAATGACACATAATGTAAAATTTGAGACTTTATTAATTTGATTTACTTTATATATCTTTAAAATTAATTAAAAAAAGCTCTACAACTTTATATTATAAAATAATTCTATACTATTAGGATTGCATTATGTCCCTTATTGTAGATGGCTACAAAAATTGGGAAGCGAAAAAGTTTCAAACATATGTAATAAAACAACAACAACAACAATATTAACAATAATAATAATGCTCTGAAGAATCCCCTTGAGTGCCTTAGTTGTTTAACATTTATGTTTCTCATTAAGTTCAAGATCTTTCTACAAATTGGTCCATTGCCATTTAGCTTGTACCAGTTGGAGTTGTCCATGTTTTAAACCAAAATATATTATTCCTATATGAAATATCTAGGCCCCTAGATTGTGATTTATAATTACATTTCAAATCCAAACAAAAACAAATGGTGGTGATAACAATTCTCTAAAAACATAAATTGATCTAAATCAATCTATTGAGAACTAATTTAGATTCAATCTTAACAATCAACAAAGGGACACAAACAATTTTAACGTGAAAAATAAGTACTATTGGAATCCTCCAATAGTGATTACAAAAACCATGAGCCTAAAGGTTAATAAAAAAAAAACAAAAAATCCTCTAAGAGGAAAAGCAAGATTACACAAGCTAACTTAGCCAATCAATTTCCTAACGAATCCTTGCTTGATTATTCTAGAATACTTGTGAATCTTCAACCTAACCACATCTTAAATTTGCCTCTGTGGTGTCGAATCCTCAAACACCAATGGGCTTGGCATCCAATGATTGAACTCCAAGTAAAAAATATAGACAAAAACCCCTCCTTGAATAGATCTATCAAGTGCAAGAGATATGAAGAATCATCTTTGAATTGTCAAAGGAGACATTGAATTTACTCTAAACTCGCTCAAGCGACACAACGTTAAACAGCGAAAATAAACCTTTGTGGTACTTGATAAACTCATAGTTACTATGAAAACCAAAACCTCACTTAGGCTCCCCTAACTTAGCTCGAATGATGATTTTAGCCTTGCAGTATTTGTAAAGCTCAGATAGAAATATTACAAGATCCAAAAGTTCAGTCGAGGGACACAACCTCCGCTTGAGTGAGAAATAAACCTTTGTAGTACTTAAAAATGCATTCAAAGTTGCTATGAAAAATAAAACCTTGCTCAAGCTCCATTACTTAAGCTAAAGAGGTGATTTCAGCCCTACAGTATTTGTCAAGCTCAAAAGAGATATTTGCAAGAACCAAAAGTTCACTCAAGCTCTACTACCTTTGCTCGAGAAATACTAGAGCAATCCCAAGCTTGAGGTCGTACAAATTGACAAATACAAGGCATGCAATTGGAAGAAAGAAACCCATAATTTATTGAATAAACAAATGATTACATTGAGGGGCCTATTTGGTTACATTCGCAATTTCTTAAAAATAAGGAATGGAAAAGGTTACGAGGCCATGGAACTTAGTGCAGCAAAACTCAATGAATACATGTTCTCTCTCTAACATTTCCTCTATCCTATCTAATTGGGGCTTCTCTAGCTGGTGTGCCCTTATTTGGTGAAAAAGCTGCTGGGCCTTCATCTCAAATTATATTTGCTTCAGTGCCTTCTCCACCTCATCTATTCTATCCATCCCATCCATATCAGCAACCTTTCTGTATGCTGAATCATGGTTCTTGAAGTCTCATATTCTTCAAGGAGATTCTCTGCTTCGTAATGGGATTGAATACGAGTGGTAGAGATCGCTTCCAATGATTCACCGATGGCCAAGGCATTTTTATGGCAATTAAGAAGGAGAAGGAGTTGGTCTAGGAAGGTATGAAGTTATATTTGGGCCACTAGATTGAGGTATGGCTTAGAGACTATATCACAAGCCCATAGAAGGTTCTTGTGAGGTGTCATCTCAAAACACTTGAAGGATAGATGGGAGAAGGCGACAAGCGAGTTTGGGCTTTGTACTATTGGTGGCGATTGGGAAAAGTTGGGGCTTGATAGGGGCAAAATGCGATCCTCGAAGAGGTGAGCTTTAATTCCTCAATCCGATTAGGATTATAAGGAATGAGAGGTGCAGTTGGGTCCTCCAAAGAAATGAGAAGCGGGGCTCATTCACACACTTTAGCCAATTAGAAGAGCCAAGTTTTGCCTTCTTGGCCAAGTATAAGGGCTCAATCCGAGCTTGATTATGTAGAGTCTTCTACACTATTTTGGTTGGCAAGGTGGAGGTATACCATCTTAGAAAGTAAATTGTCTTCGTGAGGCGGTCAAATGGTACACAAGGTTATACCACTAAGCTACTAGAAAAAAAAAAAAAAAAAGAGAGAGAGAAGAAGTAGGGTCATCGAATTCAACATATCTATGGTGAATTCGCTCCCTTGTTAAAGGTTGGGTTGGTTTTGGCTAGGCATTCCAACCAATAGTTTTGTTAGAGGAGGAGGTAGCCTCATCATAAGCAAAGACCTTTGGGACAAATAAAGAGCTTTCGAGATCCATATGAGCAAGTTTTTGTTTTGAAGGTGTATATTCTGCAAAAACCTCCATAACTTGTATAAATTGAGAAGGATAGGCATGGCTAATAAATGCATGAGAGTTCTTTTGAGTTCGACCATCATTGTGCAAAACCTCTTCACATGCTCGATCAATGAAGGAACAGGTTTGATTAGCCATCAAGGATGTATCATTCTTTTTGTTTGCACAGATAATGGATGTAAGGTTCAAGCACAAGGGGATTCTTAGCATTTTAAACGTTTCTTGAAGGTGATTATACTTCTGAAACAATTAATTGCCATGTACACCCTAGAATGTAGGTAATAGGACATCGATCCACTAGTATTACTAAGTATTTGTTATATTAGTGCGGCGGGTAATGTTGGCCATATATTTTGTATTAGCGAGTCCCAGCATGACACATGGTCCATCAAGGGTAATTTGAGCAATTAGTAAAGGTATCCAGTCATCAAAGGACACATGGAAAATCATATCAATGGCAATGGATCAAAGCCAGGTGTCATGGCTAAACAGTTCTTGAAGATTTATATCCAAATTCAAGAGGGAAGCTCAACTACAAGAAATGGTGTAATGGAGGAAAAATACTTGGAGCCATGTCCCATGATCATGGAGGTTACTTCAACAATTATCATCCACTTCGACAGTTATCAGGCACTTCGACGGTTATTACGAAGGCCTATAAATAGAGAAAAAAGCTGACAGTGAAGGACCCAGAACCAAATTCAAAAACCAGTTTACTTACTTTATATTTTTCCAATTCTTTACTTTCAAGTTCTTTATTTTTCCGCACTGCATTTCTGTTTCTTAGGAGTAATTCTAAGTTAGTCTGTTTATGGCTATAAATTCCTTCCAAGCTGGAAGTGTGAAGGTACTATTGTAAACATTTGTTTACTTAATGAAATTCGATTCTGACACTGTTCTCTCCTTCTTTTACTTTTGATTAGTACTTCTGAATTTTCCCCTAAAATAAGCCACCAATAAAAGTCCTCTTCATTGGGGCTAAGATAATTTCAAAGCAATTGTCAAATTAATTGGTTGGCATTTACTATTTTTGTAAGAGTTATTGATCATTGCTAGCACATTGTAATTACATTTCTAGCCTTGAAAATAGCAGTTTTGTATAAATAAATAAAAAAATTAGATGGTGAGAAAATAAACCATTCATTCAAAATTGATTCAAATGTATGGTTTACATTATTCGATCGATTTATTTTTGCAAGAATAATATACTCGGCAATTCAAAAATTTAAAGCTTTTAGATTATCGAAGCAGGGCCCAAAAGTGAACCTATTGGGCCAAACATGACTGTCCAATCTGGTTATGAACTTGAGGCAGTCCAATCTCAGATTTTAATTCATATTTTTCCAAATTGAAGTGGTGTATATTTAAATTTGACATGGTGTAAATCACAATATAAATAAATCTAAAACACTCATTTCAAATTTTGCTTATTTTTTCAAATTTTTCTTTTTGGCCTTAGGTTTAAGAACCCTAATAATATTTTTTTTAGAAATATAAGGACAATACTAATTTCTGTATTAATTTATGTCCTCCAAAACACATGGTGACAAAATTCTATAACTTTTTAAACTCATTTAAAATTTTGAAAATTCTATAACTTTTTTTTATCTAAGACACTATATGGCATCCCTTATATAAGCACATTTTTTTTTTTTTTGGATCATATCACCTCTCTACTTTGTTTGCACATCTTTTCGTAAAAAGTCAGAAAATATACTAATTTAGGGGCCATTTGGGAACATACAAAAAAAAGCTGTGGTGAAATGGATTTAGAAATACTCTTTCTCGACCCCTTTTCCTTGAGCATGGCTCTTCCTTTTATAATGATCCCTCCAGAGGCCATCCATGGGCCCTTGCTTCTGAGCTTTGATTCTATCCACGGCCTACGTATATTAAGGAGTATAGTCGGCTCTTATGGCCGCCATAACTTGTTCATACTCGACTTCTCCACTTGCCTGACCCGACATGGTTGACTTGTATTCGGCCATCTGGCGAGCACCTAATCATAAATAATGAAAAATAATAATCCATTTACTCAGCCACCACAATTGCCCCCCGAACATCCAATTAACATTCGTTATTCGGCGGGGTTGGTGTCTACTTTCTCGGCTTATAGACTTGGCGGACATCAAAAGTTAGAATCTGGCCTTTCGCACACTTTTTAGTGCTGATGCATCCAAACAGACGCGATATGATATCATCATTGCTTCCCGCCCCTTCATGTTTTGACATTCATTTAATGCGATTTAAAAACTATCCCTCCATATGGGTTGAACCTTGTCTCTTTGACATTCCTCATTCTATTCATCCTTCTTCACAAGCCTCCTACGATTTGCGACTCTTGCTTTCTATCACTCTTTCGCTCTAACCTGTAAGTCCCCTCTCTCTCTCTCTCTCTCTCTCTCTCTCTCTCTCTCTCTTTTGTTCGCATTCCAGTCCCTTTTTATATTTTCTTTGTTTGTGTATCTTCCTTAGTCTAGAATGGCGACTCATCAAGCTCTCCTCTCTGAGGAAGCGAATCGCCGCTTTTAGTCATCGTTTTCCATTCGAGACGGCGTCCAAGCATCCTCATTGTTGGCAGTGTGGTTGATATGGAGAGGACGGATGCAAACACCATCATTTTTTATCTTCTGTCAATTGCTGAAAGTAGGGTCTGTTTCCCCTTACAGGGTCTCTTGCCTTCTTAACCCAATGTGAACCTTTATCATATAATCATGAGTTTGGTAGAACTGAACCACCTACTTGGGTTCAACCTGGGGATTTCGACTATTCAGCATTCTTATGTCATGGCGAAGTCAACCGGTCATCAAGGCCGTTATTTTCTCAGAGCCAAGGATATAGATCACCACTTGGTGACTATGCTTGCCAACTCTGGAAAAAGAGTTGACGATGTTATGGTCGTCGTTCAAGGCAATTGGGAATTCAGCGAGGGAGAGGATCGCCAAGACCCTGTGCCAAGACGGAAAGGCGAGCCAGGTAGCTGAACAATTGGTTTAAAATAAGATCTATTCAGCTAAAAAATACGGAGCTGACCCAGTTTGTTGTGTGCAAGTAACAACTTAAAAAGAGCCATTCCTTCGGCAGACAAAGGGCATTCAAATCTTCAAGGACAAGGATGCGCCACTCATGTTCTATTAAAGTACGATCCCACCTACTCAACGTTTTCGGCCGTCGACCATATTCTCATGCCGAGGGGAGAACAACAACTGACGACACATGTTCTCCCTAGTTTCAAAAGCTTTAGGGATATTGGCCTCGAAGGTTTAGATGCCGAGGAGGCTGGACCCGAGGGCCATCTAGAAGAAGAGGGTGTAGACGGCGAAGATTCTAGACCAGAAGCCCATTTGGAAGACCAAGATTTAAACAGGGAGCTTGAGTTGGCCTTTGAGCAGTTTATCCTAAAGGATAACATCAAACCCTCTACGTTCAGCCGAGCTACAGTTGCCTCTCCCAAAGACGATATTTTCATCAAATTAGGAGATTTTCCTGGGGCCGAGTCTGAAAAGATGGGTAGAGAGTCACTTGCCCAATTCCCCAGACGAAGGAATACTGAAAAAATGGCAACAAGGAGGAGAGCTAGTACTAGGGGTGTCCTGGAAACTCCCCCTCCAACGGCCGTTCCAGAAACTACACAGCTGATTGTGGATGAAGTTGTCGAAGTACCTAGTCAGCAACAAACGAAAACTTCAGGCTCTGATCAGACTGAGCAAAGAGGCAAAAAATGGCCCGCTGAAACCCTTGCTAAATCATCAAAAGAACCAGTTGACAAGCGGCAAAGGATGGAGACATTTTCTCCAGACACGACCAAGCCATTCATTATCCAGCCTAGGATGAAGAGTTCGCCAGTTCTAGCCAGCAAATCAGCCATCAAAGATCCTGCCATCGCAGTAAGTGTTGCGTCAATGCTTTCCATACATGCAGGGCCACCTTTCATCCGAGCCAAACATTATTTTCATTACATTGGCGGCTGTCGACAATATTGGTAGAAAGTAAACCGCATTGTATACATCGTTCTTATGCCGACTACTAACTTTGTTATATCATGTTTGGTATGTGACGCCGCGATTCTACACTATAGGTTGCAGTCAAGGGAAAGTCACTAGTGAGTCCTATGGTCAATAACCAAGTAAGATCCCGGATCATGGGAGGACTCAAATAGCCTCCTTTCTAAGTCAGAAACTTTCTTAGGCAGCGAACTACCTTTTTGACAGATCTTACAAGGCATTGACACAAGGTCTCATAAGCAACGCTAAGGTTCATACATAGAATGTAATTACATAATAACCGCGATATACTTGATTAAAAAGATTGTTCCATTACATTACATCCCCAAAAGAATACTTCATATGAGTCTTACAAAATATCCAAAATGAAACTTCTAATATTCTAAGATAGCCAAAAGTCTTCAAATGTTTCAGGTTCGACATCTCCAGCTATGAGTTCCTCTTTGTCACCTGGCATGATACACCGTGAGCTTTGAATGCCCAGTAAACACACACACACACGCCCCACCCTTTTTTTCCCAGTCCAATACACAATCACAAAATATAACATCGAGTAGTAAAGCATGATACTCCAATAAATAAATAAATAAATGGTTAAGTTAGATGTCAGTAAACTAGAAATCCCCCAAAGAGATTCCGTTCTCCCAACCACAAGAATCGGACGCGGATTATTCGGTATGCCCCCTTTTTTGCTACTTTGTTGCAGAACTAACCTCGGATGCCTACCAACGGTTATATACCGCGTAGTGCCAACCGCAGGGCCTCAAAAGAGACGGTAAAAAAATAGGGCCTTGCCCAAATCCCTCCTTACGCCAAACCACCTAGGGTCCAAATACAACTTCTCCGTTCAAGGGTTCTGAAACCACTTGCGCAAGATTTTTAACCTTCAGAAAGGGAACGTATCCCAATAATCCATATATCACATTTTCTCATCTTGTCATTACTCAAGTGTTCGAAAACCCAGTACCCTCCTAATTAGGTTTCCCGTTGAATTAAGTGTTTTAAGACAAGGTTAGCTTAACTTATAAAACAATAATATCCATATAAGCATGCATTCTTAAGATGGGAAAGGTAATTAACATAACCACAACACATATATTATCAGGTTAAGATATGATTATAAGCTACAAACATTCTTATAAGAAAGGTAAATAACATAACCACAACACATATATTATCAGTTCAAGATATGATTATAAGCTACAAACATTCTCATGAACTCAAAGGTACAAGATATCCACACCTAACAAAAATTTCCAGATTTAGTATCGCATAAAGATTAAAATGAAAGAGCTATTTTAGACCCTTTACTGGCTTGGCCTTCCTATGGTTTATAGAGGATTCGATCTGGTTTATAGAACATTTTTCAGAATTGGGGTTGCTCTTCCATATTCTAAATTATTTCAGAAAGTATTTCAGCACTGTCCAGAATCTGCCCAGATCCGTCAACTGTTACAAAAAATTGATTTCCTTGCAAACCGCTCAATGTTTTTCGATGAAACCAATTTTAGTTGAAATATAACTTCTAAAGGAAGGTTTTGACATAAAATAGAGGTTCAGAATATTTTTTACATTTTCTGGAATTTTTGAAAGTTGACTGCAAAAATAGGTTTTAAGGTAGAATGCCCAAAACAAGAAACTTTATAAAAGGGGTTCCACCATGGGAAAGTTTCATTTCTTTTGTGAAGAAAATATGCTAACTATCACATGTTTAACTCAAATTTTTTTTGAAAGAGTGCCCTTGAAAAGTTGAGAGATTTGTACAAAAGAAGATGGTTTGTGCCAAAATGGGGAAAATACAAGAGGATGAAATCAATACACAACCCTTAGCATTTTTTGACATAAGAACTTGATAATAACAGATCTGGAACACTATTCAGAAACTTTAGAATATGCATTAGAAAAGGAAATGAAGAGAAGGTTGTGTTGGTGGCTTACCTTCTAAGCTTTGCACAAGAAACTCTCTTCTTCCTCCCTCTTCTCCTCTAGACTTCTCCTCCTTGCTCTCCTCCCTCTCTCTAACCAAAATGTGTGTGTGAGTGAGTGTGTTGTGTGAGTTTGCAAGTTAGGGGGTGTGGTATATATAGGCAATTTGGTGTAAAAGGACATAAAAGCCCTTTAGTTGAAAATGGATGGGAAAGCTATGATTTTGGTTGGTGTCAAATGGGATAGGAGTAACTAAGGTGCTAAATCATAGGTTTTGGCATCAATTAGTTGATCTTTAGTTGAAAGGTAACTAGTTTTGAGATTTGCAACCTAGGTCTAGGTCACTAGGTTAGGATTTCCTAGAATATCTTAATCATAGTCTTTGAAAATTGGCTCCTCTCCCTTTCCTAGGAGGGCCGGCCTTGGGAGAGTGTGTTGGGTGACTATTTTATTAATTTTGGTCCTAGGCACATCCCTCAATGTGTATATATACCTATATATATATTGCAAGATTGATGGTATACCAAGGTACAAGGTACAAGTACTATTTTGGGGCAAGTTTTGAATAAGAAAAAAAAAAGTGAGGGCTTGAAGTTAAATAAATGCAACCTAGGTAGAATTAAATTAACTTAGGGAACCTAATCTGGTTAGAGAAATTTCTGTTTCGATAAAAATAAAAATAGCAATTGCTAACCGACAAGATTCGAATTAATTGAAGTAAATGAGGGCTTTAAGAAAATAATTCATCATTAGGGTCTTAAAAGTAAATACATACTTCAGGGGCCTTACATGGTAGGCAACGGGGAGAATCGCAATCATTGTCGACACTATGATGCCATGGAAAAAGCTCAACGTTTTGGAAGGCGAACTTGCAGAGGAAAAACTCAAGGTTGAAACTGCTATGGCCGACTTTCTAATGGCGACGTAGAAGGCAGAAGCCGAATCCAAAAGAGCTGATGAAGAATTGTGAGGGCGGATGCCGAACAGGAGATAACAAAACACGTCGATCTGCTCTTTCGGGCTGCCGAAGAAAGGGCAAACAGTATAGACCGCGAATTATAGTTGGCCAAGTAAGAAAACACCAAATTACAAGCCGAGTTGGAGAAATTGAAAGAGGTGTAGGCACGTGCGGAGGCTGATATGGCTAAAGCATTCGAAGCAGGAGAAACAACAGCAAAAGAGATATATACAGATAAGGCACTGAAGTTTGAGAACCGTAGCTTCAAGCATGGCTGGCTAAAGGCTCTAGCGGCTGGCAACGTAACGCTTTATCAACCAATTCCATATGAGTAGTTGGAGGTGGAGCCCCTGGAATCCGATCTAGTGGAATTTGAAGATAATTAATTTAGCTTTGTTTGTACTTTTGTTTTGTTTTGTTCTCTTGTAAGGATGCCATTTGGATGTTGTTTTTGAAGCTTTCTTTGTACTTGTGTGCTATTTTTGGTAGAAGTCGGTCATTTTCATTGATAAGTGGCGTATGTTTCAAGTACAGTTTATGAATGATGAATAAAAAAGGCTACCCAGTATAAGTTAACCTTGGTAACTAATTCGGCCATGTTCAAATAATGTAGGAGTGCCTAATGCACTTAGTGCCAAATAAGTGCAAGACTAGCAGCTTTAATAGTCAAGTTGAGCAGTGGAGAAATTCGGCGAATAAAGGAGAGGCCGAATAGATTCACATATCTACCCCTGCCCTAGTTGAACGTGGGTTTCCACCGCCATTGATGACGTACGTAGTGCCGAATAAATGGAAGATCAGTGGTTAATGTTCAAGTGGGATAGTTGTGAAATTCGGCGAATGAAGGAATAGGCTGAATAGATTCACATATCTGCCCTTGCCCCAGTTGAACATAGGTTGCCACCGCCGTTGATGACGCACGTAATGCCGAATAGATTAGTGGTGTTAATGGTCAAGTGGGGCAGTGGAGAAATTCGGCGAATGAAGGAATAGGCCGAATAGATTCACATATCTGGCCTTGCCCCAGTTGAACATGGGTTTTCACCGCCGTTGTGGCGCACATAATGCCGAAGTATCTGTAAGGTGTGTATTTTGGCAACCGTGGGCGCAACGTAAATGCTGCACTGTCATTAATGTAGGGAGCGTCGTCAAATGGACGATGTACAACCCCAAAAATGTTGTACTGTCAAACCACGAAGTGGCCAGCGAACAGAGTGAAGGCAGAAGCCTTGTACAACGAACAGTGTATGCATATGTCTAGCATGTTATTTTTTAACAGCAAAGGTGAAGGAAAAAGTTTGGCGGGCGGTAGAGATGAATCGCGAGAGGGTGGAATCTTTGCCAGCGAGTACTATAGCTTCAGATGAGTGTAAGAGACATCGCTCGCCCCATCATCAAAGTAGATCGCCAATGAGGGGTGAGGTGAAGAAAGCGCATAGGGATGGGACACAGCAAAAAAAGTAGCGAAAGGTCTGGCCAACACAAGTTGAGTAGATCGCCATGCCCTCTAAGCTTCGCTATCTATATTGGCAACAAACCCATAACTGAGGTAGACTCAATCATTCATGAGCTAAATGTGGCAGTGGATTTTCCAAGGCAAATATTTCCGCCCGAAGTTCAGCAGTCCATGATAGGGCAAAGCGACTATGAAGTGTTCAAAGAGGGTATCCACAGGTCCCTCAAAGGACTCTATTATGCATACGAGACCAGCATGCGCGTGCGGGCCGCTCAGAAAGAGATAGCGCAGAAGGACAGCTAAATTTGCGATTTGGTGCATCATGCAGAGAAGGCTGAGGTGAATGGCGGAAAGCCAGGGTTGTCGAAAAACAACCTTTTGTAGCAGTAACTATGACTGTTATCAATAAAATGAACCAGTGGCTAATTGATCACGCTATTGCCGATCAAGACACAACGGCTGTGTTTGCCAAAGAGGCCATGAGATCGCGAGCCTGTGAGGAAGGTTTCTTTGATGGACAAAAAATTGGCATTGCAAAGATGAAGTAAAAGCTAGCCAATGATTTATGTCAATGTAAGAACCGTGGGTTCAAACACGGATGGATCAAGGTGCTTTAAGCTACGGGTATTGACTCGGTGTCACCCCTATACCAAAATTACAAATTTCCATTTGAGGCCTATGACGTCGAGAAAATGGACGATAAAGAAGAGGCTGATGATGGGGAGGTTACGGCGACTTCTGAGAGAGCTTGAGCAGCTTAATGGATTTAGACCTTTGTACTTCTTTTGCTTTTACTTTAGTAAATTGTGTGTAATGAAGTTTAGTGCATATCATGTTTATCTCTTTGACCCAATATAATGTCTGGCACTTGCAAGAGCACTTTTAGAATGTAAAACGGAAAAAATTGATTACTTGTTGTTCTACTGATTTCATCATGCCAATTTTTGAAAGGTTAATAATTGCACTGAATTTGGAGTATCTAATCAACGGTCAATTACGCTAAGCACAAATAGCTCTCCGAATTCGGAGGCTTGTTCGGCTGATCGTGCCAAGCACAAGAGGTGCTCCAAATTCGGAGTCTTTCATCGATGGCCAATTGGCCAATTGTGTTTATGCTCCGTAAATATGAACCCAGCCCCTCTCATGTGTTAGATTGGACGGAAATCGACGTTGATGATGATGTATCTTATGAGGAGAAGCCAATCCAAATCCTGGATACACGAGAACAACTGTTGAGAGGTAAGATGATCCCTCTAGTCAAGGTATTGTGGCATCACCATGGCGCGGAGGAAGCAACATGGGAACGAGAAGCCGAAGTCCACGAGAAATATCCCGAACTATTCTCAAATTTGTAATGTCATAGATTTCTTATTTTTCTTAAGTAACTAAATAAGTTAATCTTGAGCCACAAACTCTTAACGTTTCCTTTATTTTGACCATGAGTTCGAAGTAGTACTATGTTTAAATTGGATGTTGTGGTGGATTTGCAAGCGTGCCAAGGTCACCTTGAGTTGTGGTTGTATTAGAAATAAGTCAATTTTCTGTTGTTTTCCGTTATTAGCTCATATGTGTAAGTGGAGATATATATATATATATATATGTGATGTTTACAGTTAAAATTGTCAAGGATTGATAAATGGTTCAATTAAGATGGTAGAAAACTAAAGTGTATGTATGTGCGTTTATTGAGATTGTCATATGTTTCATCAGGTGGGTGATGGAGGTTAATTTCAAGGGCGAAATTTCTTAAAGGGGAGAGACTGTGACATTTTGTTTTCTGGGTCACTTGAGTGAGGAAACCTTCGCACGAGCGTAGAATTGTTGCTCCCAATATCTTGCTAAGTTACAAGCATGCTCGCTCGAGCGAGGAAAGCCTCACTCGCGCATGGTATGCTAGCTTCGAAGTTTCAACATGTACGCAAAACTTCTAAGGCTTCTCTTTTTTCCGCTCAAGCGAAGAGGTTGTCACTCGAGCGAGGCCTTTTGATTGTGTCTGGTCGCTCGAGTGTAGGAAGTCTCGCTCAAGCAAGGATCGCGATATTAGCTTTTTAAACATAACGATTCTATATCATTCTCACACACCACTTTTTCTATTCTTCATCTCCTCTCTCTCTCTCTCTCTCTCTCTCTCTCTCTCCCTCCCTATGAAACCCTAAATTTCTACCATCCAAGACCTCTCCTACCATTGAAATCCATCCAAGATCTCTTGCTATGGGTGAAGTATACCTGAAGATCTTTGTTATCCACCGATCAGATTGTGGGTTTTCGAAGGATTCTTGTAGAAGCTTGGATCTTTGCTTGATTTTGAGGTAGGGATACTTTTACCCTTGTATGTCTTCATTATTGAAGGGATTTATGGCATTTGATGTGATTTGTGAACTAATTGAGGGTTTTGGGTGATTAAACCCATTTTTCTCATATTCACTCTTTTGTCTATCAAATTGTTTGAAATTTCTCATCTCTTTCTTTCTAATATGAATAGAAGTGTGGTTGAGAAACTAGATTGGTGACAAGGAGTGAGAACCCCCAAATTTGATAAAACCCTAAGTTCCCAATTGGATAGAAATTACTTAATATAATGAAATTTTCTCTTGATTCATAGAAATTGATGAATAATGGGGGGTTGAAATGTGGGTATTGATGTGGTTAAAGAAATGGTGACTTAAATGTTATTTTTCCTTGAGTTTTATGCGTTGTTTATCTATGATGATTCTTGATGTTCAATTGTGGAATTGAAATGTGATTTGATTGTTGAGCATGCATGAGTCCATGTGTGTGTCGGTGATGAGTAAAGGTGGTGTTTTGTTAGTACCCGTGCGGGGAGTTTAAAAAGGTGCCCAAATGCCCTCTCTAGGCTTATCGTTGGACGAATGTGGGAAAATCTTTTTGGGTGTCCACATAGTCCCGCCGTATAGTAGCCAGTGAAAGTGGAAAAACGGACGATTTTTTTAGGGTGCTCACTTCCAGCCGTATAGTAGCCGGCAAATGTAGGGGTTGTCTTTAAAAGTAAAGGTTGTTCTCAACTGGACTCATGTAGAGGAAAGTGTGGTTTGATTTTCCATGATTGCAGAGGTTTAATTGGTGTACATGATGACATGTGTTGCATTTGCCACTTGATTTATAGTGTTTCATTATGAGATGTTGACATTTTCCTGTTGTAACAAATTTTATTATAATGATATATCTCATGGATGCCATTATCATATTCAAAGGATTAGATACTTGGATAAATGTATTCCTACTAAGCATATAGCTCAACCCTAATTTATTTTTCTGGAATAGATGAAGGTCAGCCTCATTGAAGGATTGGTTCAAGCACTGGCTCCATTTTCTTTTGGAAAAACTAATTGAAGCCAAAAGCTTTTGGTTGTTTTGTATTTATTTTGGGATATTATGGCGAACCTTTTATGTAATTTGTGATGTTATGCCCAGGGTTTATGTTTTGTTGAGTTATCAAGTTCATTGAACTAAAAAATGAATTTGGGCACCATGGAAATATATCTAGTATATTGTAATCGATAAACTTTTAGTTCAATGAGAAAGATGACCTCTTTTGGGTAAAATGATCATGTTATTACTGTGTATCATAGCGTGCACTTTTCAAGGCATTACGATATGCCCTGCCCACAATTGAGTCAATCTGATATGGGTCATTCCAATTGGAGCCTAGCTTGCAGTCGGCCGAATTTTTAGTGGCAGGAAGCACTTTCTTGAGAACCAACTCCCCGGGGACATAATGGCGCGGCTGTACGTGCTGATTACATGACTTGGCGAGCTACTGTTAATAGTGCGCCATATGCACAAGAGCTCGATCACGGCATTCCTCAATCAAATTCAAATTCAGGGCCAACATCATGTCATTCTATCTTGTGTCAAATGCTTTTGATCTTAGAGTGGGCAAGCCGATTTCAAGGGAAATAATAGCTTTGGTCCCAAAACATAAGGCCAACGGTGTTTCGTCGGTAGATCGCCTTAGAGTAGTGCGGTGGTCCCAAAGTACACAAGGCAGCTCTTCAATCCACATGCCCTTGGCCATTTCTAACAGTTTCTTGACTCCATCCAGGATTACTTTATTGGAGGCCTTGGCTTGGCTGTTGCTCTGTGGATAAGCTGGTGTGGAGAAGTATGGTCTTATGTCGTATGTGTCACATAGCATCACGATATGCACCGTAGTCGAATTGGGTGCCGTTATGGGATATGAGTGCTTTCATGGTATGCGAATTGGATTATCTTGTTCTTCGGACAAAACGTTTGACATCTACGTCTCGGATGTGCTCCAATGGTTCTGTTTCAACCCATTTCGTGAAGTAATCCGTTGCAATAATCAGGAATCGTTTGTTTCCCAAGGCTCTTGGCAGTGGTCTGACGATGTCCAAACCCCATTGAGCAAAAGGCCAAGGACTAGTGACGGAGTTTAGTTCCTCTGTAGGTAGATGAGCCAAGGGAGAGAATTTTTGGCACTGCTCACACTTCTTTACATAGTTCTCTACATCAGTCCGTATGGTAGACTAGTAATACCCCTGGGTTACAGCTTGGTGGGCTAGTGAACACCCTCCAGAATGGGCGCCGCAACTGACTTCATGTATTTCAGCCAAGAAATCCTCTACCAAGTCTGGATGCACACATTCCAAATACGACCCTAAGAGAGATTTTTTGTAGAGCTTTCCGTGAATGTCCAAGTAGTAGTGTAGGGCCTTATTCCACAGCTTATGGGCCTCTTTCTTATTTGCAAGTAGCTATTCTAAAGATAAAAATGCAGCAATAGGATCCATCCAACTCTGTCCTAGGTCAATAACATTGATGCAAATGAAATCCGGGAGACCAACACTCGGCTCACTGACGAATCCCATCTTAATAGTCCGCTTAACATCCGAATTGATGGCAGAAGCCAAGCAAACAAGAGCACCCGCATGGGCATTTTGGTCATGGGTAATTTGATTCAGCTCATGGTGGTCAAACTTCACGAGTAATGAGTTTGCAATCTTCATGTACGCTACCATTTGGCCTTTCCTAGCTTCATACTCCCCCTCCAGTTGATTGATAACCAACTTTGAATCGCAAAAAACCTGTAACCACTTAGCACCAAGTTGAAGTGCATTACGAAGTCCGATAAGAAAAGCCTCATATTCGGCTTCATTATTTGATGCGTTGAAGCCGAGCTTAACCGCTTGCTCGATTACGTCACCCTCAGGAGTCGTAATCACTACTCTGGCCCCGCTACCACGCTGGTTGGATGAACCATCGCAGTACATCTGCCAAATATCTCCAACATACATCCTCCACTCTTATTGGGGTTGGAAGGCCGGTTGCTCTGGCTTAAAGTCGGCGTGACAACTAGTAAATTCGGCAATGGAGTCAGCCAAAACCTGCCCCTTGATAGCCATTCTGGAAGAGAATTGAATGTCATATTGGTCGAGTTCTAACGCCCATTTGGAATCGCCTTGATGATTTAAATCTTTGCGAAGTATTGTTCGGAGAGGGTAGTCTATGTGCACGGTTATTGTATGGGCCTAGGGATAGTGCCTTATTTCCTGGCGGCCAGCGTAGACACCTCATTTTTTACTGCCCTTAAGATTTGGGCACCATTGATGGCTTACTTGGTGAAGAAAGGTGTGCAGGGGGAAGGTTCGATTTCTTGACAAGGAGAGAGTCAAATCAACTTCATACACCTCTTGGACCAAAACAATCTTGATCAAAAGATTTTAGACCTTGAAACCCTCTCTTTCAAAATGTTTTGAAAATAAAGTTCCTACGATGTTCCGACGCTCGCATTGCGTTAAATGTTACGCTTTTCGGTAAACCAAGCAAGGACAGAGTGGAAATGAATGAAAGAGAGATGAAATCTTTGAAAAATCTTTCAAAACACCTTGTTTAGGGGTTTGGAGTTGAGAAAAATTGGAGAAGAGGGAAGAAACCAAGTTGAAGAAGAAAATGGGCATGAATCGCTAAGAGAGAGTCGAGCGGTCTTCACTAAATCACGCCTATCTGTCTATACACTTGGATTTTAGCTATGAGGCCACCACTGCTGGAAATTTTACTTCCGAGGCTTCATTTTTCACTAAAGAATCTCCTAAAGACAAGTCCGGATGGAGGAGATATGGTTGGTTGGAGTAGGGCATCAATCCGGTTAGACCGAAACTGCGCGGCTTCACGAAAACAGACATAACGTTTTGTACAGTTTGAATTTTAATGCAAGGCTGGTGCCATTGGAAAGCTAACTTTTGGGGCTTCAATTTGGACACTTGGAAGTCAGTTTTTGGCATTGGAGATCACCTTCCGACCAGTTTTCTTTCCGGGAGACCACCTTTTGTCCTGAAAAACCAGAAAAAGTAGCTGGCCGACCAGAAAAAGTGGCTGGCCGACCACTTATGCCCTGCAAGCCCAGAATTCTCAGATATTTTCCCTCCAGCTATCTTCCACAAGCTCCAGCTGTCCTATAATCAGATATTTCGAACCAACTCTTGCTTTTTGCTGTATATGAGGCTATATCTCTCATTTTGAAAGGGGACAATCTTCTTGGAGAAGCTTGGGTGCTTCTCACTCTAAAAACTCTCTCTCTCTCTACAACTTCTAGGGCTGAATCTCTGCCTCTCTCTCTCTATATACTCCACTCCCTTGCCCATTTTGTGCATAGAAGTGCTTGAAAGTAAAGAAATGCTTCTAGTTTGCCTAGGCATCCTTCATCAAAGTTAACCACCATTGGGCTGAGGTTCTTTGAGGACATTTTTGGAGTTTAAAAGGCTGGTTTTTGGCTGAGAAATTTGTTGGTTTTGCTGAGCTATAAGGGTAACTCATTTTCCCTCTTTTTAAGCTCTATCTTGATCATTCTATAAGCCATACTTGCATGCATATTTAAGCTTTGTTGTCAACTGAAAAAAGTCTTGTTTTAAAGTCCTTGTGATGTTTGTTTAAGATTATTTTGGTGTTAAAGGTCATTCACCCTCTTGCATGCTCGTTTTAGCCTTGTTTTGTGCCATGCTATAAGGCCTTTGATTTAATCTTTGCTTGGCCTTTTAGCCACTGAAATCCAGCAGATTTTTAGTGTTTAGAATGTGGTTTTGAGGGCCTAAATCAGAGAGGGGTGACCCTCTCTCTTGTTGTCTTGTTTACTAGCATATTTGGCCTTCCAAAGGAGCATACATTTGCATACATTCAAAGCTTGATTTAGGGCCTTTTTGGTGACTTTTAGGACCTTTCTATACTCTATCTATGGCTGGTTTGGTCACCCTCGGCTTGCCTCTTGCATGTGTAAAGTAATCCCTTTTGTGGCTTATCAAAGGTGCATGTCATTCTTGCATGTATTGGTCATGTTTCAGTGGGTTTTTGGCCTTCATTTGGCATGTCATGACTCTATTTTTGGCTGGTTTGGTAGTCCCTCACATGCTTCATATACTTGTAGTGTAAACCATGCCTACTAGCTTACAATGCATGAAGTTTTGGCCCTTGATTCTAGCATATTTTGGCCATGCTCCGAACAGATTTTGTTCTTGTTTTAGGCTGCCTTAGCTCTTTTTTGAGGCCTCTTGGTTGAAAAATGCTTTCCATGCATACTTGTAGTGTAATACCCTTGCCTAGCTTCGAGTTTTGAAGCCTATTGCATGCTTAACAGAGTTATTCTCATGTTTTGGCATCATTGAACATGTTATTTTAGAGCTTATACTTGTCCCATATTCCCATGTTTTCCACTCTTTAAGTGCATTTGAGAGTTGTGCTTGTATGCCTGATTTTTAGGCTTTTGCATGAGCATCATTTGTGTGCATTGGAAGCCATCATTTTAGTCCATTTTTCCACTGTTTTGGGTGTGCATAGGGACTGTTTGGGGTTGGGTTGGTCATTTGGGCATCGCTTTGCATACCTCTAGTGTAATGCACTTCACTAGTTTCGGTAATTGTGCCATCCAACATGCATCGGGTGAGTTATTTGCATGATTGGGGACCATCTTGTATGTCATTTCAGAGCTGGAACATGTGTCATTGTATGCCATATTTCATCCTTGTCATGCTTTGGTAGAGTTGCACTTTGTCCCTTAAGTTTGGTTCCTTGCATTTGTGCATGTTTGCATGTACTTTGTTGCCTCATTTTCATCATATTGGCCACTGATTTGGGTGTGGCCAAGGCCCATCCATCTTGGTTTAAGTCCATCTTGCATTGTGTGTGCCCTATAGTCCATCTTATCGCATGTTTGATCATTGCATTGCGTATGCCTCGTTCATAACATTGCGTATGTTAGTGCATTGTGTATGCATGCTATATAATCCATGTGCATTGAGTACGCCATTGATTAGTTCATAGCATTGTGTATGCCATTTGCATGCTTGCATGTCATTCCGTGCATCTTCGCATCACTTAGTTGCATTGTATTTAGATTGCATGCTAGAGTTGCGTTTGTCCATACATTGTTTGTTGCATTGTGTTTGGAGTAGGGTTTGTTCCAAACACGGGAAACGAGGGACGTTTCATGCTCAAAGTGACGAAACGTGCCTCGATTCTTGGTCACCGACACTCTTGATTACCCATGATAGAGTTGTTGGCTTTAGGTGTTTATATGTGCATTCATTTCACATTGAGTCGTGCAATTCGACTCCTCGGCCATCATGCA
The DNA here is from genome assembly GCA_025200525.1 of Camellia lanceoleosa. Taxonomy (NCBI): domain Eukaryota; kingdom Viridiplantae; phylum Streptophyta; class Magnoliopsida; order Ericales; family Theaceae; genus Camellia; species Camellia lanceoleosa. Next base: position 68,425,679 of record CM045769.1, read on the forward strand.
TCAGGATACGTGATTGGTGGCCCGAGGATCAAGGACTATGCTCCCTAGAGCTTATGCAATGATGGGGGGGAGTGGTCATGCACACATATGTTGAAAATACCTTGCCTTCGCTCTCTCTTGCCTTTGTTGCAGAAAAACCAGAAACCGAGGCGGCTGGTCGGCCGGCTTTTACAGCGAGCCACCCTTTGGGTTTCTCCCACAAAAGGTGGTCGGTGGGTGATCTCAAGGCCATGAGTGGTCGGACCTTCCATGGATTCCTAGGGTGTAGTTTGACCTTTTGGAGCTTTGTGCAAGCTTGAGATCAGTGCAAACAAAGGTGAGCCAGGGCATCGCGATGGATTTTCCGACAAGGTGACTCGAGCATGCATGCATCCTTCATCATTCAAAGCAAGAGCTGAGGCAGCCCATTTTACATAGTTTGCATGCTAGTTTAGTTAATATTGTTAATTAGCTAGTGTTGTGTAATAATTAGTTAATTCAATCCTGTATTATTTATTCGGACCCTCCGAGAGAGGGCAATGTTGTAGTAAGTGTGCATGCGTATGATGTATGTCTTCCAACCACACGTCTTTCTCCCTTTTATTTACCAGCTTATGATGGTTAGATCTAGGGCATGTTTCAATTAGCATCCTTATGCTCGCATGTTTGCATTCATTCATCTGTCTTGCATGCACCAGGCTCGGCGCATCATACTAACTGCATCGTATTTCAATTCCAAGTTTAACACATGTTACCTGTAGCATCTCAAATACCATCTTAGAATAGCTGAGCCTATCTTAGTTGCATTCTTGCATGTGTTGCATTAGGCATTCTTAACATAGCTAGGATCATGGATTGATTTCTAACATAGCTTTTGATTTGGCTCGGAGTACTCGATAAGTGTTTATGCTTTAGCATCCTTGCATGTGTGTGAGTGACTGCCATGATAGCATATTTTCCATGAGGCTAACTGCTTATGTGATATAACTGCCTGAATGCCTGTGGGTGAAGGCTGGATTACTTAAATTGGAACAATTCATTGACTGCGAGTTTTAAGCCCACTTAAGGGTGGCAAAATCTGCATTGTAGCCTACTTGTGAGCAACAAACTGCTTTCAAAAACAAACATGAGATGTTCTGTTCCAACTTAGGCGATCCAGTTTATACTTGTATGTTGTGCGCATCACATAGTAATTCTAGGCTAATAACCAGAATAAGAGCACATGTGTTTTCAAAAATAAGATACCATGTTTAGTACAGGCCGATCTTTGATTGGGCGAGCGGGGGTGCTCATTAAATGACCTTCCCCAATCGTACCCAAGTTCTCGAGCCGAGGCAACTTTGGTGATGACGGACACGTGGCCTTAGGCACGAGTCAGGGTTTCCTAAATTTCCCAAAAATAAAATATTTAGGTGGCAACTCTGTATCTGGCAAAGCAATCCATGTTTGGCACTTCTTTCTAAAAATTAGTTTTTCAAAACGATTTGCGGGATTTGGACTCTTTGGTGATTTATCAGTCTTGCAATGCACTTTGCGAGATTAGATTCAAAACCGTGACATTTGAGTCCGAACTGTAGCAAGCCCAATGAACAAAATGAAATTTTCCCAGGACGTTCAGGGCGCGTCTACAGCCACCACCAGGGCCAAAATCAGCTTTTCCAGCAGTAGGTACCGTGTCTCAGCATCCATCATTGCCTTACTAACGTAGAAAATCTGCCGTTGCTCTCCTAGTTCTTCTTTGAGTAGTACGACGCTAACCGCACGATCTGAGACCGCAAGGTACATGATGAGTGTGTCACCCGACGACAAAGTTGTCAAGAGCAGTATTGAATGGAGATAAGCTTTTAAATCGTCTAGGGTGGCCTGGCAATCAGGGGTCCAATGGAATGCTTTCCCCTGTCGAAGGTTGTGAAAAAACGGTCGGCAACGATCTGAAGAATGGCTAATGAATCTGTTGAGGGTCGCGGCCATCCCCATCAACTTCTATACTTCTTTGACTGATTGAGGAGAGCCGAGTTCTAAGATTGCTGTAATTTGTTTTGGGTTGGCCTCTATTCTGCGATAGTTCACAATATAGCCTAGGAATGTGCCAGATCCGATACCGAACACAAACTTTGAGGCGTTAAGTTTCATCATGTATTTTCGGAGGATGTCAAAGGTTGTGGTCAAGTTAGCTAAGTGGACATGCTTTTCTTTGGACTTTACCACCATATCATCGATGTACACCTCTATGGTACGGCTGAGTTGCTCCTTAAATATGGCGGTGACAAGCCTCTAATAAGTTAACCCAGCATTCTTCAGGCCGAAGGGCATGACTTTATAACAATAAGTGCCCCTCGGGGGGTGAGGAATGCCATTTTTTCCTGATCCTCAAGATGCATGGCCATTTGATGGTATTCCCTGTATGTGTCCAAGAAGCTCATACGCTGATGATGCGCAGTTGCGTCCACCAGTTGGTCGATTCTGGGGAGAAGGAAGCAATCCTTGGAACAAGCCTTATTCAGGTCCGTGAAGTCCACACAGACATGCCAAGACCCATTTTTCTTCTTTACGACAACAGTGTTGGACAACCAGGTGGGGTAATTCACTTCGCGGATTGCGCTGACCTCCAGGAGTTTGTCAACTTCTTCGGCAACGGTAGAAGTATGCTCGGCTACCGATCGGCGACTCTTCTGGATGATGGGCTTAACCTTTGGGTCCACATTCAAATGGTGATGTGCTATGCTAGGGTCCACTCCAAGCATTTCATAAGGCGTTCAAGCGAATACATCACTATTACCGATTAGGAACGAAATCAACTCCTGGCGTTCATCGACATTCAAATAGGCGCCGATCAGGAAGAATTTATTTGGTTCATGCGTGAGTTCAATCCGCACGAGATCCTCAGTTCCTTATCCTCAAGGTTCTCCCGGTCCGAAATTTCAATTGAATTGATCCCCAGCTCCCTTGGCTTTTTGTCGGAAGCAGTAAGATAGCAATCATTTGCTGACTTTTGAGAGCCTTGGATCTACTCAATGCCGTGTTGTGTTGGGAAGCGGAGTAGCTGGTGATAGGTGCATGGTACGACCGGCATTGCATGCAGCCAAGTTCTTCCCATAATAATGTTGTGCGGCAATGGCAATTTAACGACCAGAAACTCCACATCGAGCATCCTAGTGTCTGCACGTACCGTAACCGTGACCTTGTCCAGAGGGTATTCTGGATTTTTGTTGAAGCCAAACAAGGGGTACACTGTCGACAATAGATCTAAATCTGTGAAGTGAAGTTTTAGAAATGTCTTGTAGTACATTATCTCTGATGTGCTCCCCTGGTCAACCAGAATGTGTTCGACAGCAAATTTGTTTACTCGTAACTCGATAACAAAAGCATCGTTGTGGGGGAGGATCAACCCCTCCAAATCTACATGGTCGAAGCTAATCTTGCTAGTCTAATGAGACCGTTTGGCTGGTGTGAATGACTTGGATGGGCATGGTTGAGATGCTTGTGACTGGATCGTATGGATGTCGTTCAATGTCAGAAGACAGTATATCATATGAATGGTGCCTAGCAGAGGTGAGTCCGAGCGTAGAGCCATCGCATTAGGTTGGGTGATCTTGTGGGGGAGGTATTGAAGAAGTCGACCATCCTACACCAACTGCTCAAGATGGTCCTTCAAGGAGTGGCTCGGTCGATCAGCAGGAGTACTGATCCTTCGATCGACGTAGTTCACGACGACTTTCTCGCTTTGGCCTACCTTGTTGCTCATGGCTTCTTTCTGGTGGGGCTACGCTTATCGACTGTACCAAGACAGGCGCAGCTATATCCATGACCTTATGTCCGGCCTTGATGTGAAGGGCATCATCCTCTATATTGCAATATTCCTCAATCTTCTTCATTAAAGCCCACAGTGTTTTAAGAGGTTGTCTAGTTAACGACCTCTAGAGCTGACTATCAGGGTGCAAGCCCATCTTGAAGATAGTAATGGCCATGGAGTCATTACAGGCATCGTCAACCAAATTGAAACATTCCCAGTAGCGCGCCAAATATTCACGGAGAGTTTTTTCTGGCTTAATTTGCATTGCCCAGAGCGAGTCGGCTTGCTTAGTCTGGACCTCATTGATGATAAATCTTGCCCGAAAAGATTTTTGGAGCTGATGAAAACTCTTGACCGAGGATGGTTCAAGTTTGTAATACCACCGAACTGCTAGCGGACCTAAGCTGCTTGGAAACATGCGACACATAAGCGCTTCATCATCAGCGTGTAACGTCATTGCCTGTTTATAATAGTGAATGTGGTTCGTCAGATCAGATTTATCATCATACAACGTAAATGTCGGGGCTTTAAATTTTTTTGGCAGGATAGCCTTGGCAATTCATCGTACGAAAGTATCGTGCTTGTCTTCCCCGTCTGAACCATCTTCCTTTTCTTGTCTATGTCGCACATATAGACTTCCCCTAGATGAGCTGGACACACCAACATGTCCCTTTTTCATAGGTTCCTAAGCTAATGAGTCGAAGGTGCTGCTGCCATCGTGTTTCTGATGCCAACGTCATTGAGTTCCCTTCTACTGTTCGGGCAACCGGCTCCGCTCATGATATGGTGCAGTCTGTTAAGATTTGGCTAACTCCAGAGCCATCTCTTTGCGTAAGCGCTCATTGTGAGCCGCTATCTCTTCCAAACATTGTTCGTTTCATTTTTCTTGATTCATGATTGTTTGCATGGCTTCCTATATGGAGGTTGAGGGTGAAAATTGAACCACTAGATCGAAATTCAAGGCTCTTCGAGCAGTGATATTCTCTAGACCAAGCATGGTTCTTGGTGTAACACTTGGTGAAACATCCTCTATTACGGACGGAGGATCGTCGGTGACGTCTGTCATGAACGTGCTTGAGTATTCCCACAAACAACGCCAATTGTGGTGAAATAGATTTTGAAATACTCTTTCGTCCAAACAGAACCTCTTAATCATCTCTCTATTACTTTTTTCTCGACCCCTTTTCCTTGAGCATGGCTCTTCCTTTTATAATGATCCCTCTAGGGGCCATCTATGGACCCATTACTTCTTGGGCTTTGATTCTATCCCTGGGCCTTCCGTATATGAAAGAGTATAGTCGACTCTTATGGCCACCATAACTTGTTCGTACTCGACTTCTCCACTTGTCTGACCCAGCATGGCCGACTTATATTCGGCCATCTGACGAGCACCTAATCATAAATAATAAAAATAATAATCCATTTACTCGGCCACCACAAAAGCCAAAAGCCAGCTTTTAACTCATTTTGGGTCACGTCACCTCTCACATAAAAAAGCCAAAAAAACTAAAAAATCAGCTTTTAACCATCTTCTCAAAACACCCCTTTAGATCATCCCAAATAACCTTAAATCTCTTTTTTTTTTAAATTTATAAAATTTGTATTTTTGAAATCATTTCATCAAGATTTGTAAAACAATATTCATGATGAATATAAAATTTTATAAAATAAAAAAAATGACGCAATTTCACTGACCTAAGACAAGTCAGTGAAATTTCAGTTAGTTAGTGAAATTTCGATGACCAAGTCTGATTTAGTGAAATTTACAACGATGTGGTAAGAGGGAGGGGCCCTATCAATTTAAATATAGGGTTTAAATTCTAGAGAAATGTTACATACCTACACTTTTAATCTATAATCTATTTACAATGATGTAGTAAGAGGAAGGGGCCCTATATTATTAGATGTATAACGAATTAAAAATTGACACGTATAATATCACAATATTATAGATACACATGTGAGACTTGTTTGTGGATCTTAAATATTTTCGTAAATTTTAAGTTATTTTCTAGGTTAATACACTTTTATTGCAGTTAATGGCTACTGAGCAATGGAAAAGTTTGGGATCCTAGAATTAAGGATCTAGATTTTACTCAGAATGAGTATGTATGGTGGAAAATAAATTGATGGAGTGTGGTGTTTATTAGTGAAATGAATTTGAACCATTGATTATTGTTTCTGGGCAAATTTTGGGTAGATAATTATGGATTTGTAGTATTGTTGCTAAGCAATTGTCCAGTTAAACCCAAAAAAAAAACAAAAAAAAAAAAAGGCTAGAAAATACATTGAATGATTAAAATTAATTTTATATGTTAGTCGGTGTTTTAGTACTCGCTAATGTTTTAAAAATCAGGTTGGTAAGAGAACTGGAAAAGGGATCAGATGGGGAGATCACTAGTTCAACTGTTGAGCCAAACTGGAATCAAACTATAACGTCATAATTATTTTATAAATATATTAAAAATTTATTTAACAATAACATAAGAATTAGGATACATTGATTTAATTTTTAAAAAAAAAATTAAGATAAATTTGCAATTACATAAATATTATATAAAATACATCAATTATATTAATGATTGAAAGAAAATGTAATATAGATATATATTTATCAAATATAAATAACAGTTGAATATGTTATGGTAGTTATTTGTCAAGCTACTTTGATCTGGTTCTATGCTCAATTCTCCCAAGCAACATAATTTCGCATATTTGCTTGCCATTTGACAAAATGGCAGCCCAACCGATTTAGTTGAACCATATCCGGACTGAACTTTTAGATTGGTCGACGGTTCAACCAACCTATCTAGTCCGATTTCAAAATATTGTTACTCACACTAACGTTTTTTATCGGAGAAACAATACTTTTGGCGACTAACTTTTTAGCTACCAAATGATTTAGTATGGCATTTATATGTTCAACAATCAAAAGTTTAGTCACCAAACATTTTTTTTTAATCATTTAGTCACAGTAGTTATATGTTCAAACGGCCAAAATTAGTCGTCAAATACTTGTTTTTGTCAATTAATTCAATTAATGATTTTTTTTAGTCATGAATTACTTTCCACAACCACATGTATTAGCGAACAAAAATTTTTGTCACAAAAGTGCTTATGCTGATTAAAAAAAACTTTTTTGCAACCAAAATTTTAGTTGGCAAAAAGTGTAATTTCTTGTAGTATTCCAAAATTCAATTACTCATATCTGTTTTTGGGTTTATAGACTAGCTGGCAGTCTATAAATACCAGACCCATCTTGTTCCATTTTCTTCACATTCTCTTCTATTTTTCCCTACCATAGATTGCCATGGGTGCACTTACCCCTTTGTTTCTCTTTTTTCTCTTTCTCTCTACCAATTCCGATGAAAGTTCTAAGTTGGATTCATCATGCTTTTCAACCAATCCGATTTCCAACTCGGTTCTAAGTTGGACTCGACCGTTGATGCCAACAACAACAATTACATCCACAAGGCCGTGAGGGCTAATTATTTGCCTTATGGCATTGATTTCAGCAACGCCCCCACTGGCCGTTTTACCAACGGAAAAACTATTGTTGATTTCTTGGGTATTATATTACTTACTACTGTAAACTGTACTCTCCCTTTGGTTTGGTTTGGTTTTATTCTCATTATAAGTAGTAAATGTTTTAAATTCAATTTTCTGTGTTGTGATGTGATTCGTGAAGCGATATTATATAATCTTTCACTACCCCCTCCGTATTTGAATTTGATGGAAGCACAAAGGAAGACTACCATGGACGGCATCAATTATGCTTCTACTGGATGTGGTATCTTCCCCAACACCAAACCAACCAGGGTGAAATATTTGAAACTTTCCTTGCTTCTTGTGAATCCTCTAAATCTGTATTTTTTTTCAGACATTTTTGTTTTTAATATATGTATATATTTACAATTTACCCAACCATTGTTAACGTTACTTTATGGGAGAGGTTTTTCTGCAATTCACATAGTGGATTGGAGTGTGTTGTAGGATTCGTGGGGTTCGTCACAGGTTTCGTTTCAATAGTCTTAATCGTTCATTATGTAGAGTTCATCGAGCACTTCATACCTGCAAAATACATTAATCAGATATAGGTAGCCTCTTGATCGGAATATATTTTTGTTAATAATTTTATTTTTTAAATCAGACTACCATTGACAAAAATATATTCCGATCAAAGGACTACCAATATCAGATCAACGTGATATTTTTCACACATGAAGTACTCGACGAATTCTACATATTCAACGGTTTGGATAATCGAAACGGGATCCATGGTGAGCCCCACGGGTCTAACAGCATGCTCCAGTCCACTATGGGCAGACCTCTCCTAGTTTAATTCCTCTTGGTTTCTCGGTTTGATTCTTTGGAGTTTGCAAACACAGATTGAGGCATTTAACAGGACTGTCTAGGAAGATTTTCCATATATGATTGAAGATCCACAAGAGCTCGCTGAGTATCTTGCAAATTCCATATTTTTCATCTCCATGGGGGCCAATGACTACATCTTAAACTTTAACAACCACCACGACCGTGAATATTTTGCTAATTCTCTCTTAATCCAGTTTCGATGGTGTTTGCAGGTAAACTTTTAACTAATTGCATTCAAATCAGATTGTTGATTTTTAACACTATATTATTGCCATTAATCGATGATCAACTGTAATTTAAGTGTGAAAGATGATAGCTTCCATGGCTAAGGATTGGGTTAGAGTCTAACCTAACCATCCTTTAATGTTTTCATTATTGCAAGACATTATTGCGAGATTGGGTTAGAGCAGCTGGGATAAGGAAGGGATCCTTAGGAATTATAAACCTGGAAAGTCAAAGGGAATCAATGATATCGAGGTCCTCTAAATCTTGTTCTCTATCCTCGATGACTCAATCATACCATTCCTCCCATTCCATCTTCAATATGGGCCAACAGTGATAAGGTCGAGTGGCCCTCCAACCCCCAATTGAATTTTCTTTCGTAAAGAAGGTAGTGATCCTCCAAACGTGGGTACAAAAGGAGAACTACAGCAAGAGCCTCAGTAAAGATAGGGCCAAGGATATACTCACCTTTTGCATGATAGCGAAGGATGAAGTACCTTCCATCGATTGCACTGTGGCCTTCGTTATATTTGGCTATTTCTTTGTTTATCCATCTTCTTAAGGCCACCGAGGGACAAAGATGTTCAATAACTAGTAGGTTTGTAAAGGAAGAGGTAGTCATTGGTTAGAGTAGAAGAAAGGATTGAAGAAGCAATAGCAAGGGTAGGAGGAGCAAGAGCTAAAGTAAGCCTGAGAGGAAGTAAGAGTGAGAGTAAGAGTTAGAAATTGACAAGTGAATAGGTAAGAGTACAAGAATTAGGGCTTTATACCTTCTTGTCTAATTTACCCATTTAACCTAACGGGTCAAGTAGTTCTAAGCTATTTAAGCTTCATTTGACCCATGTGGAGTTAGGGCCCATATTTTAATTTTAAAGGTCTTTGAAAACACATTTTTGGGCTTTCTATCAAGAAAATTACCTTCAAAAGAATATTTTACTTCCTTTTGAGGAAGGAAAGTGTGCTTCAAAGTGCTTGACTTGGCTTTAAATGAATGTGTTACTTTGAAGCTAGTATTTGCTAATACGTTAATCAATTTTTGCATATTAACAAGTACAAACCATGAAATTTGAAAAGATAAACCCACATTTTAATTTCAGAGGTTTTGCAAGAACATTTTGGGGCTTTCTACCAAGAAAATTTCTTTCGAAGGAAATATTTTACTACCTTTTGAGGAAGGAAAGTGTGCTTCGAAGTGCTTGACTTGGCTTCAAAATGAATGGGTTACTTTGAAGCCAGTATTTGCTAATATGTTAATCAGTTTTGAGATCAAAGGCTTACATATTAGCGAATACAAACCATGAAATTGGAAAAGATAAACCCATATTTTAATTTCAAAGGTTTTCAAAGCACATTTTTGGACTTTCTACAAAGAAAATTTCCTTTGAATGAATATTTTACTACCTTTTAAGGAAAGAAAGTGTGCTTCGAAGTGTTTGACTTGGCTTCAAAATGAATGAGTTTCTTTGAAGCCAGTATTTGCTAATATGTTAATGAGTTTTAAGATCAAAGGCTTGCCTATTAGCAAATACAAACCATGAAATTGGAAAAGATAAACCAATTTTTTAAGTTCAAAGGTTTTGAAAACACAATTTTGGATTTTCTAAAAAGGAAATTTCCTTCGAGGGAATATTTTACTACCTTTTGAGGAAGGGGATTGTGCTTCAAAACACTTGACTATGCTTTAGGATAAATGGGTTACTTCAAAACTAGTATCTGCTAGTATAAGAACGAGTTTGAGGTCATACATATTAACAAATACAAACCATGTAATTGGAAGCAAGAAACCCATAATTTATTGAATAAATAAATGGTTGCATTGAGGGGCCTATTTGGTTACATTTGCAACTTCGTAAAAATAAGGAATGGAAAAGGTTATGAGGTCATGGAACTTAGTCCAACAAAACTCAATGAATACATGTTCTCTCTCTAACCTTTCCTCTATCCTATCTAATTGGGGCTTCTCTAGCTGGTGTGGCCTTATTTGGTGAAAAAGCTGCTGGGCCTTCATCTCAAATTCTGTTTGCTTCAGTGCCTACTCCATCTCATCCATCCTATCCATCCTATCCATATCAGCATCCTCTCTGTATGCTGAATCATGGTTCTTGAAGTCTTCATATTGTTCAAGGAGATTCTCTGTTTCATATTGGGTTTGAATACGAGTGGTAAAGATTTCTTCCAACGATTCACCAGTGGCCAATGCATTTTCATGGCAATTAAGAAGGAGAGAGAGTTGGTCCAGGAAGGTATGAAGTTATATTTGGGAAACTAGATTGAGGGTATGGCTTCGAGAGACTATATTACTGTGAGGGGTGTCATCTTAAAGCACTTCGAAGAATAGGTGGAGAAGGTAGTAAGTAGAGTTTGGGCTTTGTACTGCTGGTAGGCAGTAGGAAAAGCTGGGGCTTGATAGGGAGCAAAATCCTGGTCCTCAAAGAGGGTGAGCTTCAATTCCTTAATCCGGTTAGGATTATAAGGAAGGAGAGGTGCAACTGGGTCCACTCCAAAGGAAGAAGGAAACTGGGGCTCTTTCACACACTCTAGCTTGATCAAAAGAGGAGTTTTTCCTTCTTGGCCAAGTGTGAGGGCTTAGTCCTAGAGCTTTGATTAAGTGGGGAGTCTTCCACACTATTTGGTTGGCTAGGTGGAGGTATACCTTGCCGATAGTAAATTGTCTTCAAGGCAGTGGAGGCGGTCAAATGGTACATAGGATTATAACACTAAGCTACGAGAATAAGGAAAAACTGAAGTAAGGTCATCGAATTCAACAAATCTATAGTGAATTTTCTTGTTTAAGGTTGGGTTGGTTTCAGCTAGGCATTCCAACCAGTAGTTTTGGTAGAGGAGGAGGCAGCCTCATCCCAAGCAGAGACCTTTGGGACAGATGAAGAGCCTTCGAAGTCCATATGAGCAAGTTTTTGTTCTAAGGTGTATGTTCTGCAAAAACCTCCATAACTTGTATAAATGGAGAATGATAGGTATGGCTAATAAATGCATGAGAGTTCTTTCGAGATCGGCCATCATTGTGCAAAACCTCTTCACATGCTTGATAAATGAATGAACATGTTTGATTAGCAATCAAGGATGAATCAGTCTCTTCGTTTACACAGATAGTAGAAGTAAGGTTCAAGCACAAGGGGAAGTTTAGTTTTTTAAACATTGCTTGAAAGTGATTATACTTCCAGAACAATTAATTACGATGCACACCCTAGAACGTGGGTAGTAGGGCATCGATCCACTAATATTACCAAGTATTGGTTATATTAGTGCGGGGGGTAATGTTGGCCATATATTTTGTATCAGTGAGTCGCAGCCTGACACGTGGTCCATCAAGGGTAACTTGAGGAATTAGTAAAGGTCTCCAGTCATTAGAGGACACATGGAAAATCATATCAATGGCAATGGATCTACAAAGTACTAGAACAATCAAAAAGAGCAAGGTGTCGTGGCTAAACGGTTCTTGAAGATTTAAATCCAAATTCAAGAGGGAAGCTCAACTGCAAGAAATGGCGTAGTGAAGGCAAAATGCTTGGAGCCATGTCCCATGATCATGGAGGTTACTTTGACAGTTATCATCCACTTTGATAGTTATCAGGCACTTTGACGATTACTACCAAGGCTTATAAATAGAGAAGAAAGCTGATAGTAGAGGACCTAGAACCAAATTCAAAAATCAGTTTACTTACTTTATATTTTTCCAATTCTTTACTTTCAAGTTCTTTACTTTTCCGCCCTACATTTCAGTTTCTTAGAAGTAATTCTAAGTTAGTCTGTTCATGGCTATAAATTCCTTCGAAGCTGTGGAAGTGTGAAAGTACTATTGTAAACATTTGTTTACTTAATGAAATTCGATTCTAACACTGTTCTCTCCTTCTTTTACTTTTGATTAGTACTTCTGAATTTTCTCCTAAAACAAGCCACCAATAAAAGTCCTCTTCATTGGGCTAAGAGAATTTTGAAGCAATTGTCAGATTAATTGGTTGACATTTATTATTTTTGTAAATAAAAAAAAATTAGACGGTGAGAGAATAAACCATTCATTCAAAATTGATTCAAATTCGTGGTTTCTGTTATTCGATCGACTTATTTTTTGCAAGAATAATATACTCGACGAATCCTAAAATTTAAACAGTTCAGATTATCGAAATAGGACCCAAAATGGAACCTATTGGGCTGAACTGGACTATCCTATCCGAATATGGACTGGAGACAGTTCAATCTCATACTTTAATTCATATTTTTCCAATTTTATGGTGTATATTTAAATTTGACATGGTGTAAATCACAATATAAACAAATCTAAAACACTCATTTCAAATTTTGCATATTTTTTGAAATTTTTTCTTTTTTGGTCTTCAATTTTAGAACCCTAATAATATATTTTTTTTTTAGAAATGTGAGGACAATACTAATTTATGTATTAATTTATGTCCTCCAAAACACATGGTGACAAAATTCTATAACTTTTTTAACTCATTTGAAATTTTGAAAATTCTATAACTTTTTTTTTTATCTAAGACACTATGTGGCATCCCCTATATTAGCACCTTTTTTTAAAAACAAAATTTGGATCGCATCACCTCTCTACTTTGTTTGCACATTTTTTCATAAAAAGTCAAAAAATATACTTATTTAGGGGCCATTTGGGAACATACAAAAAAAAAAGCCAAAAGCCAACTTTTAGCCGATTTTGGGTCATGTCACCTTTCACATAAAAAAACCAAAAAAACTAAAAAGACAGCTTTTAACCATCTTCTCAAAACACATCTTAGATCATACCAAATACCCTTAAATCTTTGTTTTTTTTTTAATTTATAAAATTTGTATTTTTGAAATCATTTCTTCAAGATTTGTAAAACAATATTCATAATGAATACAAAATTCTATAAAATAAAATAAAATAAAATAAATGATGCAATTTCACTAACCTAAGACAAGTTAGTGAAATTTCAATTAGTTAGTGAATTTCGATGACCAAGTCTGATTTAGTGAAATTTTGGTTAATCAATGAAATTTTAATGACCAAATTAGTGAACATACACATACACATACACACACATACACACACAGAGCAAAAGTGACAAAATAATATATACAAACTAATAGAAAAGCCTTGTCATTCTGCATGTGTGTCCAGCAGCCATACTTCAAGATAACACCCTGTACAGTAGTCACAATATAACCATCCTCTATGTTACTGCCAACACTCTCTACAATTGCACCATCCAACTTCAGACTTGGGAGATTAATAGGACCTGCCCAATATAGAAAATGGATTAAGTACAACCAAACAGGAAGCCTGCCTCTGTGTAGAATACAACAAAGTAACCAACACACAATATATGAGCTAATTTCACTCAACCCACAATTTTAATCTCACAACCCCGGAAATTGATTGACCACACATAATATCAAGTCTCACACCACTCAACCCACAATTATAACACTCACACCATTCAATGTATAGCCTTTCCATGTACCTGCAAAAAACAGAGAAACTAGAGATACCAATAAAAGAAAACGTTAGGCAACTCTCTCACTGTGGACTCAAGTAAAGGTATGAATATAGTCCCCACTATCACTCAACTCTCAATGGTATATAATAGTTCACACTCTAGCTTTTTACAACCTGCAAAAATTAGAAGATTGTTAGATAACACACAATATACTAAACTCGCATCCCTCATATTTCTGCTGCTTCCAGCACCATGACTGTCCTTCAAGATGGAGTGAGGCAGCCTCTATTTGCTTAGAAACCAGTTATGAGTGGAATGAACTTTCAAGTTAGACAATGAAATCATTCTATATCTGATCATATCCACAATTCTCTTGATAACCACTTCTTCAGGGTACATTTCATTATTAAAAATCCTATTATTCCTAGCAAGCCACGGTTTGGTAAATTGTGCAAGTAAAAACAAGCTTAGAAATAATAGTGCCCATAGAATTCCCTTAACTTTAGAGATATGTTCCACCAACTCGGGCCAAAGAAGACTAGGCCAAGATTCATTAATCATAGATTTCACTTACTCCACACTCTATCGGAGATAGGACAGTGAAAAAATAGATGATTATGATCTTCATAAGTGTTACGCAAAAGACACAATTCACATGTTGGGATAAACCAAGTAGATAAAGCCTATCCTGTATTAAGCCTTGGTGAATAGCCATCCAAGTAACAAAGCTAGCTTTGGGATAATACGTGAGCCCCAAACAACATGAGCCCAAGGAACTTTGGCAAAAGATTTCCTCAAGAACTCCAAGTAGATTTGATAGAGAATTCACCATTGGGGCGAGTCCAGAACTTTATCATCATCTGTTGGGTTGTAAGGGATAGAGGAATGTTATCAATTAACTCCTTAATTTCCCAAGAGCTAACCACAGGCCACTTCCAAGAGTTTTTCTCAATAACTTGACGACCTTAGAATCACTATGAATAGCAGAATCATAGATGATCCTCTCACCAAACTTAGACCACAAAGAACCTAAAGTGTGCCAATTATCATGCCAAAGGAAAGTATTACGCTCATTCCCAAAGATGTGTTTGATAAGAGGAAAGATAATAGGCCTAAAATTTAGTTTAGTAGTGCTTTGCTGGTGCTTCTTTGTGGGGCATTGAGTTCTGCATCTTTTTGTTAGGCTTTGTTTTGTTTGTTGTTTTCCTTGGGTAGGTTGCTTAGTTATTTTTTTTGGCTGGTTCTTTTCGCTAGGGTTAGCTTCTTGTGCCTCTTTGTTTTGGGTTGGTTTGTTGTTTTCCTTAGGAATGCCTCTTGTAATCTTGTATATTTCTTTGTTTTATTTTATAACTTGCCCAATGTAATAATAACAAAGACGTACACTCCAAAGAGAGGAGAGAGCCACTTTATTGACGACAAAGAGGTAGATTCATGAGGGAGGGGAGAGAGATAGATAGGTCCCAAATTTTTTTCCCCTCAATTGATAGTGAAGGAGAAATTATTCAATACTTTTGGAACAATACTCTATTTCATTTGCAGGTAACACACCACAACACATATAGGGCTCACTTCACTCAACCCACAAAGGAAGAGGCACTCAACAAAGATATATCCTGAATTCACTCAACGCACAACCAAAGAATTCCCTCACCAAAAGGCTAGCTTGACAACCTGTAGAGAAAACAATTAGTAAAAACATATGTGCTCACTTTCACTCAGCCCACATATAGGAACTCACATCACTCAAATATCCAAGAAATACAGTAACCTAACATATCTGGCCTCACTAATCTCAACCCTCATTCTCCTTACAAGCAGTACTAGCTAGACACTGCAGAGAAAACAATTAGATAAACATATGAGAACAATGCAATATGGATAAGCATTTTGGGCTCACAACACTCAACCCTCAACCTAAATATCACATCACTCAACCCTCAGCATCCCTGAAGAGGTACCAGCAAGACCTGCAAAGAAGCTCATTAGAGGAAATAAGGAGCGGCTCCAGCCAACAAGCACCCACAGCCTAAGGAGACCTGCAAGAGTAGTAAGTCCAAGCATATAAGATTCAGAGCGTTAGTGCCATAGCCATAAGAAAGCACCCCAGTTTCAGTGAGCACCCCAGTTTCAGTACAGAGGAAGGGAGCCTCCATCAGTCCATAAACCAATCACTAGCGGCATTCTTATTAAAGTTCTTTCACAGAAAGAATTCTAAACCTTACAGGGTTGACAATTCTCCTCTGAAACACCTCAACAGGAGAGCTAATAGATTGGAAAAATTCTAGAGTTTCTTTCCTGCCAAATCTGATGTGAAAGGTTATTTGTTGTAGATAGAAAAGGGGGGGGATTGTCAATAGATTTTTAGCAAAGGTTTATTAGCTGATGTGGCTTGATTATGCTAGTCCTACTCCATAAATTTGTTATCTATTTAATTACGTTTACTAATATTAAGTAATTGTGCAATCTATTTTGTTTCCCTAGTTTTTCCATCCTGAGAAATTTCCTTGTTATGTTGGAAAGTTTTAACTGGCTTCTTGAATTTGGGCAGTTTTATGAACCAGCGAATTCTTGCAAACTTTAGATGTAAATGTTTTACTAAGTGCTAGATTTTGGCACTTAAGACTTCATTTGTACAAGTAATAGGAAAATTGATTCTGAACTTAAAGTTAGTGCCTAGAAATGAGTTTATGGTGAATTGGTGATCAGGACCCTATATTTGTCCATTTACTACTTATGTTATTGAATAATACATTATAATTATCACTGCATTTGATAAGAGAGGAAACACTCTTTTTGGCAGTGGGATATATATTTAATGAAAATTGGAATATTGCACCTTTAAATTAGCATATCTTGCTTTAACTCCTCTGGACTTCGTATATAGTTGAGTAAAGAGAAAATCAAACAGAGTATGAACTGCAGTAATAGGCCATAAGTACTAAATTTTAGTCTCAGGGCATTCATTGGAATTGTCGCATGTGGCTATCAATTCTATTGGTATTGTTCATTTCTTATATGCACAGCTTCTTAAGTGCATTATTAAGTTCCTCTCTAGAATTTAATCACATTTTGTTTACCGAGTGCAGATTGTGTACACAATTTGTATTGACATGGATAGAGAGGTCTATACAATGTAATTGATAATATGTTAATGTTTTTCTTGTTTATTTTTTTTTTTTTTGCAGATTGGTTTTTGATGACGTTTGGAAGCATACTTGCAAATCAAAATCAAGTGTCGATTTTTTTTTTTTCCTGAACTGATACTTCTACAAATCAAGATCGAGTGTTGATTTTTTCTATGGACTCCATGTTAGTTCATTTTGGGATTTGCTTTGATGGTTTTTTTGTTATACTTAATGGATTATTATTAAATTCGTTTGATGGATATATTTTGATTTATAATATAAATTGTATAGTGAATTTTTTTGTGGAGTGGTGTATAATAGCTAGTGGATTTCTTAGTACATTTAAAAGCTTTTTGGGATATGAATAGGGATATTTGTGAAATAATAATCTAAATTGAAATATAATATACGGGACAAGTTTAGTGACGAATTTTTTTCGTCATTTGTACTTATTATAACAAAGTGGTTATTCGTCACTAATAAATATTTTTTGTGAAATTTATTGCAACTTATATATGAAAGTTTTCATTGATTTTGTTGTTTGGTGACTAAAAATTTCGTCACGGATATATATTTTTGTCACGAAATATATTGTCACCCATGTATGACGTTTGGAGACGAAATATTTCGTCAACTTTACATCTTACCGTGACGAAATTATTTTCTCATCAATGATCAACATGTGAAATTTATTTGTCAACTAAAGTCATAATATGGTACTGAATAATTATTTGGTGACGAAAATGAGGATTTTTGGTGACAAAATGTTATTTTATTGGTGACAAAAAGTTTCGTTACTGAAGTAATTTCATTGGTAACGAAATTATTTTTCGTCACGATGCTTTTTAGTGACAAACATTCAATGACGAAACCAGTGAGGAAAATATTTCCTCACAAATATCTATAGTGACGAAATTAGCTCTTTGGCGACAAAAAAAATTCGTCATTGAAGACCCAATTTATTGTAGGCTTATATATGGTCTACATTCCTTAATTTGGCATCTTACTGTAGAATCAAGAGATTCTCTTGAATAATTCCAATTATCCTTCATCTTTTTTGTCTTTTTTTTATCCTACTTCCATCTTCTTGACCACTAAAAGAAGTTTTCTCTGCATTTGTTTAAGCCACTGCGTGCTAGTTTTCTTGGTCCCATCTATCTTACAAACCAGGGAGCTATTCTTTTTGCTTGTTCTAGTCTATACTTGCTGTGCTTATGTGCTGATCATCTAGTTTATGCAGGATATCTTGCTCGTGCTCGCTGTTCAAGCTCAGGAGTGCTTGTCCTTGTTGAACCAGTTTCAACTGTTAACGATGGAGATCAGCACCTAGCAACTCCTAAAACTGAACGATGTTCAAACTGTTCAGGTTTTGGAAAGGGTAGACATTTGGGATTTTGGTTTCTCTATTTGTTTAATGAATGTCACATGGAGCTATTTACTATTTGAGGGCGGTAGAATAGTGGATTTTGATGGTGCAATATATGGCTTATATGCATGGTTAAAACGGTTGCCTGATGAACTAATATGAGATTCTTGGGGAAGAGATTACGAAAACAAGAACGCTATTTCATCAGAAAAAATAAATATCTAATTTTGAATGCTTAATGCTTTGAAGCCCTTGCGTTTATATTGTGCTAAATTACTGACTTCAACTTGCTTGAAATTAATCCTCTTATTTGTTTCCTATGCTGACATGTCCAACTATACCTTTGTTACCCCCATTGATGAAATTTCTTCCTGTGCAGTAAGACTCTAGACCTGCTTTGACAGTAGCTGAGCTAGAGCTGTTTATTTATTTATTTATTATTTTATTTTTAAATTTATTATTTATTTAAGTTGGCTGCTAAATGAGGAAGTTATTTGATAAACTGGTGTGCTCCAACCCGTGACTTTTGAAATTTTTATTTTTATGAGTAAGCTAAAAGTTTCTCTAACACCTTTTCATTTGGCAAGTCTTACCATTGCCATGCCACCCTTTTTCCATTTCATACCCCTAATTACTAAAATATTACCTGTCAGAGCTTTTTGTGGTTCTGCTGCCTAACTTTTTTGTGGTTCCTCGAGGTTAACTATTATGACCATTATACATTATGTTTTTTTTTCATAAGCCTGCTACTCCTTTATTTATCTTTTTCAAGTTTTTGTAAATGGAAGAAAGCTCATGGTTGTCAAACTGTATTTTGACAGTGAATCATGCGCTTGGGTTTTAATTGGGACTGACATAAATATTCTGCTACTTGCTAAGTTCGCAAAGCCTTTAATGGGACCTGCCCGGATAGTCATAAACAGCATCCTCATTAAGGGTGAAGTATGTAGTTTTCTTTTCTCTTTTTTACTTACCTTCTATATCTAAAATTCTGAATTATCGTTCTTCTCTTTTTGGTAAATGAAGAATTAAAGTCACATCTATGAAATTGAAGAACTGGTAATTGTTCTTTGCCACCACTAGTGTAAATCAGGTAATGTTACAGGCTCAACTCCTCATTCACATATAAGATGGTGGGATATGTGGTGAGTAATTCCTGGGTCGATTGAGGCTTTGTTTCAGTGGTGGGCAGGGCTTTGGTTAAGAAAAAAGATGTGAAGGTGTGGAAAATTGTGCCGCTAGTTTTATTTTGCCAATTTGGTAGTTGAGGAATGATATATTGTTTAACAGTGGCCATCCTAATTTTGATGATTTGGAGGACATTGTGAAGACCATGATTGCATTTTGGGCTAAGAACAATTTACCAGGTGTGCGACGGAGTGCATGATTTTGTTCATAATCTTCAACAGTCGGACATTGCTTGAGGTGAAGGGTGTTTCTGGGGCACTCTGGTGGCGGTGTTCAGGGACGCCTTGTCTTTGGTTTTTGTCAAGTCCTGCATTCTTTGTGTGTGTAGTTCGATTCTTTGGGTGCGTAGTCCCACCGCTGTGGTCTTGTTATAGGAAGCCCTCTGCTGGTGTTTTTCTGTTATGAACTGCTTCTTTGGTCCTATAGTTCTTTGGTTCTCTTGTTGCTAGTGTTTGTTGTCATGTGTAATAACAGATTTGATAGTAGTGTCTTTGTTGTAGTGTGTACTTGGTGCACTTATCAGTTTGTTAGCGATCTGTTATAACTTCGTGTTGTTTGCTTCTTTGGGTTGTCATGCGATTGCTAATGTTTGCGGGGTTGAAATGTTATTCTTGATGTTTCTTTGGGTTGACATCTTTGTTATAGTTGTTGTTTTGTGCCTTGGGTCTTTGTTGGTCTTCTTGTCTATTGGTGCTGCTTGTTGCTACCTTGGGTGTTAAATACTGGTGCCTCTTCCTGTGGCAAGGAGTTTGATGGTGTATTGTTTAGAAGTTGCTGGAAGATTTTACAAGGGAAGGAGTTGGCAGAGTTGGATGGTTGTCCTTGCGGTGTGGTTGGTCTGTTTTTTACTGTTTTTCTTTTTGTTTCTCTGTTTTGGATTGGTTTCTCGCCAATCTATGGATTTAGTGCTACTATATGATTGTGCTTTCTCCTTGGTGCCAACCTAGTTGGGATTGTGGAGTTTAGCTATGATGTTTTTTGCACTTCCCTTCTTTATTGATGTTTATTGTTGCTTGTATTTGCTCGCCTCATCAATAAAGTTTCCCTTTTCTTGCTGGTCAAAAAAAAAAAAAAAAAAAAACTCATTCACATAGTTAAAAGGGGGAAATAAAATAAATAAAAAAAATAAAAGATATTTTTTTTCTGTTACTTTTTGGGAAGTGGAAATTGCATCAATAAAATATCTAAATTAATTAACTAAACTATGCTAGGTGATATTATGTTTCGTTCTATTTATGTGTGTGTATTAGTGGTGGACATATGGAAATGTTATTTTAAAGGGACGAGAGTTTTGAAAAAAAATTCCTTATTTTAAAGGGATGAGAGTTTTCACTCTAACACTGAAAAATATAGTAACTGTTTTTCTTTTCATTATTTTTTCAATTGACAAATAATTAATTTCTGGTCATTATTAATTTTTTTTTTAATATCATTTCGCCGTAAAATAGCTATTTTCGGCTCCTGCATGTGTGTTGTGTTGTGTAAGGTTTACAGATGTAAAAGATCTGTGTTGCGGAGCCTATGTTCAAGGGGAACTAGCTTGCATCCCAAATTACTCTACACCATGTGACAACAGATGTCACTCTCTCTTATTTTATATTTGCAAATTGTATCTTTGTTCGAGACATGCTTATTATTAAAGATTGAGGTTTCAACAAGTTTGCTAGTTTATTTTAATTATGAGTGGTATGGTAGGAAGAGTATGGGATGAAAACAAGCTCTTGTCTCTGTTGAAGTTATTAGGACACTCAAATGATTTGATTATTTTTTTTTTTTTTTGGGTGAATGTGATTTGATTATTTAATCTACACTTAATCTAAACTTCATTCTTCTACACTTAATCTACACTTCATTTTTCTTAGCATCCTGCTATTATTTTATTTATTTGTTTTTTATTTTGATTCTATAAGTTTGCGTGACGTGGGGGAATAATGTCACGTGGTATTTTACAAGCATCTAAGAAAATTTTCAAAGTTTAAATGTCAACAGTGAGTTTTAAAGTAATAGAATCAAGGAATGGACACAATATTCATGGGTGGAAACAAAAGACTAGTATTAGAGACCCACAATTTGAATCCTTAATTCAATCTACAATGATGTGACAAGAGAGATAGACTCTACACAACTGAAGAATGACAAACTAAAAGTCTATATGTATAATGCCACATCATTGTAGGTCACATTGTGAGAGATTTTTTATGGGTTTTAAACATTTTCCTAAATGAGAAATTATGTCTAGGGAGACCAATGTGATTGTGTGAAAAAAGAAAAAGGAAAAAATAATTGGTACATTACCGATAGAGAGTAATTTCTCACATGAGGTTTGTGAAAAAATTACTTTATGAGAAAAAAAACAAAATCCTAAGGTGACGGTTTAACTCTATAATCCCCATTACTATTCTAAAAAAGTTGACATTGGGTTGGGGAGGGATTAAACCCCAATGGCAAAGCACAGCCCTAAGGAATGGGTGAAGGGAGAAATGGACTCCCTCCTCTGCGATTGATAGGAAAGGGAAAACGATCGTGGTTTCATCAGCCCTCTCCATATCGAGGGTGCCGTCTGTCACAAGTGATAGACAGACGTCATCAGGAATGGAAAAATGGTGTCGGAAGCCAGAAATTCGATCCGAGGAGAGGAGATCTTTCAAATGTTTTGCCATTTTTTTCAGCCTATAGGAATATGCTAAACCAAAAACAAACCAGGAAAAAAGATTCAAAGCAGAGAGGGAGAGAACTTACAAAAGACGAAGAGGATAGTGCAGAAAAGGAAGTTGCAGAGGTAATTCAAAAGGCAGTCCAGTGACGAGCATCTAAAAATGTGTATGTATTTGAAAAGACGTCGAAATTTTAAATCACAATAAATAGAAGTGTACGAAGGGCCGGGAAGTTGAAATGATAACCGAGAAGCGTGTGCTCAGACATCTGCGTTGGAATGAGGTTAGCCGCCGAATTTCGGCTCTGACTTTTTCAGTTCAAAACCAAACACTCCAGCTAATTGTCGTTAGTGGAGTGCTTGAGGGGCAATTGTAGGGGCCGAATAGTTGAACTTGGAGAGTCGGAATATATATATATATAGCACTCGGCGCCGTCTCGCACGTTCCAATCTTGCCCTATTTGGGCAAATAGCCAGTCGAGCAAGGGGCCGAATGAAAAGCGTTTTGCTACAAAAGAAGCCGAATGGCGAATTGAAAGTGGGTCCAATCCCGAGGCCCAAGAAAGAAAAGATATAAATAGAAGAACATCAGCCAGAAAGAGGTACGTGACAACTGATATATTTAACTTAAGATACAAGCAATCAAGAGAAAAGACACTGACTTATCCGTCGGAGTGCTAATTTCAACACCCCCGACTGGAGTATTTATTCTTTTTCAGGTGGCTAGCTGAGGATCACGAGCGTCTCCCAAGATCAGAAGATTATTTCCAAACCACTTCTCCACTATATATATATATATATATATGATAGAGATATTTGGGATAGGAATAAATTAGTGGACAGATGAAGAGATCATTACGAAGTGATACTGAAAAGAAAATATGGCAGGGGAATGGGTTAAGGTCTGGTGGGCAACTAACGCAAGGCTGCCGCCCACCGGTAAAACAAAATTACTAAGCACTTAACCTATCTCTGATACCATGTTACAATATCAAAGAGAGAGAAAGAATTTGTATTATATTGAATATTATGTTGAATAATTATGTAACAATGTATATAAAATTCTTTTATATGGGATGAGAGAAACCTAAATATGGTAATCCTAAAAATGGTAATGAATACAATATGGTATGTATGATAGACATAATATATAGTTACTATATTTAATAATTTGAGTGTTGAGTTTTTAGGAAAATAAATAAATTAAGGCCTTGTTTGGGTTTGATTTTTTTAATAATTTTTTAATTTTTAATTTTTACGAGGTGAAAAAAAAAATTTAATATGTTTAGAAATGATTTTTTAAGTTGTATGAACAAATGTGAATAAGTAGCGTGTTTAATATTTTATTTTTTTTCTTTGAACGTTTTATTTTTTAGTTTTTAGTTTTTAGTGACTTTTGAATTTTGATTTTTTTTGGTCCAAATTTTTAGTGAAGAGCCATTGTGTCCGAATTTTTTGGCCTTTAGTGATCGTTTTTCAAAGTTATATCAAATTTTTTTTTTTTTTTATTTCCTTATCAAGTCTGTCATGTAGACAAATTTAAAAAGTAAAAATAAAAATAAAAGGTTCATTAAAAAAAAAACAAAAAACAAAAAAAAAAAAGAGAGAACAAATAAGCTAAATTTAAAATAAAAAAAAAATTGTAAATGTTCATATCAGTGTAGTCGAGTAGAACCCCAAACATATAAAGTTTTTCAAAAATTTTAAAAAAGTTCACTAAAAACTGAAAAATAAAAAAAATACACTAATAAAGTTAACCCTACCCCCCCCCCCCCCCCATTTTTTATTGTATTTGTAATATGATTGTCTTTTATAATTTTTTTCCTAAAAATTTTAATTGAATATTTTATATTAATTAAAAAATTTTAGCTGAATTTTATCATCCCCTTTTGAATTAGACAAATTATCTCAACAATTCTCCACTCCCACCTCGTCCCCGCCCTAACAAATTAGGAGAAAGGAATGGGGGACTACAAATTCACCCCACGGCTCCCCGGCAAGCTGGCTGGAGCCTAAAGCAATTGAAGCAATGGCTTTAGGCCTCAATTGCTAAAAGGCCCCAAAATTTTCATATATAACTATAAGCAAATACAATTTAATTATTTTTCATAAAGTCTATTCTGTTGAAGTCCTCCACAAAACCAACACAAGGAAAAAAAAAAAAAAAAAAGATATTATAATCCCATGAGCATAACACAAGTTTTAAAATTTTGATAAAAATGTCCATCGATTTTATATATGTTTGTCATATGCACACTTTATTTCTTTTTTTTATTTTTTATTTATAAATAAAGGTTCACATTGACAAGGGCTCCATAAATTTTAAAAACTTTATAATATATAATTTTAAGAAACCACACTTTAAAAGAGGTCCCCACTAATTTAAAATAGGCTCTACAAAATTTTCTTAGTTTTCGCTTTGAATTTATAAATTTTATTTATTTGATAACTTTTGGTACTTTTAATTTCTTTTCTTTTTCATAGCTAAATATTTTAAATAAACTTCTAAATTTTATTTATGAAAATGGAAGAGACATGAATTTAACATGATAATTTATTAAAACTAATAAATATTATTTACATTTAAATTTAAAATACAAAAAATCTTGCAATAAAATTTTAATTTAAGCCTTGTGGAGGTTTAAGCCGGCCCCGGCTCCCCATTGCCATTCATACTAATGGTTGTACAATATAAAAGCAAAATGAAAATACTTCTCTTTTATTTTCTTTTTCTTTTCTTTTTTTTTTTTCTTTTTTTCACAAACATCTCTATAAAGCAAACTTTAAACGCAATCTAAAGGCACTTAGGCGTACATTTTGTGCAAATTTGTGTCAAAACTGTCTATAACTCGACAACTAGATTTAATCCTTTGTTTGGTTGATTTTTCAAATATTGAATTTTGTTTTGTTTGTTTGTTTTTTCAAAAACTAGAAAGTAGTAGTAGTTTGGTAAAAAAGATGAAAAGGTAAATTTGAATATATATATTTTTTTATGCTTATTTTCATTAAACTATTTTCAGATTTTAAAAAATAATAATAATAGCCTTTGAAATCTAAACCAAAGGGAGTGCAAAAGGTTTTCACTGTCACGATAAATATTTAGTAATTTTTTACTGTCTCTTAAGATTTTTATTTTTTTATTTTGGCCCTTCACGTTTAAATTCTTCTTAGGGACCAAACTGATACGAACTCCAAACTATAGAAACTGTTAGTGTAATTCGTCATTTATCTAATGTTAGACATTAGTTAATTTTTAGAGTAAATTGGAAAAAACATGAAATATAAAGAGTCAAAATAAGAAAAACAAAAATAAACTTAAAAGCCAAACTAAAAAAGATGTCAAAAACACAAAAAATAACAAAGTGTAATTTACTCAATCTAAATTATATTAATCCAACAATGCTAGAAACGCTATATATATATAGATACAGAATTACATGCGCACCCCGCGCAAACACATGAACACAAACAAAAGATGTTTGGTAGGTGGGAAACTAGAAACGCTACTTTCTCGGAATTTTTCAGTTTTTTCTTTCATTCAATGAGAATCCCAAGACACAACAATAATACTAATAATAATAATATCATAGGGTGACATTTGCGCACGACTACTATTACAATTTGTCCTTTACATTCTTTCTTCTTGTGCATTGAAATCAAGGATGGGCTGAAAAGTAAGCGAGTAGGCCCACCAACGGTGCATTAATATACGTAGTGGGCTCGGACTCCTGAAAGAACGGCCTTGAGTCCGGAAAAGAATCCGAGCCGTTGGGCCCAACAACAACAGCCCCGACCAACACATTGGGATTTGGGTTTGGACTTAGATAGTAGAGAGACCCCTCTTTGCACCCTATGTGGGTCGGGTGGGCCTGCACTGATGGTAGTGAGCTGCCCCTGTGGTGTATCCTCTCTGGGTACCGTTCACCGTATCCTACCATGTACGACATTCTCATTGGATTATCCCCTAGAATGTAGTCCACCTGTACACGCCCCACCCCACAAATATTATGTCACACACCTTTATAAAATTATAAAATGCAATGATATATACTCACTTTCTTCATAATTAATGAAAAAATTATCACAATTTTTCTTCAATTAGTTGGACATTTTTTAAATATCAAATAACTTCATGTTGATCTACAGTATTATATATAACACACAATTTAAAAGGTTTTGAAATTTTATAAATTTTTCTTTTTAAATATCTATTTTGTTAACTGTTTTAGAAAATAATGGTTAGCAATTATCAAATTCAATTCATCTTCATTTATCAATTCATCAAAAAATTTACATATAATTATACTACACATCCACAATTTTTATTTAAAATTCTACCTAGAAATATCAAGATATGGTTCACATAATCTGCATATAGACCAATAAAATTTCGACCACACTTTCCATTTAAGACCATATTCTTGTCAAAATTTTTGGTTACCAGAGTTTGCCCACTATTATTGAATAAACATAGTCACATGGTGTATTTTGAAAACACAAGATAAATTCTCATTTATATATATATATATATTGTATTACATTGACATAATTTACTTGGTGAAGTTATGATACATATTTTTTTCATGCTCAAACTATTCCTATTTTGTCCAAATTTTTATTTCATACTTTTATTTTTATTTTTTTTTAAATATTCTTTCATTTACATTCAAATTATTTTTGGATGACAAATCGCTTCTTATTTCTATGAGTACGTCACTTGTGCGCCTAGAGTGTATTACGTAGAGGAAGTGAATTGCTTCTGATCTATAATCTAGGTTGGAGGATACTATTTGGGCTTAGTAGAGTTAATTATCATAATATGAACTATTTATTTTTTCAGTCACCTTGTGTATATCATTCATACAAAAAAATTAAATTGATCTGATAATTGTAACTTATTCAATTCTTCATATTTATTATTTTAAAAAAATAGAGAATAATTATGATTTTAAAAATAAACATTTTTTTTGTGACAAACGTAGTAAATTAAACAAGTTACGATTATCAAATTAAACTTTTTTTTTAATGAATAATATAAGCTAAATGTCTAAAAAATTAAATAATTTGAAACATTAAAATAAAATTTGTAAATCCAAACAACAATTATAGATGAACCTTTAAATTATTTAAAATTTTTAGAAAACAGTTATTTTAAATGTTTAAAAATTTTATTTTTTTATCTTAAATATATATGTTTATTTTACATATTTTTTTAGTTTTTTATTTTAAATATTTTATTTTATTTTTTAAAAAAATATTTAATTTTTTTATTTAAATTTTAAAAAATTTTGGATCGTCCATAAATATAGTTACCTGACGTTTGGCTAGTTGTTTGAGCAAAGCAGGGGAGGCAGATCTTCCGCCACATGGCACCACATGATTGGAGTGGCTCAAGTAATTAGAATAGGCCAGAAGTAGGAACGATAAAGATGTTACATGCTGCATGTTACTAGATCAATATTTTTAGCAGTGCAATACTAGATCACAGCAAAATGGAAATGTCTAGCAGTAGTAGTAGCTCAATTCCATTTAAGGACCCACAAATGAGTAAAGGCGCTGATATGAGATTGACAATTAACAAAGTTGAAAGGGAATGAATTAATAAATGTGTGAAACTGACTATGTATTGCCCCGAATCTGAATCTCCCAATGAGAAAACTGGTGAGAAGTCCCAATCACTTTCAGCAGAAGTCATTGAATTGAAATTAATAGCTGAGTATGGCAAGAACTGTGCTGTCTGCCTTTTTGCACATGCATGCAGCATGCAGCCTATTACTCACTTATTTTGGGACCTACCCAACGCCTCATCTAAAATAAACCCACATCACATGGCCTGCCCATGGGCACCCCGTTTGGTTTTTTTTTTTGTTTTTTTGGTTTCAAGATTTATATGTAACTTTTTTTTTTTTTTTAATGAAATGAGAAAGTAGAGATATTATACGAAAAAAGTAAGTGAACTGACATATTAGGTGACAAATAATAAAGGTAGAGATTATTAAATCTCATCCATCTCATCTCGTCTTGCACCCCCTTAGTAATCCCTCATATGAGAGTGTTGCAAGGTGCCATTGGATTGTAACCATGGGTTCTAATTTTTAGTTCAAGGATCGTAATTATAATTATATAACTAATCTATTTCTATGAGTATGAAGGAGAGTTGTTATTCAATGGGACGATGTTAAAAGGTGCACTGGCTCTAATTTTTTAGTTTTAGGATCGCAAGTACAATTATATAATTAACCTATTTCTAGGAGTACCAAGAAAAGTTGTCATGCAATCGTACAAATTCCTCAACCCTTCATTCATGACATCTTTTTTAAACAATAGACAATTGCCCTCCATCCTACACCAACACCCTTAAAAAATGGCATTTTTTCACTTTTGAAGTTTTAAGGGACTGACACTTTGTCATTTGTCAACAAAGTAAAGTGCTCACATGGAACCCACAACCCTAAACTACATCATGTGCAATTATCAACTCTATATAGACCCTTTACACTGTTTGATCTTGACTATTTTCTGGAAAAGCAATGGGGGGCCATCACTTTTATGGGACCCGACCATGGTGGACCTCCACAACTCCAAAGTTATGATCCAGTCCTTCCGTACCATGTGATTTCAAAAACAAAAATATACAAGACAATAAGAATAAAAGGTCACACAAATGAAGACAAGGATAAGTAGTAAAGACGAGTTGTAGTAGAAATTTATAGTAGGAGTGTAAATAGGGTATAACGCTATCCGAATTTTAATTAATTCGGGATTAAGATAGGGTCCTGACCTTGGAAACGAGAACATTAATCCCAGCGTGCTTGTTATCCCAACCGAATTCATTTATTGTATCTCCGGCTCTCAAAATCACCTCGTTCTTGACTATGTACTCTCTGTATTCGCGCCATCTTGATGCCTTGTGCAACCACGCCGCTCCCCAAAGCAACTCGTCCTACAATACAATATTGCATATGTTACACACATTGTTAAAGTTAGCAAGATCAACGGCTGTTGTTTTGTTGATGTTTTTGGGAGAAATTACAAGTCAGTGATAGTTACAAAAAAAATAATTATTAATTAATAAAAAAAGTTTAATATTTTAATTATTAACATTTATAGTATAAAATTTAGAGCCGTGCTACATTCTCTAATCAACAATGATAGAGAACTCTAATTTTGAAACTCTAAAAAGCCGTCTAGTGATGTGGCAGAACAAAAACAAAAACAAAAAACAAAACAAAAACATAGGTACACGCATCACATCACATGTAAGCCACACTCCTTGCCAAATCACTAAAGCTATTTTTAGAATTCTAAAATTAGAACTCTCAATTTTTATTCTTCTCTAATACATCATTCTTATTTTCACCTCTAATGAGGTAAAAGAGAGAGAATATAGAGAAGAGTGTGTGTGGCCCCCCTTCACATGTTTGTTTCATGTCATTAGGAGTGGATTGAGATGCTCAATTAGAGCTCCAAATATTTTTTTAAAATTTATTATTGGTTTATAATTATTTTTTACAAAAACCACTAAAGTGATATTTCTTCGTGTTTTTTACCCCCCAATCTGATAATTCGAAGTGTTGAGTAGCTTTTATTTATTTTTTAAAGTTAGCTTTTATATTAAATGAAATTATTTTAATTCTTATTGTTTCAATTTAAATATTATGAGCTTTATATTCAAATTACTGTAAAACAAAATTTGTTTATACTATGTGACTCACAAGTGTTAGATTATCGTGAGTTTAACAATTCCTAAATTAAAACTGAATCTTGAAGCATACAGTTTAGCATTTTTTAAATTGAAACAATAAAGTAAAAAGTAAAAATTTAAATCAAATTAGAGTAATAAATTTTAAAAAATGCTACAGATCCTAAAAGTTCTACCAAAATTTATACCAAATGTCTCATATGGATGTGAGACTCACATAAGACCACATGGTGTAAGTCTCACACCTATGTGAGAAATTTGATAAAATTTTTAATAAAACTTTTAAGATTTTTAACATTACTTATAAATTATTTCTTGACAAGCCTTAATTTTAAAGTAGTAGATTTGTAAATGAAGACTTACCATACAAGTACATTATTCCATATAATTATTTTTACAAACATTTTTTTTCTATATATATATATATATTTGGTATAGTATTACTTTTTAGTTTAAAAAAATAAAATAAATTTGAAATTACATTTTTTATAATAATAATAAGTAATAAAAAATACTACAAAAATTACCTGGTAACCGCTTACGTCGCAGTAAAAAGGGCAAACAGCGGAGCGGAGCGAAGTGCTGTACGCACCCCGGTATTTGTCAGCAAACTCGAACACCTACAAAAGCACATGACCGTTTGACACACAACGGTCAATTTTCTTCTATATAACTAGCCTATCACCCGTGCTATGCACGGAATAATTATAGATATTTATATTTGTTTTAGATTTTTTTTAATATATGAATTATGTTTTTTAAGATTTTTTATAAAAATAATTTAACAATCTTATCATTAACCATAGTGTATGAGAGAAGTTGAAAATGGTACTGCAGTAACTATATACAGATTGTATCTATAATTATTTGTATGAGGAGATTTTAAATACTAATCAGGAGATTTTGACCAAATCAATAAATGCCGAAGTTTTTTTAATAAAAAATTTAGAAAAATCAGATTGGGATATTGAAACTCCCATAGGCCTTGGGGTTAAAAACCCCCTTGAGTGTTTATGTTTATCTAACTTTAATCATATTAAAAAATCAAATTATAAACAAAAGGAGATAACTTCAATTATACAAATCACATTTTTTTAATGCTATCTAACTACAATCACATTTTTTTCATAATAAAAAATAATAATTGAAAAAAAAAACCCATTAAAATAGTAAATAAAAAGATTATTTAGAAGTATTGAACAAACTACAATCATATTTTTCTTTTTGTGAGTGTTTATGTTTATCTAATTTCAAACATATTAAAAAAATTAAATTATAAACAAAAGGAGATAACTTCAATCATATCAATCACAATTTTTTTAATGCCATCTAACTACAATCATATTTTTCTCATAATAAAAAATAATAATTGAAAAAAAGAACCATTAAAATTGTAAATAAAAATATTATTTAGAGCCATTGAACAAACTACAATCACATTTTTCTTTTTGTGAGTTAACTTCAATCATATTAAAAAATCAAATTATAAACACAAGGCGATAACTTCAATCATACAAATCACAATTTTTTTAATGTTATCTAACTACAATGACATTTTTCTCATAATAAAAATAATAATTGAAAAAAATAACCATTAAAATAGTAAATAAAAAAAGATTATTTAGAACCATTGAACAAACTACAATCACATTTTTTTTTTGTGAGTATTTACGTTCACAACCATGCATGCCAATATTTTCCACACAACAATGTACACCTTCACAGCCAACTAACCACCCTACTCACACGCAGGATTGTTTCCAGTCGCATTTGCGATTGTTGGGGCAGAAAACGCAACAAATTGGTCATGATTTTTGCAACATCTTCATAATGCGCTCGGTGATGACAGAACGTTTACATTCATATTAGATCGGCATGTTGGCCTCATGGAGGCAATGCCCATTATCTTCCCAAATGCTCACCACGCGTTTTGCATGCAACACCTTCAGAGAAACCTTAGAGACAAACTTAAATATATGAACAATTTCGGTCGGATTGGGTTGATCACTAAGTTCAACAACTGCGCTTACGCACCGACTGTTACTGCATTTGAAGAGATGGTCGAAAAGTTCACCAACTCCGGTAAGAAAATTGCAACTGATTTCCTCGGGAATCTACCCCCACAACATTGGGCAAATGCTTATTTTAGGTGCGTACCTTTACATGTCCCACTTGTATATGAACATTACAAAAAATTGAACGCGTCTCCTTACATTAAATTATCTATACTAATGCCGCTGTTATGTTGTCAAACACATTACAATACAGAGGTAACCGGTACGGCGAGATGTCCTCCAACGCCGCCGAATCCTTCAACAACTGGATTTCCGATGCACGTCACCTTCCTATAACTCGTTTGATGGACAGTTTACGGACACAAATAATGCGACAAATGTCAACCAGGAGGGAAACATCCTAAAAATGGCATGGTGTGTTATGCCCGAAAATGGAAAAACTCCTAGAACAGTCATACAATGACGGGAGGTCATGGAATGTTAGCCGATCAAGCCCCACCGTGTACGAGGTACACTCACACCCGTCCGTCATGGTCGATGTCCACAGCCACACATGCTCGTGTTTCCAGTGGCAGATAAACGGTTTCCCATGCTCACATGCCATTGTTGCTGCTCGGAAAAGTGGCCAAGATTTGTACACTTTAATCGAGCCTTACTTCCATGCTGTAGAATATCGCTTGACATACAGCCCAACAATTACCCCAATTCTAACAGTGGAACAACCACCCATCCACGCAGACAATTTGATCATACTGCCACCCACCGTCAAACGACCACCTGGCAGGCCCAAGAAAAAGCGGATTCCGTCACGCGGCGAAGAAGTCCAACCAATACGTTGCAGCAGGTGTGGACGCATTGGACACCACAATCGGAAGACCTGCAAATAACCGATATAGCAGATCAACCTTATCATGTGGAAACACACTATTTGACACTTTTATTACTTTATTTTTCCCAGTTAATAATCATGGGTTACACATATATCCTATGTATGCATTTAATTTCCAAGAACGATTCGCATTACAATATTTTTCCTAGTTCATAATCATGGGCAACACAAAAACTTCCCATGTATGAATTTAATTTCAAAGCACTTTTCGCATTGTGGACAATGCTACAAAACAATATCCAATTCATATTGTAGTGGCTATCCCCATTTATCTTTCTTATTTACATCCTTTTCAATTATCCATTTCCTTATTTTGATTCCTACTTTAATGAAATTTTCATACTGCGGGAACACACATTACATACAAGCAGACAAATAGCACCAGTAACCAGTACAATGAATTACCACAACAAACGTAAGGACCACGCATACGCCCGAAATACCATTAACCATTACCAGTTTCAAAAAGTCACATTGTCACACTATCTTCATCTTACATGCTGACTGCAATACTATTCATCCACCATCAATCACCTACAAAATTCCTGTCTCACTTCTGTCAAAAAAATACGTCCAATCTACAAAAAAATGGCAAACTGTAACTGAGCATAACATAACATGTTCAACACACAAAATCCCCATGCAGTACATGAACGAAACGCAAGGTCAAATGTAACATAACCCATAATCGCATAACCTTCATATGTAATTATTGTTATTCACAATTTAACACCCAACATTAAAACCAACCAAAACATCGACAAAAACAAACACAACCTTAATAAAATAAGTCCATCCCTGTGCAAAACAAAAACCCACAAAAAATTGGAATATAACGTAGCGAAACCATATTACCAAAAAAAAACCCAACCGACAATTCAACCCTAACCACAAAAACCAATCAGCTTCACACTTCATGTACTAGCTTTCAGACCCCTTACATGGTCGTTAACAAAACTTTTGACCATGTTGGCGCGCAGTACGACGCAGTTATCACCTTGCAAAGACCTGTTGACGTCGACATGATGAACATACTGACGCATCACAGCACACATAATGATTGCGCAGTCCTCCCTGCAATGACCGTCAACACAAACATACAAATTACTAAATCTTCCAACAAACCATATACCAAATTACATTTTACGTATTTACTATCAAATAAATCTGGACAATACACGTACGAGTCGTGTTTTTGCTGCGGGCAGTCAGCAACTAACTCCACACCCAGTTGACCACACTGCATTGCATCGTCATCACCCAATATGCCAAATGCGCCCCGCTGGATTTCAATAACAGTATCCCTCTGTAAAAAAATACCCTACAATTACCAAACACACACAACAAAGACAAATAAAAACACATCAACCCCACAAACATAATGACACATTTCACTCACCAGGAACACTGCCTCCTTAAAGTGCTTGTCTTCAATTCCAACCCGTGGCCTCATAGAGTTGTAATGTTTCCAGAGACCCGTTTCAGTGTCATAAACAACCAATGTCCAGTGTGCTCGGAAACAAATGAGGAAGTGGACAAACCGACAATCTTTACATGCCGCGAAGTTGTCGAGCACGAATCATCACGCATTATCAAGTATCGTTTTTCAACATTTCCTGCATCATTACTTGACCCGTCAGATTGTAATATTTTAATCATCGCAACCATGCACCACAAAGCTTTCCAATGTAAGTTTAAAAACAATTTAAAAAACTCACGAGGCATATGCTACTAAAAACGTATGACTTGTCCGGGAAGTCCACTCCAACAGCTAGTCTATCTTGTTCTTCCATCAACAAGACTGTGTAGGCATCTATCACCTGCCACAAAACGATAAACTTCAAACAAAATATACATTTAAATAATAACATTACAACTTCACACCAGTTACTTACATTGCCACGCACTGACGATGGCCGAACAAGCGACTTAATATCCACAAAGCAGACACACATCATGTTCACCGCTAGCCCACATGACCGCTCTACAAGTAAAACACATAATGCATGTCAAACAAATGTACACGCACACCCAATTTCATTACTAACAAATGCACATTACATACCTGTCCCCATCTTTGTCATACACGTTTCTTATCTTCTCTTTCTCCACTGAAGTCATCAACTTCCACACCCCTAAACGATTGTTTAAATCAAACCTGCACCACTCCTCGCCGCCATCGCACATGCATCCACATCAATAGTCCGTCCTGCGTTACCACTTCTCACACTGGTATGTAGGACATCCCCCACTTTACTGTACACTACTTTACCACACCCCACCATCATTTTACCCACACCACCTGTCTTCTCATCGATTCCCCCCAAAATTCCACCCGTTGTTAACACATAATTCCCCCACTGTCCAATACTGTCCAATGTTGCCCTTTCTATACTTCCAACACCGTTTCCTTCCATCATATCAGTGTCACCAACAACGACCTTACGATAGGCTTGTGTCACGCTGTGCACATCCTGTTCAGCTAACTGTTCTTCTAAAACACCAATCGTTCTTCGTAGTTCAACATTTTCCTCCGCCACCTTCTTCATCTCATCTTCCTTCACCTTGAACACTAAGGTGAAACCATCAACTATATCCACAGCTTGTTTTTCTTTCATCCTCCTCAACTGGTCCACCTCTGCTTGCAACTCCGCAATCATACCATCTTTAACTCTACATTCTGCCCTAAGTGTGTATAACTCGGCTAACGCCGTCTCCAATTCCCCCTTGCCATCACCAATCCGTTCCACCCGTGTTGCACATACAATACCACCAACATCCCCCTCCGGTGAACTTACGACATCAACCGCAACACAGGTTTTACCTCTTGCAACCACACCACCCTCCCCTACAAATCGTATACGATCACCATCGCCTCGACGCTATAAGTTTACTAGCCACCCGGACACCACCGACAACTTTATTTTCACAAACACCCATTTTCACCTCGTTCCCAGCACCACTGTCACTACAAAAATCATCACTTCCATTGCTATTGTATTCTCCACCCACTTTTCGATCTTCATCAATATTAGCGTCCTCCCCACCATCAAACTCTTCTCCAGCTAATATAACCTTTTCGAACGGTTGACTCACAAGTTTGCTCCTAATCACCTGCCACAAATAAAACACAATTAAATTACGCACTACTACTGGAAAAACAAAACAAAATCTCAAGTTTAACACACCCACATAAATAACATAC
This sequence comes from Camellia lanceoleosa, assembly GCA_025200525.1. Lineage (NCBI taxonomy): Eukaryota > Viridiplantae > Streptophyta > Magnoliopsida > Ericales > Theaceae > Camellia > Camellia lanceoleosa. Next base: position 68,461,643 of record CM045769.1, read on the forward strand.
ATCAAACTTGTATTGACGCACCTCAAACTGTGACACATCACCCAAATCCAAGCAACGTGTTTTCGCCAACAATGTGCTAATGTTCCATTTCAAAAACCGAGGAAACATTATGGGTTTAGTTGTGGACACGATGTTTGTATGCTCACAAAGCCAGTACTGCGCATGCACAAAAAACAACATCAATTACTACATGATACCAACAACATATTCAACAAATAATAGACAACTTCACACATACGCAACGTGCATCACATATAACATCAACACAGCAAAAAAAAAAAACTAATTGATAAACAACATACCGTGGTTAAACAACACAATTTCAGAACTTTCTCGAGTCTGCCAAAATTCACGGACGGATCCCAGCAGCGTGTTCAAAATTGCCCCCGTCCAGTCATAATTTTGGACATTGTCCAAGTTGTCCAAGTACCGAACAAACACCCAACTGATCGTCTCCCCGGACGTTGAGAAGAATAATTTGATGCACACATATAAACACAGCAGCTTAGCAAAGGTCCTCCTCTCATCGCTTCAATTACCTTTCACCGCATCATCCAAGAACTTTAATCGGACTACCATTGTTATCCGCCTTACGCCATTACAACGTCACTGAATGAAATCAGATGCAGGCCTCGTGCCCGGCGTCAGGTCCATCTGCTGGTCACCACATTGCAGCCCGAAAACCAACCTAATGTCGGCTTTGCAAACTTTAACAGGAAAACCGCCAACATAGAACGCGTCGTCACGCAGCCTAAACGTCCTCAGAATTTTAACAACCAGATCATCACATTTCCTGTATTCGTTGAAGTCTAGTTTGTTTATAATAATGGCTTCAAACATCCGCCAGAAAGGTGTTCGCCTCATATGCCGGAAGGGTCTTTCACCCAATCCCAACTCGGAAACAACCTTAATTACACCTGCCATATTCGAACGAAAATTTATACGATGTGTTGGTTTCCGAGGCGAGCGTATATTCTGACCAACTCTTTGCGGCTGTTTAAACAAAACACGCCCCTGCAACTTCACACCAAGTTTCGACGTCGATGCCACACTTGGACCCTCTAAACGTTTACGCTCGGCCGACCTGGTCCACGGGCTCCTCGAGGGCACAACATTATCTGTTCCACAAAACAACACCCACTCAGTGTTTGATCCCAACCATATAACATATACTACAAAACTGTTGTAACACAACAAAAACTATTCAAATCAAAACTAAACCCATAACTTTCAACATCAATACCCCTTTCCCCCAACAGATTGTTAACATCATCACACTATCACAAAAAAAAAAAAAAAAAACAACCCAGTGTTTGATCCTAACCACATAACATACACTACAAAACTGATGTCACACAAAAAAAACTATTCAAAGCAAAACTAAACCCATAACTTTCAACAACACTACCCCCTTCCCCCAACAGAATGTTCAAGTCATTACACTATCACAACACCGCTGCCTATCAATACAGTAACCCCATACTATTTTTTTTCACAAATGCATATATGTGCTACTAGATATTACGAACATATGGGAGCATTTCACACACAAACCATACACACAACAACACAGAAACCCACATAATGTGCGGACCAAACATGTTAAACGCACATACTTGTGACTCTCTCACAAACCCGAAACAGTGTGTCTCACACACCAACCACGTCACATACATACATGCCAATAAACAAAAAATGTACAAAACGAAACTAAAAAACCCCTGTGTCACACAGAGTCGACCACACAAACAACTGCCCCCAACAACCAAACATACCGACCCAACCTTCAACAACTTTCGAAACAAAAGAAAAGAAAATAACAACACTACAACCAAAAACAGAAAACTACTTACGATTTTGCGCCATTGACACCTGCAGTCATTCTCACACGCCACGCTCACAGCTGCTCAAACCCTACAAACACATCAAGGCCCAATACACACTTTCGACAACAAATATGGACAATGTCACTGAAACCCTACCGCCTTCTTGCGAATCCCAAATCAAATTCCACAGCCTCCCAATTCCACAGAATCCCCAAAATTCAAGAACACTAAAAGCGGTAACACCAACAAATTAGGGATTACACCACACGCCTTCCTTTAATTTATGCTTTTGCCTAATATAACACGCATGTCGCTCAATGTGGGTCGGATTCCACGGTATGAATACAATCATACACACACAACATCACTAAAAACTACTATAGCCCTTTTGGCCGCCGTGACACCCAATAACACCCCAATAAATGAGGGCATTTTAGGAAGCTACATTAGCACAGGACCAAACAGAGTAACAAAATAATTTAAGGACTAATTGAACTAACATTCCACATTATGGGATTTATCAGTAACTCTCCCTATTTTTTAAGCTTATTTAGACAAAAATTTTTTTTTTTTACAGTAACTGTATTGCCATTATTAATACTAGTTAATTGTGTTGCCATTATTAATAGATTATACTTATTTTTGGATCAGGTTGAGCAAATGTGTATTTTAAGGATTTATTATTTGAATATTTTCAAGACTAATTTGCAGCCTCTACAAAATACTACTTACGTACCAGCTTTGTTTTTATCTACAAGACTAATTTGCACAGATCATTCGTAACCATTGATTTCTTGGCAATCTTCACACATTGCCATAGGACGCTTTGTTTTAATTGCATTGGAGACAATGTGTGATCTACTAACAAAGATATCCTTCCCCGCAGCCATTTCACCAGCTTGGAAATGTCACAAACACAAATTAGGATTACGTTGTTCCAAAGTATCTACGCTTATGCCAAACTCAATTGGGATCCAATTTACACTAAATCACCCATATATGGAATCAAACCTAAACTTGCCATGGAAGCTCGACTAATCCCAATTTAGTTATTTTATAAGGTTTTGGTAATAGTCCAAATAAGTGATATTCTTTGTTAATGTATACTAGTTAATGTAATATTTTCACAGATTGGGACACAAATGTCAGATAAATGATGAAATCCTCTCTTCACCTAGATTTAAAATCCTCCCATATGAATTAAACCCATCTGAATGTCTTCCTACTTGTGATATTCCTTAAAACTATGGATTTGAAATGGATGATAGATATTCAGAGCTTGGAGACTTGGATGATGGAGATGATCCATGGAAGCCTTTGAATCCCTATGAACCCGGGAATTTGAGGGTAAAACCTTTTAAAAAAGGTTGTTCAAGCTTTTTGTTTCTTTGCTTACTTTTTTTTCCTTGCTTCTTCTTGTGCTCTTAATCTTATTCAACTTCTTTATTCTGTTTCTGAGCAATGAAATCTTTTAGAAGGCAGGGGATTAATTCCACTAAACGGATATCCATAACTATTTAGTTCCCTCTCGCAAGAATGCATGGTACCATTAGTTCAGAGTTCAATGATATATGGGAAGCACGACGTCATGCCTCAGAGAGACAACAAGAATCCCAATCTCCTTGAAAATATGAAAAGGTTGGTTTGTTGGTTGTTTAGTATTGTCTCCTTAAACAGTCTAGTTTTTGTTAAATGATGCCTGATGTTTTATTTACGGTTGAGAAATTCACTTATTCATGGAGGATGTGAAACTTGTAAATCATTTTGTGATCCCAATGATGACAATGATTATGATAATGGAGGCTTTGATTTTGGTCCATCTGATTTTGACATGCCAGAGAATGCATACGAGTATGAAGAAGTACCTCTGCAGCTTGAAAAGGTTAGGCAGACCTCTAGTAAATTCAGATATATTTATATCATGAAGCTGGCACTAACAAAATCGACATTTATGTTGCATTGCTTATTTGTTGATATTTATACAGCATGATGATGGTGGTATTTGTTTTGAAACCAATGAACATGAAGATCCAAGTTCTCAAGCTAGCCTAGAAGATCTTAGTCGATCTCACCTAGTAAGATTAGATTTCTCTAACATGTGATGTGGTGAAAATTGATTGTTATATTGCATAATTTGTCTACTACCTTTTGTTTGATTATTGTGAGATAAATTTCTTATCTTTTCTAATTCTTGTTTAATTTCAAAAACATTTATACATAATTTACATCATTTTGTATTAGTTGAGGGCATTAATATTACCAAATGAATCGAGTTTGGACTTAATTAAATACATTGTTCTGCCTATTTTCTAAAACTTATGCTTTTGGGATAATTGGTGATGCAAAAATTTGATCTTTGTTCTTTTTTTGTCATCAATCTTTCAAGGTCTATGAGAGATCTATGTCAGGTTCTAGTGCTAGCCCAAATGCAGCTGTTGCTGCTCAGTTTGTGAGAGTTGAAATGCTTCCAAGTGGCTATTTCATTCGGCCATGCAAGGGTGGAGGGTCAATTATCCACAAAGTTGATATGTTAGTTTGGATCAGCTGCCAAGCAGGTTGATATGTTAAATCATTAAAGAAGGTGAAAGGCTTCAAGTTTTGTGTCATGTTGGACTTCAAAGAGGATATAGCTTTTGAGAAGACATGCTTACTAAATTCAATTTGACTTAAATATGTCCGGTGCTGCACTACGGTTACATATTTTCATCTTTATTTTAAATGGAATTCAATTATTGTTTGATGATTTAGTGAAGTTACAAGAAAGGAAATTTGTTAATTGTTGTTCCTAAGCTTTTTCTTTTTTAAATGTTAGTGTTCCTTAATTGTGGTTGGGTTGAATGAATTTTGTTTCAATCATTGGATTGAATGTTTATAAACAAAAATTGATTGTTCTCAAAAAAAAAAAAAGAAAGAAAGAAAGAAAGAGATTTGGCGATTAAAAAATTGGTCGGTAAATTCTACACTTTTGCAACTAAAATCATTGGTCGGCAATTCCTTACCTTTTGGCTACTAAATTGTTAGTTGGCGATTTGTCGACTTTTGGCGACTGATCTGTTTGGTCGTGAAATGTGACAATTGGCGACTAAGATATTTGGTTGGGAAAATATCACTTTTTGCGACCAAGGTGTTTTAGCGACAAAATGGATTAGTCGCAGTAATGATATATTTAGCGACCAAAAATTTAGTCGGCAAATCCAACTTTTCCCGACCAACAAAAATTTTGGTCGCGAATTACGTTTGCCGACCCTCAATTGGCAACCAAAGTAGCGAGCAAAAAAATTGGTCGCGGATAACTTTTGCCGACTAAAAATGGGCTTTTAGCGACCAATTTTTTGGTCGGCAAAGGTGTAATTTCTTGTAGTGCACGCAACACTGACAACGACAACAAGGAAATAAATAAAGAAAATAAGAACAAAAAGGTAAAATAGTGAGGAAAATTTCCTTGCTAATGGACACCAAAAACCTGAAACAATCTTAGGCACCCTTCACCCATCACCTTGTCGTCTCTTTCCCTCTCTCCTTTTTTTTCTCTCACGGCTGCTATATGTGGTTAACAAATAATATATTAGGGTTTGTATTTATTTTATTTTATACTAGTGGTGGGCACACATAGGTCAAATAAATAGGTAAATATACAAAATACATATACAAGTTATATGCAACTCAAATGGTGAGAGTCTTATTTATTTACTTTGTGGTCCAGAGTTTAAGTCACACCCTCCTCTCTTTATATATGTATATTTTAAAAAAAATAAATCTTGCCTCTAAATTAAAGACTTTCACCATGAATTTATTTTAGGTTTAAAATTAATTAAAAGACCCCCTAATAATATTTAGTTTTCACTTAAAGATTCACAAGTAAAATATTTGAGGTTTGTAAAATAATTATTATTTAATTATTTATTTGATTAATATATTCGGGTTCTCACGGAAGATCAGTGGTTCAAGTTGATGGAGCAGTGGTGACCTCTTTAGTTGTAATCTAACTTTATTAACAATTTTACATCATACAATACAATCTTGGCAAAAAAAATAAAAAGAAAAATAATTAAAAGAAAACACTCTATAAATAGAAGATTTTGGGCAATCGATTATTTATAAGGTTAGATTAAAAAGTAGAATAATGTTACATGTATCAATTAATGTAGTAACTAATATACTAACAGATAGTGTGACATAATTTTAGAGGTTTTGGATATTTGTAATTTATATAATTGGTAGCATTAGTAATAATGGCACAACACTAATTGGTATATTAATGTGTACATTAATTGATGCATGTACTATTTGGATATTTGTAATTTATATAATTGGTAGCATTAGTAATAATGGCACAGCACTAATTGGTATATTAATGTGTACATTAATTGATGCATGTACTGCCACCGTAAAAAATAACGTACAAATAGTACACATTAATGTGTGTTTGGGATAACTGAATACTCGTAAAAAATGTATTGATTGAGATAATTGATTTTTTTTTTTTTTTAGTAGTTGCCTTCATTCCATTCCATATGTTGCATATTATTTATATCAATAAATTGTCAATGCAATATAAAAAAAAAAAAAATTATGGTCGTTCAATAATAGAAACTCTCAAAAGGTTGGATATCAATATTTTGTAGCTTGAACCAAAAGAGACGTGTTGATTTCAAGAAAATATATCATTTGATTCAATAGTTAGGACTCATTAAATAGAATATTTATATAAAAATTTGAGATGATTGGATATCAATAGTTATATGTTTGAATTACATTTGTCTTAGAAAAATGGACAACATATCAAGCTCGACTAAAAAATGGGCCCACCAAACCCAACTTATCCTCTTAATTTTAATGACCAACCTTGTTTGGGGACTAAATATTTTAGCAGAAAAGGTAAAAAGTCACTATAAGTTGTCACATTACGCTATCTACTTTTTTACATATATTTTCATAAAAAGTCAAAAAAAATTACCAAAATAACAAATTTGCAAATGAGGTTAAGATAATTCAAACTTGACATATGGAAGATGTGGTAGAGTAAATAATTTAATGAACTAACATACAAGCTGGTATAAAAACAAATAAATTAATGAAAAATAGAGAAACCAAATACACCATCTTAAATAATGACTGTGATAAAAAGATCATGATTCTCTCTATTTCATGTCTATTTCACTCCATTGAATATTACCATCTCAAAAGGTAGCAAACGAATGGTCCCGATGAAAAATCACATAGATCATTTAATGAGTCCTCATAATATTGTTTTAGTTTCAATTTTCTTTATAAATATTAATAAATATTTGAATTTTAAAATGTTATCTATGTTCCAAAAAAAAAAAATCATATGACAATAATTAGGGTTTTATTTTATTTTTTATTTTTTTAAAATCACCAATTTAATTTCCACTCCTGAATTTTTTGTGAAAGGTCTAACAAATGGCAATCCAAGAAGGGAAGCCAAAGAAAGCATGATGATCTAAGAGAGAAGAACATGAAGCAAACCCAATAAGAGCTAGCTTTGCTATTATTTCTTGTTGTATTTATTTTGTGCTTGTATATATATAATGATCCAATGTTGTGGTACCAATTAAAGTAGCAGTATGTATTTAAGACCAATAAATTGTGCAATTATTATGCTATAGAGTCTATAGACTACAATTGGAAGTAAGAAATTAGTATTTGTGTGCAGAGCTTCACATTTTACAAAGGCATTCTGAGTAAGAGAAATCCAAAGCACAATTATTAAAAATAAAAATGGGAGCATAGGAAGTGCAGAGCAAGACATTTATGTGGCATATAATTTTCTTCCTCAGAATTTTCGGGTCGATGATTGTGTGTTGGTGATTAATTTGAGCGAATCACACAAACAATCCTTGTAGTTTAGGATTTGTATCACTTTGATTTCTAACTTTTCAATTGTGATATATTTGATCTTGAATTTTGAACCTCTTTCCAAATAAAGTCAATAGAAGACCTTGTTGGTCCACTTCAAAGACAAAGTCGTCAATTTGATAAAATATAAATAAGTTTGACAAAAATAAATGTCAAAAAATTATTTTTAAATTGTTATTTCTACTCACCAAAGATAAAATTATATAAAAAATAATAAATATTTTATTTTTTTATTGTTTTACCAAATTAATTTTTAGTATGTGTTTGGATGATGATTATGTAACGAGTGGTTGTTTTTGTTGATATTTTCGGATGGTTATCATTTTACAATATAAATTGTCACATTATTCTCTCTAATTTTCTCCATGTTTTTTGTTAAAAATTTAAAAATTAATAAGATAACTTGTTCCGTTAAGATAATTCAAACTTGACATATGGAAGATGGGATAAAGTAAATAATTTAATGAGCTGACCTACGACCTGGTATAAAAACAAATAAATTAGTGAGAAATGGAGAAACAATTACACCATCTTAAATAATTATTGTGATAAAATGATCATGATGCTCTCTATTTCATGTCTATTTCACTCCATTGAATGTTACCATCTCAAAAGATAGCAAACGAATGGTCCCAATGAAAAATCACATAAATTATTTAATGAGTCCATATAATATTCTTTTAGTTTCAGTTTTTTATTTTCATTTATTTTTTTTATAAATATTAGTCTTGTTAAGAAAGTAATAAATGATATTTAATTTTCTGCACTTGCATGAAAAATATAAATATAGGGCAGAAATTAATTATGATGTTTTAAAATAGTTAATAATTAATTATGATGTTTTAAAATAGTTACTTTTTTTTTTTTTTCATATGGACACAAGTACCCTATATTCATAAGAGAAATTTTTTTGAACTATTATTGAATAAAAAATATTTTTAAAAAATAACCTATATATATTTTTTGTAGACGGTTCTAATATAATGAGAATCCCAGCAACATTTTATAAAGGGACTGTTGGAAAAAAATTAGTTGCAAAATACTTTTCTTTGATTTAATTTTTAGAATTTGTATTTTGAATTTATTTTTGAAAAATTATAAACAAATTTGACAAAAATAAATAGTAATAACTATTTGAATTTTAAAATGTTATTTACGTTCCAAAAAAAAAAAATCATATTAAATAAATTGGTGTTTAATTAAATTTAATTTTTTTTGAAAAAAAATCACCAAATTAAATTTTCACTCCTGGATTTTTTGTGGAAGGTGTAACAAATGGCAATCCCTAGAAGGGAAGCCAAAGAAAGCAAGATGATCTAGGTGAGAAGAACATGAAGCAAACCCAATAAGAGCTAGCTTTGGTATTATTTCTTGTTGTATTTATTTTGTGCTTGTATATATATAATGATCCAATGTTGTGGTACCAATTAAAGTAGCAGTATGTATTTAAGACCAATAAATTGTGCAATTATTATGCTATAGAGTCTATAGACTACAATTGGAAGTAAGAAATTAGTATTTGTGTGCAGAGCTTCACATTTTACAAAGGCATTCTGAGTAAGAGAAATCCAAAGCACAATTATTAAAAATAAAAATGGGAGCATAGGAAGTGCAAAGCAAGACATTTATGTGGCATATAATTTTCTTCCTCAAAATTTTCGGGTCGATGATTGTGTGTTGGTGATTAATTTGAGCGAATCACACAAACAATCCTTGTAGTTTAGGATTTGTATCACTTTGATTTCTAACTTTTCAATTGTGATACATTTGATCTTGAATTTTGAATCTCTTTCCAAATAAAGTCAATAGAAGACCTTGTTGGTCAATTTCAAAGGCAAAGTCGTCAATTTGATAAAATATAAATAAGTTTGACAAAAATAAATGTCAAAAAATTATTTTTAAATTGTTATTTCTACTCACCAAAGATAAAATTATATAAAAAATAATAAATATTTTATTTTTTTATTGTTTTACCAAATTAATTTTTAGTATGTGTTTGGATGATGATTATGTAACGAGTGGTTGTTTTTGTTGATATTTTCGGATGGTTATCATTTTACAATATAAGTTGTTACATTATTCTCTCTAATTTTCTCCATGCTTTTTGTTAAAAATTTAAAAATTAATAAGATAACCTGTTCTGTTAAGATAATTCAAACTTGACATACGGGAGATGGGATAAAGTAAATAATTTAATGACTTGACCTACGACCTGGTATAAAAACAAATAAATTAATGAGAAATGGAGAAACAATTACACCATCTTAAATAATTATTGTGATAAAATGATCATGATTCTCTCTATTTCATGTCTATTTCACTCCATTGAATGTTACCATCTCAAAAGGTAGCAAACAAATGGTCCCAATGAAAAATCACATAAATTATTTAATGAGTCCATATAATATTCTTTTAGTTTCAGTTTTTTATTTTTTATTTTATTTTTTTAAAATATTAGTCTTGTTAAGAAAGTAATAAATGATATTTAATTTTCTACACTTGCATGAAAAATATAGATATAAGACAGAAATTAATTATGATGTTTTTAAATAGTTAATTTTTTTTTTCATATGGACACAAGTACCCCTATATTCATAAAAGAAAATTTCTTGAACTATTAATGAATAAAAAATATTTTTAAAAAATATCCTATATATATTTTTTGTAGACGGTTCTAATATAGTGAGAATCCCAACAACATTTTTTAAAGGTACTGTTGGAAAAATTTTAGTTGCAAAATATTTTTAATCGATTTAATTTTTACAATATGTATTTTGAATTTATTTTTAAAAAATTTTAAACTAATTTGACAAAAATAAATATTAATAAATATTTGAATTTTAAAATGTTATTTATGTTCTAAAAAACATCATATGAAAAAAATTAGTGTTTAATTTTTTTTTAAAAAAAATCACCAAATTATATTTTCACTCCTAAATTTTTTGTAGAAGGTGTAACAAATGGCAATCCCAAAAAGGGAAGCCAAAGAAAGCATGATGATCTAGGTGAGAAGAACATGAAGCAAACCCAATAAGAGCTAGCACTGGTATTGCCTCTTGTTGTTTTTATTTTGTGCATCTATATATATAATGATCCAATTTTGTGGTACCAGTTAAAGTGGCTATATGTATTTAAGACAAATGAATGGTGCAATTATTATGCTATAGAGTCTATAGACTACAATTGGAAGTAGGTAATTAGTATTTGTGTGCAGAGGTTCACATTTTACAAAGGCATTCTTAGTAAAAGAAATTCAAAGCACAATTATTAAAAATAAAAATCGGAGCATAGGAAGTGCAGAGCAAGTCATTTATGTGGCATATAATTTTCTTTCTCAGAATTTTTGGGTCGATGATTGTGTGTTGGTGATTAATTTGAGCGAATCACACAAACAATCCTTGCAGTTTACGATTCGTGTGACTTTGGCTTTTGATTTTTCAAATTGTGATACATTTGATCTTAAATTTTGAATCTATTTACAAGTATGGTCAATAGAAGACCTTGTTGGTCCATTTCAAAGGCACAGTTGTCAATTTGATAAAATATAAATTAGTTTGATAAAAATAAATGTCAAAAAATTATTTTTAAATTGTTATTTCTACTCACTAAAGATTAAATTATTTAAAAAATAAAATATATTTTATTTTTTTATTGTTTTACCAAATTAATTTTTAGTATGTGTTTGGATGATGATCATCTAGCGAGTGGTTGTTTTTGTTGATATTTTTAGATGGTTATCATTTTGCACTATAAGTTGCCCCATTATTCTCTCTATTTTTCTGCATATTTTTTTGTTAAAAATTTAAAAATTAATAGGATAACCTGTTCTGTTAAGATAATTCAAACTTGAATATGGAAGATGGGATAAAGTAAATAATTTAATGAGTTGACCTACGACCTGGTATAAAAGCAAATAAATTAATGAGAAATGGAGAAACAATTACACCATCTTAAATAATTATTGTGATAAAATGATCATGATTCTCTCTATTTCATGTCTATTTCACTCCATTGAATGTTACCATCTCAAAAGGTAGCAAACGAATGGTCCCAATGAAAAATCACATAAATTATTTAATGAGTCCATATAATATTCTTTTAGTCTCAGTTTTTTATTTTTTTATTTTATTTTATTTTTAAATATTAGTCTTGTTAAGAAAATAATAAATGATATTTAATTTTCTGCACTTGCATGAAAAATATAAATATAGGACATAAATTAATTATGATGTTTTTAAATAGTTAATTTTTTTTTTTTTCATATGGACACAAGTACACCTATATTCATAAGAGAAATTTTTTTGAACTATTATTGAATAAAAAATATTTTTAAATCAAAACAGTTTTATCCTGCAACAACAATTTAATTTTCCAACAGTTCAGGATAGGGGAACATTTATAAAAATATGTAGCACTAAACTACTCACCTGAAATGAAATAATATAATCCTAGAATAAAGTATGAAAGTCCAACTAGTGTCCTAAACAAAGTATTAAAACTACATGTCACTACTAAATCAAACGTACAAAAAGGAATAATAAACTAAGTAACCCCAAACTAAAGTGCACAAACACGACTCAAACTAGCTCACCGTTACTCTTAAATAATATCTAAGTTCATGTTCTTCAAGGTCTCAAATTACACATGACCTGGGTTCAGATCAAAACTTAATTAAAAATAAATTTAAGATAAAACATAATTTTAAACATGTTTGCTCAATCTATTCGCTTAATTTGAAAATTAAAAACTTACTCCACGCTATTCGAAAAATCCCAAAACCCACCAGATATTAGCTAATATATCCTAAGTTTCAAATCCAATTATTTTTACTTGATTTACTTATCAAAATAATTATTTACAATTAATTATGCCCAAACAGATTGTTTTTTAGCAGCACTTTAAAGAAATTAATGGTTCTTTTAGTATACACGAGCAATCAATGCAAGGCCAAAAATGCAAGAAACTAGACTCATAACCGGTTCTAATGACACTGGTTTGATAATTTTTGAATTTATATCCAAAGAGAACGACACTTTCGAATTTACTGTTTTACAGCCGTTTTCTGGACAGATTTGAACACACCATTTAATATAGATTTAACTCCCAAAAATTATGAGAAACTTTTGATATGCAATTCAATATATAATTAATCTACAGTAAAAATTTCAATTCAAAATTCATTCTCTTACTATATTTTCTTAATTTTTAAATTTATAGCTATGTGTTGAATTTCATACTCATAATTTTTTTTGTTTTTTTTTTTTGGGTGGGTAATTCATAAATTAAAGACAAAAAACTTACACATTTATAAGGGACATATCCCAGGTAATACTATAAAACCTCACGCCCTCCAAAGGTGGGGGGGACTAAAAAAATATAAAAAATAAATGAAAACAACACTATAGGACTACCTAACAGGATTGCTAAAAATAAATTTAAATTTAAATTTGTTCATATATCATTTTTTAATTCCAAGTAACCCCTGCCATCAAAAAAATAGATGGAAACTTAGGAATGGTATATAGACAAATAAAGAAAATAATTAACTATTTATTAACCAATTCGGCTCATAACCACGGCTGAACACCAAAACGATTGGCCACCATGTGAGAAGTTGGCTGGCACCTTCTCGAAACACACCCCACCATTTTTAACAAAACCGTGGGCCAAACCACGCACGTGTATACACTCAATTTAGCATGGGCATGAACTGACTCAGGTCGCATTCCAAAAATTCCACGGCCCAAAAATTAGCTTCACTTCAAGCTATGCAAATAGCCGAAGTACACCACGTGAGCCTCTCAAAAAAAATCAAATAGGCCCCACAATCCACTCTTCACATCCTGTTTGGTAGTGTTGTGAAAAAGTACTTATAATTTATGCCTAAACAACTTATACCTTATAACTTTCAGCTTAAGCTGATTTCCAGCTTATTCTTAAAGCATCTCCTGGCCCACTCAAAGAATAAGCTGATTTCTGACTTCCCCAAAACTATAAGCTATAAGTTATAAGTTAAACCAAACATATTAAAATAACTTAAATTAAGCTGAAAGCTAAAATAAGCTGTAAATAATTTCTGCCAAACAGGTACAATGCCACTAATATAATCAGCAGCTTCTTGAACAAAAGCAAATATGTGGGCCCCAAAACCAACCACAAGCCCAATATATATATATATATATATATACCCAAACATCCCACGTGAGAAAAAAATAAAACTACACGTGGGCCCCATAATCCCAAGATATTTCAGCTTGGCATTTGAAATTGCACAGCCAGTAACAGCCGCCAAAACCCTTCCAAATATTGTGAGAAAATTTTGATATGTAATTCAACATGTAATTAATTTATTGTAAAAATTTTAATTTAAAATTTATTTTTTTATTATATTTTCTTAATTTTTAAAGTTTATAGCTATGTGCTAAATTTTATACTCATAAATTTTTTTTTTTTTTTTTTGGTGAGTAAGTCATAAATTAAAGACAAAAACTTACACATTTACAAAGGACATACCCTAACTAATACAATAAAATCTCACGCCCTCCAAAGGTGGGGGGACTAAAAAAATAAAAAAATAAAAATAACAAATGAAAACAACACTATAACATTACCTAACAGAATTGCTAAAAATAAATTTAAATTTAAATTTGTCCATATATCATTTTTTTAATCCCAAGTAACCTCCACCATAAAAAAAAATAGATGGAAACTTAGGAATGATATATAGACAAATAAACAAAATAATTAGCCAAACCACGCACTTGTATACACTCAATTCAGCATGGGCATGAACTGAGTCACGTCGCATTCCAAAAATTAGCTTCACTTCAAGCTATGCAAATAGACGAAGTACACCACGTGAGCCCCTAAAAAAGAGTCAAATAGGCCCAGAATCCACTCTTCACAATGCCACTAATATAATCAACAGCTTCTTGAACAAAAGCAAACATGTGGACCCCAAAACCAACCACAAGCCTAATATATATATATTAATAATGGTAGAAGGTCCTAATTTTTGTGGCTCAAATGGCTCGAATTTGTAAAAACGACGTCATTTTGAATACAAAACAATATCAAAATTGCCAAAACGACGTCGTTTTGATAATTTTAAGCCATAAAAATTAGGACCCCCAAACATTTTTCATTTCCAATGCAAGTTCAAAACCAATTCATGGCCAAAAAAACAAAAAAGAAAAAAAAAAGGATAAATTACAATAGTAGTTTCTTATATTTTGTTTATTAGATTATTTTAATTATTTTAATTTTAATTAGTTCAATTTTGATTCAAAATTTTAAATTTTTTATCAATTTAGTCCCATTGGTAATATTGATTAGGATTTTTAAAGGAAAAAGTAGAGTTTGTTGAGATTAACTAATTGAGTTGAACAAACTTACAATTTTATTAATAAAAACATAATGCATGCTGCTTACGTGCATATTTTTTTTTTATCAAACAATATTAATAATTGTAGCCAGTTAGAGTAAATTAAAAAAAAATTATATACTAAATATTAAAATCGAATAAATTAAAATTATGAGATCAAAATGATATAAGATTGAAAATATGGAGACTAAAAATGGAATTTGCCCAAAAAGAGAACAAAGAGAAGACAGAGTAGGGCAGCTCTAACCCTCCTCCTCACCGGTGGCCCGTACTCCTCCGACGACTCCCAGCAACCCCCCAGATCGTCGTTCATTCTCTTCATCTCAGGTTCCTCTTTCCTTCTCTCTTGCTTATGATTCTTCTCTTACAACCATGGAAATTAGAGCATGATTTGCATTAGTTTTTTTGTTTTCTATTTCTGATTGCAAGAATGGATTCAAATCATGTAAAAATACCTTGAGCGTATGGATATCACTATATTTGTATTATATGATATTCAATTCAAAATCTATCTATACTATATATTAAGCAAAAGAGGATTTTTAACCCCAAGTCTTATGGGAGTTCCAATCTTCTAATCTAAATTTCTTGATTTAAAAAAAAAATTAAAAATCTTAGCATATATTAATTTCTCCAAACTCCCAAGTCTTACCATTATAATAACACTTTAATGCATTAAGAACAAGTATAAAAAAAAATTCTTTGAAATTCAACACATATGAATTTTTTGAAAAGTCTCAAAACATATGATTATTATCAAAATATTAAACTTTAATATAATATAATAATAAAAAAAGACATTTAATTTCTTAAAAATTCCAACACATATTATTATTGTCAAAATATTAAACTTTAATATAATATAAAAAAGAAAAAAAAGAAGACATTTAAAAAAAATTAAAAATCATAATTTATATATATAGATAATTGTAAACACAATCCGTGCATAGCACGGGTGATATGCTAGTATATTATATAAGGAAAATGAGGTTTCTAAAACTTGTGGGAATTTCAATATTTCAATCTTAATTTTCTAATTTTTTGATTAAAAAGAAATCACATTTATTGACTTCTCCCAACTCACAAGCCTTTTTAACTTCTCCCATACACTATGGTTAGTGATGAAAAAAAAAAAAATTAAAGAAAAATTTTTTTGTCACAAAAGTACTTATGCTGATTAAAAAAAAACCTTTTTACAACTAAAATTTTAATTGGTAAAAAGTGTAATTTCTTGTAGTATTCTAAAATTCAATTTCTCATATCTGTTGTTGGGTTTATAGGCTATCTGGCAGTCTATAAATACCAGACCCATCTTGTTCCATTTTATTCACATTCTCTTCTATTTTTCCCCACCATAGATTGGCATGGGTGCACTTACCTAAGTTAGTATGTTTTTCTTGGGAAGCTCATTGTTCTGATGATTTCAAATGCAAGTTCAAAACCAAGCCACGGCCAAAAAAACAAAAAAGAAAAAATAATGGATAAATTACAATAGTAGCTTCTTATATTTTGTTTATTAGATTATTTTAATTAGTTCAATTTTGATTCAAAATTTTAAACATTTATCAATTTATTCCCATTGGTAATATCGATTAGGATTTTTAAAGGAAGAAATAGTTTTAGAGTTTGTTGAGATTAACTAATTGAGTTGAACAAACTTACAATTTTATTAATAAAAACGTAATGCATGCTGCTTACGTGCATATTTTTTTTCATCAAAAAATATTAATAATTGTAGCCAATTAGAGTAAATTAAAAAATATATATATACTTAATATTAAAATCGAATAAATTAAAATTATGAGATCAAAATGATATAAGACTGAAAATATGGAGACTAAAAATGAAATTTGACCAAAAAGAGAACAAAGAGAAGACAGAGTAGGGCAGCTCTGACCCTCCTCCTCACCAGTGGCCCGTACTCCTCCGGCGACTCCCAGCAACCCCCCAGATCGTCGTTTAGTCTCTTCACCTCAGGTTCCTCTTTCCTTCTCTCTTGCTTATGATTCTTCTCTTACAACCATGGAAATTAGAGCATGATTTGCATTGGTTTTTTTGTTTTCTATTTCTGATTGCAAGAATGGATTCAAATCATGTAAAAATACCTTGAGCGTATGGATATCACTATATTTGTATTATATGATATTCAATTCAAAATCTATCTATACTATATATTAAGCAAAAGGGAATTTTTAACCCCAAGTCTTATGGGAACTCCTATCTCCTAATCTAAATTTCTTGATTTAAAAAAAAAAAAAATTCTTAGCATATATTAACTTCTCCAAACTCCCAAGTCTTACCATTATAATAACACTTTAATGAATTAAGAACAAGTATAAAAAAAAATTCTTTGAAATCCAACACATATGAATTTTTTGAAAAGTCTCAACACATATGATTATTATCAAAATAATAAACTTTAATATAATATAATAATAATAATAAAAGACATTTAATTTCTTAAAAAGTCCAACACATATAATTATTGTCAAAATACTAAACTTTAATATAATATAAAAAAGGAAAAAAAAAAGACATTTAAAAAAATTTAAAAATCACAATTTATATATATAGATAATTGTAAACACAATCCGTGCATAGCACGGGTGATATGCTAGTATATTATATAAGGAAAATGAGGTTTCTAAAACTTGTGGGAATTTCAATATTTCAATCTTATTTTTCTAATTTTTGATTTAAAAAAATCACATTTATTGACTTCTCCCAACTCAAAAGCCTTTTTAATTTCTCCCATACACTATGGTTAGTGATGAAAAAAAAAATTTTAAGAAATTTTTTTTTGTCAAAAAAGTACTTATGCTGATTAAAAAAAAACTTTTTTACAACCAAAATTTTAATTGACAAAAAGTGTAATTTCTTTTAGTATTCTAAAATTTAATTTCTCATATGTGTTTTTGGGTTTATAGACTATCTGGCAGTCTATAAATTCGAGACCCAACTTGTTCCATTTTCTTCACATTCTCTTCTATTTTTCCCCACCATAGATTGGCATGGGTGCACTTACCAAAATCAGTATGTTTTTCTCGGGAAGCTCATTGTTCTGATGATTTCAAATGCAAGTTCAAAACCAAGTCATGGCCAAAAAAACAAAAAAGAAAAAAAAATGAATAAATTACAATAGTAGCTTCTTATATTTTGTTTATTAGATTATTTTAATTATTTTAATTTTAATTAGTTCAATTTTGATTCAAAATTTTAAATTTTTTATCAATTTATTCCCATTGGTAATATCGATTAGGATTTTTAAAGGAAAAAATAGTTTTAGAGTTTGTTGAGATTAACTAATTGAGTTGAACAAACATACAATTTTATTAATAAAAACATAATGCATGCTGCTTACGTGCATATTTTTTTTTATCAAAAAATATTAATAATTGTAGCCAATTAGAGTAAATTAAAAAAAAATTATATACTTAATATTAAAATCGAATAAATTAAAATTATGAGATCAAAATGATATAAGACTGAAAATATGGAGACTAAAAATGGAATTTGCCCAAAAAGAGAACAAAGAGAAGACAGAGTAGGACAGCTCTGACCCTCCTCCTCACCAGTGGCCCGTACTCCTCCGGCGACTCCCAACAACCCCACAGATCGTCGTTCAGTCTCTTCACCTCTGGTTCCTCTTTCCTTCTCTCTTGCTTATGATTCTTCTCTTACAACCATGGAAATTAGAGCATGATTTGCATTGGTTTTTTTGTTTTCTATTTCTGATTGCAAGAATGGATTCAAATCATGTAAAAATACCTTGAGCGTATGGATATCACTATATTTGTATTATATGATATTCAATTCAAAATCTATCTATACTATATATTAAGCAAAAGGGGATTTTTAACCCCAAGTCTTATGGGAGCTCCTATCTCCTCATCTAAATTTCTTGATTTTAAAAAAAAAAAAAAAATCTTAGCATATATTAACTTCTTCAAACTCTCAAGTCTTACCATTATAGTAACACTTTAATGCATTAAGAACAAGTATAAAAAAAAAATTCTTTGAAATCCAACACATATGAATTTTTTGAAAAGTCTCAACACATATGATTATTATCAAAATAATAAACTTTAATATAATATAATAATAAAAAAAGACATTTAATTTCTTAAAAAGTCCAACACATATGATTATTGTCAAAATATTAAACTTTAATATAATATAAAAAAGAAAAAGAAGAAGACATTTAAAAAAAAAAATTAAAAATCACAATTTATATATATAGATAATTGTAAACACAATCCGTGCATAGCACGGGTGATATGCTAGTATATTATATAAGGAAAATGAGGTTTCTAAAACTTGTGGGAATTTCAATATTTCAATCTTAATTTTCTAATTTTCTGATTAAAAAGAAATCACATTTATTGACTTCTCCCAACTCAAAAGCTTTTTTAACTTCTCCCATACACTATGGTTAGTGATGAAAAAAAAAAAAATTAAAGAAATTTTTTTTTGTCACAAAAGTACTTATGCTGATTAAAAAAAAACTTTTTTACAACCAAAATTTTAGTTGACAAAAAGTGTAATTTCTTGTAGTATTCTAAAATTCAATTTCTCATATATATTTTTGTGTTTATAGACTATCTGGCAGTCTATAAATTCCAGACCCATCTTGTTCCATTTTCTTCACATTCTCTTCTATTTTTTCCCACCATAGATTGGCATGGGTGCACTTACCTAAATCAATATGTTTTTCTTGGAAAGCTCATTGTTCTGATTATTTCAAATGCAAGTTCAAAACCAAGTCATGGCCTAAAAAACAAAAAAGAAAAAAAAAAGGGATAAATTACAATAGTAGCTTCTTATATTTTGTTTATTAGATTATTTTAATTATTTTAATTTTAATTAGTTCAATTTTGATTCAAAATTTTAAATTTTTTATCAATTTATTCCCATTGGTAATATCGATTAGGATTTTTAAAGGAAAAAATAGTTTTAGAGTTTGTTGAGATTAACTAATTGAGTTGAACAAACTTACAATTTTATTAATAAAAACAGAATGCATGCTGCTTACGTGCATATTTTTTTTTTATCAAAAAATATTAATAATTGTAGCCAATTAGAGTAAATTAAAAAAAATTATATACTTAATATTAAAATCGAATAAATTAAAATTATGAGATCAAAATGATATAAGACTGAAAATATGGAGACTAAAAATGGAATTTGCCCAAAAAGAGAACAAAGAGAAGACAGAGTAGGCAGCTCTGACTCTCCTCCTCACCGGTGGCCCGTACTCCTCCGGCGACTCCCATCTTGCAGTCTATAAATACTGACCCATTGAAGGGGCTGAATGTAAAATGGGTCCGGTCCAAGCCTTGAGACGGCCCAATCCGATGAAGCCCAAATCCACGTGGGTCAGATGAGTATATGGACTGATCAATTGAGCCCAGCTTCGTGATCAATAGTGCGCTCAAGTCCTCTAGCACTTGGGCCCAACTCGCAGTGGAAAGGTCACCACCAGAAGCGCCGTCTGGGGAGCCGCAGGACGGATGTGAGGGCTGCAAATAAGTACATATCCATCTCAGAACGAGCTCGAAAAGGCCGAGCCAATGTACACTATTACCGAATCAAGAACAAATACCGAATCGGAGAAGCCTCACAAAGAAACGTGGAATCTGTGAATACAAGCATGTGCAAGATGCCACCTCAGCTGGTCCCCCACACCTAAAATCACGGAAGTTGTTAAGCCAAGGGAATGTGGTTTGTTATCAGCATGCTTACAATGAGAATACACAATGAATGGCAACTATCAAGTGGTCCACCACGTGGAGCACTGCTGAAAGGACACCTGGCAGCACCTATACTCCATGAACTCACCTTGAGAAGCAAGTAAGGAATACTATATGTATAACAGGAACTTCACATTGAAGGTAACTGAACAACTCCAATCTACACCTCACACATACATTCCCATTTGACTCTATACTTCGAGTCCGATCACTGATCCTCACGCCGGAGGGGTTATCCGGCCAACCCGTACGGGCAAATCGACGGTTCTTGTTGCAGGAATTCCAGTCCCCGGACGGTCCAACTGGGAGCAGAGCCCCGATCCACTTTCATCTAGTGCGGGATCCGGTACGCACAATTGGTGCGGTGAGCGTGGATATATTTTCATCTCTAAGCTCTGCATTCAGTTTCGGCGATGGGGATTGAGGATATTCCGCCTTCATCACATACTCCGCAGACGGAAAGGACAAAGGAAAAAGGTTTGGCACTTTACAGCTTCGAGGAGCAAATCGAAACAATAATCGAACCCCGCCGAACATCGACTGCCTTTTGCCGGAGGTTCTTCTCATCATTTCCTCCTGGAGAAGGATTATAGAGATCGAATTATAGATTCCATGGGGATGGAGATACAGGAATTGAAGGCTCAATTAAAGAGGGTGTTGGGCGATCCGACGGAGAAGAGGACAGAAGCAGAGCCTTCTCGTTTACAACGAAGGAGCTCATCTAAGGAATTACCAGTAAAGAAACTTCCCAGGAATGATTCTGGACAACAAAGCCAACCAATCCCAACTCAGAGCGAAGCGAAAGTAGTCACACCGTGGGTCACGCCGGAGGAGGGCCAAGAGGCGTAAGACGGAAGTCAACAAACCGAATACCCTCCTCAGACCTTCAGATTGGCCGATTGGCAATAGACAGAATGAGCAACATCGAGATCATTTGGATCGACTGCTCACCGAGAGAACATCGAGCCGATGACTTGTCTCTTCGCTTTTCTCCGATATAGAGACCATGAGACCTCCAAAGAAGTTTACTCCACCAAAGTTCACTTCCTACGATGGGAAGTCGGACCTCCGACGATATCACTATTTCAGACAGATGATGTCCCTCTCGAGCCGAGATGAGGCATCGATGTGCAAAGTCTTCCCATCCAAATTTTGGGAGAAACCGGACCGATGGTTCGATCGACTTCCGCCTGGATCAATTCATGGCCGAAGCAACTCTCGAAGAGTTCTGGCCGTGTTCGTTTCAATACTAAGATCCCGAAAGAGCCGACACATTGTTTGGCCTCGTGAAGGAGCAAGAGGAAACATCTTGCAGCTTATGCTAGGAGATATTGGGAAGAGTATAACGACCGAAGAAAATGTGTGCGAGCAAATGGTCATCATGTCCTTCAAGCATGGTTTATGCCCGAAAGTAAGTTAAGACAATCACTCACTAAGCGCCTACCACACGAAGACTTACGCCAGATTGAACAAGATGTCTACCGAGGATGATCAGATTCCCATTGAAGCAATATCGGCGGAGCAAGCAGCCCGTCAGAAGAAGAAAACGGATCTAGGAGAACACCGAGGGATTGCGGTAAATGAGGTCGATAAGGCTAAATCACATGAAGCTATTGTGACCGTGTTCAAAGAGCCAATCTACCAATCTCGAGAAGATCAAGAGAGAACCCTTCTTTGTTTGGTCAAAAATGATGGGAGATCCAGGCTGCAATCGAAGCTCAGTGCACCTACCATCAAGACAGAGGACACATGACTCGTAATCGCAGGCACTAAAGCAAGACTTGGAGGACTGGTGGCACTGGGCACTTGAGGAATACATAGATCGGGCAAGGAGGTAGCCGAGTTGGGGAACCCACTTCGAAGTGAACGAGAGCATCCGCCTACCGATAATAAATGTGATCCATGGGACAAATGACTCCTAATCTGAGGAGACATCGAAGAAGAGATCGCTAAGGCGCCCAAATCCAAAGAAATCATGTCAAGGAGCAAGATCGAAAAAAGGTACGCACTGCACCTAAATCCCCTATGTAATCGCCTCATTTACTAGCAAAGATCTAGAAAGCATACAAAGACCCACAATAATCGATGCTGATCATAATGTTGGGATTGGGAAACGATTTGATGTGAAACGAGTCCTAGTAGATCGCAGGCAAAGGTATATATCAGATTATGATTTGTTCAGAAGCTTGGCCTCTCCTCTCAAAAGACCTCACCCCGGGCATTCCGTTGGTCGGTTTCAATTCACAAATGAGTGGCCGCCGCCGCATAATGTTGCCGGTCGTGGCGAGAACCAAAACCCTCCAGATAGAGTTCTTGGTTATTAACACACCATCCCCTTATAACGCCATACTTGGCCGCCCATGGATTCATCGCATGGAAGCAGTCCCCTCAACCTATCACCAGCTCATTCGTTTTCCTACGGAAAACGGAGTAGAGCAGATTTCGAGGACCAAGTCGGCCCAAACACCGCTTCATGGCGGCGTTAAAACAAAGCAACTCAAGAACTGCACAGATAAAGTGGAAGTGGCCGAACAGCCAGTCTTGGAAGATGTGGGAGGAACTCCAGAGGAAAAAATGGTGGAGGATTTGGAGAAAGTCCTAATAGAAGAAGCCAATCCTGAAAAGTACTTCCTTATCGGTACCTCGCTAAGCGCTGATGAGAAACTTCACCGAACTGGCCGAGGAAAATATGGAGGTATTCGCGGTCAAGATATGATACTCGGTTGGACCTGCATTTGCGTGCCACAAGCTTAACATCAATCCTTCGGCCCGGCCCATCGTACAGAAAAATCGGAGATCCTCAGTTGAACACACCGAAGCAGTAATCGCCGAAGTCGAAAAACTGTCATTGCCTCGAGCAATCGAGAAGCACAAGACCGCAGTGGTTGTCCAATACAGTTGTAGTCAAGAAGAAGAACGGAAAATGGAGAGTTTGCGTCGATTTCACCTGCTTGAACAAAGCCTGCCCTAAAGATAGTTTCCCGCTGCCTCGCATTGATCAACTAGTAGATTCAACAGCAGGGCATGAGCGCATGAGTTTTCTGGACGCCTATAGTGGTTATCACCAAATACCACGCTCGCCCGGATCGAAAAGACAAAGATTCATCACTCCAAGAGGGACTTACTGCTATAGGGTAATGCCGTTCGGCCTCAAGAATGCCGGAGCGACCTACCAGCGAATGATTACTCGGATGTTCAGAGATCAACTGGGGAAAACCATGGAAGCCTATATAGACGATATGGTAGTGAAAAGCAAGTTCGTTACAAGCCATCTCGCAGACTTGAGAGAAGTATTTTGCATCCTGAAATCCCACCAGCTTCGCCTCAACGCCTCGAAGTGCGCCTTCGGGGTGGGAACAGGGAAGTTCTTGGGATACATGGTCACTCGCAGAGGAATTGAAGCAAATCCGGATCAAATCAGGGCCATACAGAACCTCGAGGTGCCAACAAAGTCTAAGGAACTGCAGAAACTAGCCGGGATGGCTACCAGACCGAACCGTTATCAAGAAATCCTCGATCGAATGAAACCCTTCTTCCAAATCTTAAGGAAAAAGATTTGAATGGAATAGCGAATGTAATCAAGCACTACGAATCTCAAAGATACCTCAAGACACCCCCACTATTATCCACTCGAGCCGGAGAGGAGCAGATCTCTATCTAGCAAAGGTCGATCATGCCGCGTGAGTGCAGTATTAATACAGGAAATTGATAAGGAGCAAAGACCAGTGTATTACGTCAGCAAGACTTTACTAGACGACGAGACACGGTATCTACCACTGGAAAGGTTGGCGTACGCACTGCTTATTGCCTCTAGAAAGTTCCAAAATTACTTCTAAGGGCATACAATTAATGACCTCACCGAATTCCTCGATCAGATTCACCGAGCCGATTTCTCCGCCGAACAACAAATGGGCGGTAGAGCTTGGTGAGTTTGACATTAGGTATCAACCCCAACAGCAGCCAAGGCCTGTGTCTTGGCGGACTTTGTTGCGAAATTCACTCGCCAGTACCGAACTGTGGGAACTGAAGCTCGGCACAGTGCCATGCACCGAACAGAAAAACCCGCTTTGAAGCATGGAAACTCTATATTGGAAACATCCGCAACTCTACGCCGATGGTTCGTCCAATAACCGAGGCTCGGGGTGAGTAGTCCTTATTTCTCCGTATGATTTATCTCGGGAACAGCTCTCAGCTTACGAAAGCTTCAACAACGAGGCCAATACGGCGTTATTAGTCGGCTATGAGCGCCAACACTTCAGCAGTAACCTTCTTGTTTTCGGATTCACAGCTAGTAGTAAACCAACTTTCTGGGGTCTATGAAACTCGGGATGAAAGAATGACTATGTACGCAGGCAAGGCCAGAGACCCACTCAGAAAGTTTCAATCCATACGAGTGGAGCGCATCAGTCGAGACAAAAACAGCCACGCAGATGCTCTGGCGTGCCTAGGCTCGTCAGTAGACACAAAGGATGCCAGAAGAGTTTGGGTTGAGTTCATACCAGAACCAAGTATTGCATCTCCGGTCCTCTGCAACAACTTAGAGCCGAGCTGGATGGATCCAATATTGGTCTTTTTGAAATCTGGTCAACTCCCCGAAGACAAAAAGGAAGCCAACAAGATCAGGCATAAATCAGCTCGATTTTGGGTCTCACCGTCTGGGAAGCTTTACAGACGTTCCTACCTCGGCCCCTACCTCCTATGTGTGCATCCGAATCTCGTTGAGAATGTTCTCTATGAAATTCACGATGGGATTTGTGGGTGCCACGTTGGCGGGAGGTCACTGGCACACCGAGCCTTAACACACGGGTACTGGTGGCCACGAATGCAGCAAGACGCACAGCAGTACGTGCAACGATGCGACAAATGTCAGAGGTTTGCTCCACTCATTCATCAGCCAGCCAAAATTCTCACTCCACTCACCAGCCCATGGCCCTTTGCGCAATGGGGTCTGGATATTGTCGGACCATTAGCGCGAGGCACTGGGAACAGGCGATTCTTCATTGCTGCAACCGACTATTTCTCCAAGTGGGTCGAAGTTGAGGCACTGGCAAACATCAAGGAGGAAGACACAAAACGATTTGTTTTGAGAAGCGTGGTAGTGCGTTTCGGCATTCCGCGAGTGCTAATCGCAGACAACGGAACTCAGTTTGATGGAAAGATCTTCAGGAAATTTTGTGCCGACCTCAGAATCGAGTATAGGAACTCTTCTCCGGGGTACCCACAGAGCAACGGTCAGGCAGAAGTGTCGAACAAAACCATCATCAATGGAGTGAAGAAGCGGCTCGAGCACGCCAAAGGCAAGTGGGTTGAGGAGTTACCACATGTATTATGGGCCTATCGAACTACAGCACGGCGTTCCACAGGAGAAACACCTTACTCTTTAACCTATGGAATGGAGGCCATCATCCCACTTGAAGTAGGTCTCCCAACTCTTCGGTCTGAATTATTTGAAAGCTCCAGTAACGAGGAAGCCATCGCACAAGCACTGGATATGGCGGAGGGCCGAAGAGAGGCAAAGACCGATCAAAGCTTGAAGCATATCAGCAACAACTCATCAGAAGTTTCAACCAAAAAGTTTTCCCAAGGCAGTTCATACCAGGAGAATTGGTTTTGAGGAAGGTCATGGATCATAAACGGGTGCCTGGTGAGGGTAAACTTGGGCCGAACTGGGAAGGTCCCTACAGAGTCACAGCCGTAGTAGGAAACGGAGCTTACTACTTAGAGGATCTGAATGGCAAAGCAATACCTCGGCCCTGGAACATAGCAAACCTCAAGAAATACTACCAGTAGAGTCATTTTCCAACCTCTTTATCAGAATGTAAAGGCATTTATTTGTTAACCAATACAAATGTTTTCCCCATTCCACTCAGATTTATTCTATTCTTGTAGTAAGATTTGATGTTTGTCAAGCAAAATTAGCTTTGGTTCTTACCAAACGGAATTAGCTTTGGTTCTTACCAAACGGAATTAGCTTTGGTTCTTACCAAACGGAATTAGCTTTGGTTCTTACCAAACGGAATTAGCTTTGGTCTTCACCAAACGGAATTAGCTTTGGTCTATACCAAACGGAATTAGCTTTGGTCTATACCAAACGGAACTAGCTTCGGTCTTTACCAAACGGAATTAGCTTTGATGCTTATCAAACGGAATCAACTTTGGTGTTACACCCAAATTGTAACAACCCTCACTTTGACTTAGTCTTGCTTGCATGCATTGCTCTTTTGTATGATTTTGCCTTGCCGAGGTTGCAATCTGTTATCTTGTTTTGCTTTGCTTTGTCTATTTGATGCTTGCTTGAATTCGCACCTTGTCTAGAGCATAGCCGAGGTCAGCTTAGCATAGTTTACCTTTGAGCCCTTGCATTTAAGAACAGTTTTTGAACCTTAGCCGACCTCCACCTTTAACCTGGCATATTGGCCGAGATGATTAACATCTGGGCCGAGGCGTGTATCGCCGAGGCCGAGGTGTGTATTATCTAGGCCGAGATGTTACCTTGAACCCAAGTGATCTTGTCCTGGAAGTGGTACAACCTAGACCGAGGTGTGGTACATCTAGGCCAAGGTGGCACTTTCTTGGGTGTTGTCCTTCCTAGCCGAGATCATTAGTCAAGTCATTGTCCTTTTCTTGCCGAGGTCTTGTTATTGGCCGATGTCATTACTCACGGAGTCCCTTGCCGCCTAGCTTGTTGAACACACTTTGTCGTGGACTTGTCTTTTCCATCACCACCTTTTGAGTTAAGCCAACCCAGAGCGCCCACGTGTCCGAAAGGAAGGTTAAACCACGGCAAGCTTAGAAGTGTATCATTTGTATCATATCTTGTGCTTGAGGAGAGAGAAGCTCTAGGAAGAGTTCTAGAGTGAGAAAGTAGAGTGCAAGCTTGATCCTTGGTGTTTGATCCGTTAGATTCGAGTATTGAGGTTAGAATCTTGATTAACTCTTCTTTGTTTCTATTGATCCTCTAGCTACATTGCATGATTGATTATGTTTTGCATGCCATGCATCGATTCCAAGTTGGTTTTAGAAAGAGAAAGCTAGTGTTCGTAAGTTCTTGTGAAAAGCCTCATTTGATCCGAAAGTTTGCAACAAGTTACATGCATTTGTGTTTGTTCTTGCATGGTCTTCTTGTATGGGTATCCGTGTCCATGGTTTTAAACTCATAACATGAAATCTCGTGTCTTATAATCATAAGTTATGATCCTCGCATTCATCTCCTTCTTGATCTTCATGTTCATGTTCTTCATGTTCTTGGAGCAGAGGGAAAACCCAGATTTTTCCCGGCTCCATCTCTTTGAAAGTGGCCTCGACAAAGACTCCTCGAGGAGGTGTTGGACCTCGCCAAGACCCGTTAGTGCCCAAATTTTGTTCCCCGAGATGAGGGATGTCTGCTTTTGATTTGACTTAGCTTTAGTGGATGCCGAGATCATTTGTGTGCATGTGAAGTCTGCTTAAAAGTGCATTCAATGAACTTGCCATGTGTTTGTAGGACTTGGGCTTACCTTGACGCCGACGCCCCAAGAACTATGTGAGTGGTATTTTAATAAAGATATGTTATAGTGTTTTGATAAAAGCCTTATTTTGCCTTGTTTTGGAAAGTATTTGTAGGCATGAATGTTATCCCTAGTTTGTATACCAAGTGTTATATCTTGTTTTGATGACATTCTTGGAAGTCCGTGATGCCAGGGGACTTTAAGCATTTGTGGCACTAGTCCGTATGTGCTAGGGGACTATAAGCATTTGTAGCACAAAGTTTGGAAGTCCAGACGTGCGAGGACTATAAGCATTTGTGGCACAAGTCCTTAGTGTCCGGGGACTATAATGCAACGACACCATTGTTTTGAGATCTCTCTTGTCTTGTCTTGCTTTGCCATCGACGGTTTACAGCGTGGGCTTGTTTGTCCGAGATGTCATCACTTGTATTATATTGATGTTAGTAAGCATCTCTTGAAGCTTTGAAAGATTTGATAGATGAACTTGATTTGTTTCATGTATTATTTGTTTAAAAGATCTCGGATATCATTCATGTAAACCCTTTATTACTTATGCCATTCATCGAGTATCCAAGCTCACCCTCTCTATATATATGTAGGTGATGAGCGGTCGGCGGTGATGCCTAGTTGTGCTTAGCCGACATGTTTTGCCGATGTGTTTTTGGATTCATGTTTTGCAAGATCTTGAAGATTATGCTTCTTGGTTACTTTATTGTATTTTGTGTTTGATGGCGAGAAGCCTTTTGATCAAGATGTAATTTGTGTACGCTATTATTTTGTATTAAAGCTACTATAAGATGTTTGCCATCTCATTTAACTCAAGCACGGCTCTTATGGACTACTTTACTTTTGATTATTGCTTCGCATTTGTAAGCCCCATATGTTTACTTCCGATTTGTGTGTGTTTTCTTGTAAGTGGCCTTTGGTAATCCCGAATTATCGCCATCATGGCACCATTCTACTAGGGCGGAATGGGGTCGTGACAGATTGGTATCGAGCACGAGTTTCATGTAATGCGTTATTCACACACTTGAGTCCTCTGAGCATAGGAATTTCCTTAAACTTGATACAAGGATTGCATCATATTGCTTGTTACTTGACAATGTGTGCATCATCTCGCATAACTACTTGTTGCTAGCATACATGCTTTGTTGTGCATTTTGTTTTAAAGTCACATTTTGCATACTCATAGCACTATGAGGAGAGGAGACCACCAGTTGGCGAGATCGATCCAAGACAGATTGGACCGATTAGAAAGGCTAGTAGAAGGGTTAACTCGGGAGTTGAGACAAGTGAGACAACAGAATGCTAGTGCTACAACTACCCAGCCGAACAGACTAATGGCGACGTGCAGATCCGCCTCCACCTCCTCCAAGACCTCAAGTACCTCCACCCGGCCTTGTATGGAGAGGAACCCCGACTTTGATTAAGGAGTTCAAGAAGATGAACGCCGAGATTCCAAGGGGCATAGAGCCGATGAAAGCCAAGCATGGGTCCTAGGAATGGAGAAGCTATTTGAGATCTTTCCCAAGCCAGATGTCTGAAGGTGGCATCGCCGCATTCACGTTGGACGACGCCGAAGATGGTGGATCTTGACAGAAGAAAATCTGATTTAACTTGGGCCAAATTTTTGGAGCTATTTTATAACAAGCACTTTCCCATTAGTGTACGAGACCGTAAGACCACGGAGTTCAGACTTTGATACAAGGGAACAAAACAAGAGTGTATCTGACCGAAGCTTTCACCGAATTGGCGAGTCGCGCCTCATATGATCGATGATGAGTATAGGAAAGCGTGAAGTTTGAAAGCGGTTTCGCGGACCGACTGAGGATAGAGTCAACATGCACAACATGCCGACTTATGCGGAGTTTTGGACAAGGCTATCCTTGCGAAGCTAATCTGAACCGTATCGAGAATCTGGGAGAATCGGAGAAAGAGAGTAACTATGATAACCGCCGAAGTTCCGCTCAACTCCAAGAAAACAAATGTGGGCAGCTCAAGCAACTCGAACCAGAAGGTAGTACCAAGCCGATGTGTGCAAGTTGTGGGAGGCCGCATTCGGAGTTTGCCGTTAGGCGTCGGTAGCTTGTTTTGAATGTGGAGAAATGGGTCACCGTGTGAAGGATTGTCCAAGTCAAGAACCGATGATGGTAAGAAAAGTGGGAGCACCTCGGGCTCGCGAGGGAAGCAACGTTGGAAGGACACTGACGAGGCAGGCGTAGTTTTTGCGTTGGTGCGGAGACACCTGAATCTTTGAGACAGTAGTATCGTATACTCCCAATCTGCTCTCAAGATGCATACATATTGATAGATTACGGTTCTCGCATTCATTCAGATTCCGCCAAGTTTGCCGAGAAATTGAATAGACAACAAGAACCTCTTGATTATGTGTTATATGTGTCCGCTCCATCCGGGAGAACCATGATTGTTGCATCTATCTATAAGGCGTGTGTTATTGTGATTGAGGGTGTAGAACTATTAATTGATTTGTTGCCGTTAAACATGACCCACTTTGACGCCATATTAGGAATGGATTGGTTAGTAAAGAATTATGCATCAATTAATTGTGTTTGAAGAGTGTCACATTGAGACCCCTGCACCAAGCCGAGGTTATTTTCGAGGTAAAGGGGTAGTACCCCACCATACTTGATTTCGTCCATTAAGGCACGTAAGCTAATTCGTAAAGGGTGCCATGGCTACTTGTGTAGTATATTGAGTGATCGAATGGAAATGTTGATTTAGCCGACATCCGGTTGTTAGTGAATTCCCGACATCTTTCCTAATGATTTGCTGGCCACTTAGTCGATAGAGAAATAGAGTTCATCAGGACATTGTGTCGTGAACACAGCCGATCTCCAAGACACCCTATAGAATGGCCCCCAGAGCTTAAGGAACTAAAGGTACAACTACAGAATTATTAGATAAAGGTTTTGTTAGGCCGAGCACTTCACCGTGGGAGCGCCGGTCTTGTTTGTTAAGAAAAAAGATGGTACACTCCGCCTTTGCATTGACTAATGAGAACTTAACAAGGTAACTATTAAGAACAAGTATCCGTTGCCTAGGATTGATGATTTGCTAGATCAACTACAAGGAGCAAGAGTCTTTTCCAAGATTGACCTTAGGTCGGGCTACCACCAGTTGAAGGTTAAAAGCGAGGATATTGAGAAGACCGCCTTCGAACAAGATATGGCCACTATGAGTTTCTAGTAATGCCATTTGGAGTGACTAATGCGCCAAAGACATTCATGGACTTAATGAATAGAGTCTTCAAGCCGTACCTAGATGAATTTGTGGTTGTTTTTATTGATGACATATTGATCTACTCCAAGAGTACAGTAGAGCATGAGAGTCATCTGAGACTTGCTCTCTGAGACCTTGAGGGACAGGAAGTCGTATGCTAAGTTGAGTAAGTGTGAGTTTTGGCTTTCCAATATTTCATTTTTGGGACATGTGATTAATGAAGAAGGTATCTCTGTTGATCCCAAAGAAGATTGAAGCCGTGGTAAATTATTGGCCGACCAATGTGTCCGAGGTTCATGCATTTTCTAGGTTTGGCAAAGTTATTACAGAAGTTTGTAAAAGACTTTTCAAGGATTGCGGTGCCATTGACGCAGCTTAACTCGAAGGAGTGACATATGAATGGACCAAAGATAGAGAATCAACCTTCCAGAGTTGAAGACGAGGTTAGTTCTGACACCAGTTCTTGTACTCCCATCGAGTAATGAAGAATTTGATTCTGATGATGCTTCACATAAGGGTTTGGGTTGTGTATTAATGCAAGGGCAAGGTCATAGCATATGCATCTCGCCATTAAAACCTCATGAGAAGAATTATCCTACCCATGATTTGGAGCTAGCGGTAGTGGTGTTTGCTTTAAAGATTTGGCGTCATTACTTGTATGGAGCTTCTTGCCAAGTTTTCACGGATCATAAGAGTTTGAAGTACTTATTCACTCGAAGGAACTAAATTTGAGGCAAAGAAGATGGTGGAATTGTTGAAGGACTACGACATGCGATTCAAGACCACCCGTGCAAAGCCAACTCAAGAGTCGATGCATTAAGCAGAAGTCATTGGGAAGTTTGGCGTGTTTAGCCATAATCTCGTGAGCCGACCATCATTGAAGAAGTAAAAGCAAAGCAAATGGAGGATAAATTCTGAAGCGGATAGCCGACGAGATTATCACCAAGCCGAGGTCGTTACACCTTTGATAATGGAGTGCTTAAGTTTGGAGGAAGGTTATGCGTGGCCGACGTCCTGAGTTGAAAAGAAAGATTTTACAAGAGTCCCATGGTTCGAATTGCTGCTCATCCAGAAACACTAAGATGTATCACGATGTAAAGCGAGACCTTTTGGTGGCCAAACATGAAGAGAGAGATAGCCGAGTTTGTATCCCAATGCCTACAATGTCAACAAGTGAAAGCGAACATCGAGACCAGCGGGACTTCTTCAACCTTTGTCAATTCTGAATGGAAATGGGAACACATCTCCATGGATTTTGTGATTGGTTTGCCGAGGACGCGAAGGGAATGGATTCGATTTGGGTCATAATCGATGATTAACTAAGTCAAGACATTTCTTGCTGTTCGGACTACATTCAATCTTGTGACTAAATTAGTATTGTATATGAATGAAATTGTGAGACTTCATGGAGTGCCGGTGTCCATTGTTTCGCATCGAGATCCGAAGTTTGTTTGTAGATTTTGGCGAGTTTACAAAGAGCCTTGGGAACCGAATTGAAGTTCAAAGACTTTTCACCCCCAAACCGATGGGCAAAGCGAAAGGGCAATTCGACACTAGAAGATATGCTCAGCTATGTGTACTAGATTTCGGGGAAGTTGGGGAGCACATTTACCATTAGTGGAATTTGCTTACAACAGCTATCAAGCTAGCATTGGCATGGCACCGTCTTAAGCTTTGTATGGAAGGAAGTGTAGATCGCCGATATGTTGGACGAAGTAGGAGATAAAGTTTTGATCGGCCCGAACTGATTCAAGTGACAACCGAGAAGATTAAGCTTATCCGACAGAGGATCGGAAGCCCTTGAGTCGGCAAAAGAGCTATCTTGAGCCGAGAAGAAGAGAATTGGAGTTTGAAATTGGGGACCATGTATTCTGAAAATTTCGCCAACAAAAGGAATTTCAGATTTGGGAAGAAAGGTAAGTTAGCACCTCGTTACATCGGGCCATTTGAAATTCTTGAGAAGATTAACACGACCGCTTCTGGACTTGCTCTACCAGAATTAAGTCAAGTGCACAATGTGTTTCACATCTCGATGTTGAGAAAGTATATTCGGGATCCCCTGCATGTGATTAGTCATTTTGGGATTGTGGTTGATGAAGAATTAAGCTATGAAGGGTAGCCGATGAGAATTCTTGCCAGACAAGTGAAACAAATAAGGAACAAATCTATAGTGATGGTGAAAATTGAGTGGAAGGAACACTTGGCAAGGATGCCACGTGGGAAATGGAAGAAGAGATGAAAGTTCGATATCTGAATTGTTTTCAGATCAAGGTAACCTAAGTTTGGGGACCAAACTTCTTTAAGGGGGGTAGGATGTAACAACCCTCACTTTGACTTAGTCTTGCTTGCATGCATTGCTCTTTTGTATGATTTTGCCTTGCCGAGGTTGCAATCTGTTATCTTGTTTTGCTTTGCTTTGTCTATTTGATGCTTGCTTGAATTCGCACCTTGTCTAGAGCATAGCCGAGGTCAGCTTAGCATAGTTTACCTTTGAGCCCTTGCATTTAAGAACAGTTTTGAACCTTAGCCGACCTCCACCTTTAACTCGGCATATTGGCGAGATGATTAACATCTGGGCGAGGCGTGTATCGCCGAGCGAGGTGTGTATTATCTAGGCCGAGATGTTACCTTGAACCCAAGTGATCTTGTCTCGAAGTGGTACAACCTAGACCGAGGTGTGGTACATCTAGGCCAAGGTGTGTACCAGCTTCGATTGGGTGTTGTCCTTCCTAGCCGAGATCATTAGTCAAGTCATTGTCCTTTTCTTGCCGAGGTCTTGTTATTGGCGATGTCATTAC
Source organism: Camellia lanceoleosa (assembly GCA_025200525.1). Classification (NCBI taxonomy): domain Eukaryota; kingdom Viridiplantae; phylum Streptophyta; class Magnoliopsida; order Ericales; family Theaceae; genus Camellia; species Camellia lanceoleosa. The sequence continues at coordinate 68,496,008 of CM045769.1, forward strand.
TCACGGAGTCCCTTGCCGCCTAGCTTGTTGAACACACTTTGTCGTGGACTTGTCTTTTCCATCGATCACCTTTTGAGTTAAGCCAACCAGTGGCGCCACGTGTCCGGCAGAAGGTTAAACCAAATGCAAGCTTAGAAGTGTATCATTTGTATCATATCTTGTGCTTGAGGAGAGAAGCTCTAGGAAGAGTTCTAGAGTGAGAAAGTAGAGTGCAAGCTTGATCCTTGGTGTTTGATCCGTTAGATTCGAGTATTGAGGTTAGAATCTTGATTAACTCTTCTTTGTTTCTATTGATCCTCTAGCTACATTGCATGATTGATTATGTTTTGCATGCCATGCATCGATTCCAAGTTGGTTTTAGAAAGAAAGCTAGTGTTAAGTAAGTTCTTGTGAAAAGCCTCATTTGATCCGAAAGTTTGCAACAAGTTACATGCATTTGTGTTTGTTCTTGCATGGTCTTCTTGTATGGGTATCCAGTCCATGGTTTTAAACTCATAACATGAAATCTCGTGTCTTATAATCATAAGTTATGATCCTCGCATTCATCTCCTTCTTGATCTTCATGTTCATGTTCTTCATGTTCTTGGAGAGGAAAACCCAGATTTTCCCGGCTCCATCTCTTTGAAAGTGGCCCTCGGGACAGCACCTCGGCGAGGAGGTGTTGGACCTCGGCCAAGACCCAGTTAGTGCCCACTTGTTCTCGAGATGAGGGGACGATTCTGCTTTTGATTTGACTTAGCTTTAGTGGATGCCGAGATCATTTGTGTGCATGTGAAGTCTGTTTAAAAGTGCATTCAATGTACTTGCTATGTGTTTGTTGGACTTGGGCTTACCTTGGCCGACGCCCCAAGAACTATGTGAGTGGTATTTTAATAAAGATATGTTATAGTGTTTTGATAAAAGCCTTATTTTGCCTTGTTTTGGAAAGTATTTGTAGGCATGAATGTTATCCCTATTTTGTATACCAAGTGTTATATCTTGTTTTGATGACATTCTTGGAAGTCCGTGCGTGCGGGGGACTTTAAGCATTTGTGGCACTAGTCCGTATGTGCTAGGGGACTATAAGCATTTGTAGCACAAAGTTTGGAAGTCCCGTGCGTGCTGGGACTATAAGCATTTGTGGCACAAGTCCTTAGTGTCGGGGACTATAATGCGACACCATTGTTTTGAGATCTCTCTTGTCTTGTCTTGCTTTGCCATCGGTTTACGCGTGGGCTTGTTTGTCCGAGATGTCATCACTTGTATTATATTGATGTTAGTAAGCATCTCTTGAAGCTTTGAAAGATTTGATAGATGAACTTGATTTGTTTCATGTATTATTTGTTTAAAAGATCTCGGATATCATTCATGTAAACCCTTTATTACTTATGCCATTCATCGAGTATCCAAGCTCACCCTCTCTATGTATATGTAGGTGATGCGCGGGCCGGGGGTGATGCCTAGTTGTGCTTAGCCGACATGTTTTGCCGATGTGTTTTTGGATTCATGTTTTGCAGCATCTTGAAGATTATGCTTCTTGGTTACTTTATTGTATTTTGTGTTTGATGGCCGAGAAGCCTTTTGATCAAGATGTAATTTGTGTACGTCATTATTTTGTATTAAAGCTACTATAAGATGTTTGCCATCTCATTTAACTCAAGCACGGCTCTTATGGACTACTTTACTTTTGATTATTGCTTCCGCATTTGTAAGCCCCATATGTTTACTCTGATTTGTGTGTGTTTTCTTGTAAGTGGCCTTTGGTAATCCCGAATTACTGGCCATCATGGCACCATTCTACTAGGGGCGGAATGGGGTCGTGACACAAATGGCCTAGTTTCAGAATGACTGAACGGAATTTAAATTCAGTTAGCACTCAAACATGCTAAGTGGTATAGCTTGGTGGAAAATGTTTGGCAACTGGATTGGAATTTAGCCAAGTGGAATTGCTTGGTGGAAACCACACTAATGCATCTTAAGTAAACATTTCTATTTAGCCAAGTGGAATTGCTTGGTGGAAACCGTCCTAACATGTCTTAAGTAAACACCCCCATTTTAGCTAAGTGGCATCACTTGGTGGAAGTTGCACTGACATTTTCTAAGCACACATCTGCGCACCTACAGAACTTCTTAAGTACCAGCACAACAACACTTCAGTATTGATTCAACAACCAGAGTTAGAACAAACTCAACCGAGCTACGCCAAGGGCAAACCTCTAGCATCGGCCTTACTCAGCTCCAGCTGGGGGCAAACAATCGTTTTCAAAAAGCCTACCTGGACCTGAGTAAGACATCTCTTCTTGCATCTCGCTCATACACAAAGTTGAAACAGACTCAGACAATTCTTACAAAACAACTTCGATCTTACTTAGCTCCAGGTGGGGGCAAACAATTGTTTTCTTACAAAACCAACCTGGACCTAAGTAAGACCCACTTATGAACTTGGAGCACAGCCATACCATATATCCACGCCGATCACTAGTTCGGCCCCGAGGTCCTAACAGTGCTCGGCCGGGGGCAAATGAATGCAATGCAACACAGAACATCATTTCGGCCCTGAGGCCCCAACCGCACTCGGCCGGGAGCAGCAGTACAGAATCAGACAAAAAGCAACACAGAACCAGACCGAGCATCTATTCGGCCCCGAGGTCCCAACAATGCTCGGCCGGGGGCAAGCAAGTATAAGAAATGTTCAAACATAGAAGCTAAACAACATCAAATTGCAGAGTCCAAAAAAGGAAATCATATCATCCAAGCAAAGGGCACAAAAGGCCTCATAACCAGCAGTAAAAAAAAAAAAAAAAAAAAAAAAAAAGGAATTGTCTTCATCAGAACAGAAATATAAAAGGTGCAACTTTCAACCTTCATCACTTCAACAATCAATTTTCATCAACAGCGGGCAGTTCAGGAGCAGCATCAGCAACCTTGTCAAGGTCATCCACGGGAGGAGCAGTAGAGGGAGCTCCAACTTCCTGAGGAGTAAGAGCCACCTTAACCACACCCTCCATGGCTTCGGTTTCCAGGGTGGCAACCCCTTCAATGTCCATCGCTTCAGTGGCAACATCCATGCTCTGGGTCTTATCCACAGGGTCATCTTCAGGGGAAACATCGTCCGACAGAACAGCAGGGGTAGGAGTAGTCTTTAAACCAGAGGACTTCGAGGGAACAGGGACATCACAATACAGAGAAGAGCCTTCAGGAACCATTGCAGCAGCTAAGGCACTTGTCCAACCCTTCACAAAGAGCTTGTCTCTCAGCACTAGAACTTCTTCCTTGTAGGCGGCTCCAGCTTCATCCCAGCCTGTGCCAAGACAGCTTCCTTCCAAGAAGACGCTCAGTGACCATCACAAAGAATAACGGCCTCCACTACCACTTTCCTCAAGCCGGGCTCAGGCCCCAATAGCAGCTTCTTTCGATTGTTCAGCGGAAGCAACAATTTTGTTCAAACGGAAGGCCTCCCTCTCAGCAGTTCGGCGTCCCTCCTTCTCCGACTCCAAGTTTACTGTCAGTCTCTCTACATTCATCGCAGCCTCCAACACGGCCCTTTCCAGCTCCTCAGCGCGTGTAATGGACAGGTGCATTCTCTGGATACACTGCAAAGAACAACAAAGAACTTAAAAACAAGAAAGATGGCAGTACAACAGTAAGGTCAAGGAAAGCAAAGAGAAAAGAACCCACAGCAGTCAACATTTGAAGGGTCCCCATCATGATAGGAATATCACGAGGCCCATTATGTCCAGCCATATCAACTGGCATCAACAAGAACTTGGTTAAACTAAAAGCAAAATCCTGCGAAGCAACAACAGAATCAGAGGTAGAGATGGGCCTGCCATCATATAATATCGGTGGCTCCCATTTCTCAAAAGTTTCGTCTTCAGCGGGGTCCTGAGAAGTCTCCCCCACCACGGCCTTGCCAGTTTCCCTCCTTCTCTTTTTGGCTCGGCAAGAATCGAGGCAGAGGGCTCGGCGCCATCGGGTCCCAAGTGCTCCAATCTCCCTTTTCACCTCCATCAGGCTCTGTGTCTCGGTCTTCTCCACGGGGACTTGCAAAGCGCCAGGGGCTCCGAAGGCCTCAGCCTCTAAGACCACCACGACCCTCCTCTTCACATCGATCCACCTGTGAAATCTGGGGGGAGGGCGCCTCAGTGCATCTTGAACAGAGCGGCGTCTCGGAACCAGTGGGGTAAGAGACACCTCGGTCTCGGTATCAGAATCCAAAAGAGCAAAGAATGAGTCTCGCTTCTTCTAAGATAACAGAGCGGTAACTTGACTGATAATCCAACAACTCAGGAGCAGACCTCCTCTTGTATCTCAAGGCAGCCTTGATGGCTTCAGCATTCTCCCGATTCGGTCTTCGCTGGAAACGGGAAGATTCTGTAAAAAAGAAGAAGGCAAAACCATCAGAACAATATTCAGAACAAGGTAAGAAACGCAGAAGGCAACAAAAAAGGAGGCCCAGACCTGGGTAGCCATCTTTCTGTGGCATCCTCTCAGACTGAAATTCGGTTCCGGCAGGAAACTCCCAGTTCCCACCAACTTGCAAGAAATCATCATTGTGCTTATCTGAGTCCGGCAGTCCAGTGACTAGATGACAATCAGCAGAATGAACACGAAGGTAGTAGGTACTATGGTCTTTATTGTGAGAGAGGGTGTAACATCCCAGAATATCCCAAATATCAAGGTTCAAACCTAAGCGTCTATTGAGGGCAGACACTCCACAGACAACACGGAAAAGGTTCTGAGACACACCGCAGACGGGTCAATCGACTGATGCAAGAAGCGCAACAAAGGTCAAGAGGAAACCGCACCTCCTCGACGATAGCGGCACGGAAAGGCAACGGTGTTCCTCGTGCCCATGCGTTTGGCATCTACCTCGCCAAAGGACAAGGTAACATCATGAGGAATGTTATAATCTAAACGGAACACGGCCATGGCTTCCGGAGTATCGACCAGAGAACGGAACTTCCCATTTGATTAAAAAGGGATGGAAACGAGACACCGCACTGCATTTATCGAGACAGAAAAAGAGGAAGAATCGTAAGAAAACTTACAGCAGTAACCACGAAGCAAGGATCCGCGGTGGAAAATGGCCCGAACGGAGCACCGGCGCGATCAATCCAGCAGAATGGGAAGAGGCTCTCTCTCTCTCTCTCTCTCTCTCTCTCTCTCTCTTTCTTTGGAACTCACAGGAGGGACGAGGAGATCAAATCAAGGGGTTTGAATCAATAGCCTGAACATTTATTGCGTTAGTCGGCGTGCAGGCACACAAAGCACGATCTTCAGTATGGAATCGACGCATAATCTCTGCACACCTATCACGCGTTGCCACGTGTCACACGAAAGGACGCATGCAGGAACCGTGTGTCAGGAATGAACCGCCACTAAGGCCGAACTGGGGGGAAGCCGAAACGACGCGACGCTTCGAAGGCAGAACAATAGCTCCCCCCAAGGGAACCCTGGCGCGAGCTAGGGGGCAAATGAAGAAATTTGAATGTAAATGGGTCCGGTCCAAGCTTGAGACGCCAATCCGGCGAAGCCCAAATCCACATGGGTCAGATGAGTATATGGGCTGATCAATTGAGCCCAGCTTCGTGATCAATAGTGCGCTCAAGTCCTCTAGCACTTGGGCCCAACTCCCAGTGGAAAGGTCACCAGAAGGCCGTCCGGGCCGAAGCAGCAGATTGGATGTGAGGGCCGTACAAATAAGTACACAGTCCATCTCTGTAAACGAGCCTGGAAAAGGCCGAGCCAATGTACACTATTACCGAACTGAAGAACTGAAATACCGAACTGGAGAAGCCTCACAAAGAAACGTGGAATCTGTGAATACAAGCATGTGCAAGATGCCACCTCAGCTGGTCCCCCACACCTAAAATCACGGAAGTTGTTAAGCCAAGGGAATGTGGTTTGTTATCAGCATGCTTACAATGAGAATACACAATGAATGGCAACTATCAAGTGGTCCACCACGTGGAGCACTGCTGAAAGGACACCTGGCAGCACCTATACTCCATGAACTCACCTTGAGAAGCAAGTAAGGAATACTATATGTATAACAGGAACTTCACATTGAAGGTAACTGAACAACTCCAATCTACACCTCACACATACATTCCCATTTGACTCTATACTTCGAGTCCGATCACTGATCCTCACGCCGGAGGGGTTATCCGGCCAACCCCGGCCGGGCAGCTCTGACGGTGCTTCTTGTTGCAGGAATTCCAGTCCCCGGACGGTCCAACTGGGAGCAGAGCCCCGATCCACTTTCATCTAGTGCGGGATCCGGTACGCACACCCATCTTGTTCCATTTTCTTCACATTGTCTTCTATTTTTCCCCACCATAGATTGGCATGGCTGCACTTACCCCCGTGTTTCTCTTTCTTCTCTTTCTCTCTGCCAATTCCGATGAATGTTCATCATGCTTTTCAGCCATTCCGATTTCCAACTCGCATCGCTCTCTACGTGTTTGGGGACTCCACCGTTGATGCCGGCAACAACAATTACATCTACAACGCCCAACGGCTAATTCTTTGCCTTATGGCATTGATTTCAACAACACCATCGCCGCTTTTACCAACGGAAAAACTATTGCCGATTTTATTGGTATTACATTACTTACTACGTAAACTATACTCTCCCTTTGGTTTGGTTTGGTTTGGTTTTATTCTCATTATAAGTAGTAAATGTTTTAAATTCAATTTTACGTGTTGTGATGTGATTCGTGAAGCGATATTATATAATCTTCCACTACCCTCCGTATTTGAGCTTGACGGAAGCACAAAGGAAGACCGCAGGGCGGCATCAATTATGCTTCATTGGGTGTGGTATCTTCCCAACACCAAACCACCCGAGGTGAAATATTTGCAACTTTTCTTGCTTCTTGTGAATTCTCTAAATCAGTATTTTTTTAGAGTTTTTGTTTTTAATATATGTATATATTTACAATTTACCCAACCATTGTGGACCGTGAGAAGCCTCCCTAGTTTAATTCCTCTTGGTTTCTCGGAAGGATTCTTTGGAGTTTGCAAAAACAGATTGAGGAATTTAACAGACTGCCCAGAAGATCTCGCCATGTATGATTGAAGATCCACAAGAGCTCACGACTATCTTGCAAATTCAGATTTTTCATCTCCATGGGGCCAATGACTACATCTTCAACTTTAAGAACCACCACGGCCCCAAGATTTTGCAAATTCTCTCTAGTCGGTTTAAATGCTATTTGCAGTAAACTTTTAACTAATTGCATTCAAATCGATTGTTGATTTTTAACACTATATTATTGCTATTAATCGATGATCAACTGTAATTTAAGTGTGAAAGATGATAGCTTCCATGGCTATGGATTGGGTTAGAGTCTAACCTAACCATCCATTAATGTTTTCATTATTGCAAGATACTATATAACATTGGAGCCAAATCTAGTGGTGAACAACATAGGTCCTCCGATGCTTGCCGGTGATAAACACGACAAGAAATGGGCAATGCGATGAATGTAAGAATAAAAATATCATGCCATATAACTCGCAACTTCCTCGACACTAAAAATATCCGGGATGAATATCCCGATGCTACCCTCACTCGCCAATGACCATGATCTTTTTCAAGATATATTGGCAGACACTGAAAAATATGGTAACTGTTTTTCTTTTCATTACTTGTTCAATTGACAAATAATTGATTTCTGGTCTTTTTTTTTTCTTTTTGTTTTTCTTTTTTTTAACATCATTTCGCCGTAAAGTAACTATTTTCGTCTCCTGCATGTGTTGTGTTGTGTAGGGTTTACAGATGTAAAAGATCCGTGTTGCGGAGCCTATGTTAATGGGAAACTATCTTGCATCCCAAACTCTACACCATGTGACAACAGATGTCAATATCTCTTCTTTGATGAAAACCACACCAGTGAATGTGCAAATTATATTTTTGTTCGAGACATGCTTATTAAGTATTGAGGGTAGCATTCGAATAAATCTAATAAGTTTCTTCTTTTTTTTTTTTTTCTTTTTAATTCTTTTCTAAAGTTGTGAAATACTACTAAAGCTATTTTGTTGGTTGACAATATCTAGTAAATAAAATGTAAGTGTACTTTTTATTTTTGAAATAAAAATAAAATGAAATGACATACATCTATTCTATAAATAAAATTAAGTAAATCTTATTGATGCTAAGTAGCATACGAATTAGTTAAAAATCATCTCATTATACATTGTGAAACATTAATGAAATATAAAATTAATAGAAAGATTTTGAAAAAATTAAGAGGCAATCCAGTGATACATTTTACAAATACTTATGAATATAGAGCTAGTACTGTAATTTTCCAAAGGCTGGGGTTGGTGATGGCACATTGGCTAATATAGCTAACTTTTTTAGCCTGAGACTTTCTTAGCCTGGTTTTTTTAGCCTCGTTTGATTTTTATTTTGGGCCTTTTTTGACTTTTGTAAGAGAAAAAGTATAATGATTATGCGTAAAAGTGGTATTTTGTCTTATTGGCTTATATAGCTTATTTTATCATTTTGTGTTTTTTTAGTCCCAAAATCTTAGCCAAACAAGCACTAACTATATTTTTCTTTCCTTTTTTTTTTTTTTTGTTTTGTTTTGTTTTTGGCAACAATTTTGTATTTATGTAGATGATGTTTCTGGGCGACAAGTAGTCTTTAAAAGAGAGAAAAAAAGAATGTGAAACAAGAGAAAACTACATTCATATCAACTTAGCTATCATGGATCAGTTTTTAGTGTTAGAGTTTCTCCAATGGTCACTAACTAAATTCAATAGCTAAAGTTATATTTTAGCAATGAATCATGTAAAAAATTTATAATTTAACAAATTTTTTCTTTCGTTTTGTTTTGTTTTGTTTTGTTTTTTTTTTTTTTTTTTGAGGAATAATTTAACAATGTTTTTCCAATGATCAAGTTGCTATTCTTTGGCTCAACTAGCTTTGCTCAGATTAATTATCATTCTTTCAACCACTATTTTTCAACCATTACTCTTCCAACACTGCCAAAAAAAAAAAAAAAAAAAGAAAAGAAAAGAAAATTTGTTTCTTATATTTTCTTTTTGTTTTTTTTCGTGGTCCATTTGAAGTCCTAAAATTTATGTTTTTTTGTGTTTTTTTTGTGTTTTTGTGTTTTTTTTTTTTTTTTTTTTTTTTTGTAGAGTTAATTGTGCTTTTTTTTTTTCTTTTTTTTTTTGAAAATTTCGTTGAGAGATGTACAATGTTTCATAGCAACTTTGTTGACATGACATATTTCACTATAACTAGACCTTGTGCCAAATTTGACACATGGTATATGTATGTGTATCATTTGGTAACAATTGTAAGGAAATGTTAGAATATAAAGTCTCAAAGGAATTGATAAGAAATCAATGCATGACAAAGGAACACAAGGAACAATTAAGTTTGAAACATCTTCAACAATCCCACATGATTAAAAATTCAAAAATTTCAAAAAAATAAAATAAAATTTTGGACTTAACCTCGTGTCTTGATGTTGATGTCTTCTGGACTTGAATGTGAGTCGTTGGCGTAAAGGAGTTAAGTCTTGAGTTCACCTCTAAATAATTCAATAATGCTAGTATGCTACACACACTTTAAAAATTAAAAAAATTAAAAAAACATTACACTATTTTCTTATTATGGCATTGATTTCAGCAACACCCCCACTGGCAGTTTTACCAACGGAAAAACTATTGCTGATTTGATTGGTATTATATTACTCTTCCGTTTGGTTTGGTTTTATTCTCATTATAAGTAGTAAATGTTTTAAATTCAATTTTCTGTGTTGTGATGTGATTCGTGAAGCGATATTATATATACCCCCTCCGTATTTGAACTTGACGGAAGCACAAAGGAAGACTACCATGGAAAAAAACCTCTCCCATAAAGTAACGTTAACAAGGGTTGGGTAAATTATAAATATATACATATATTAAAAACAAAAAGTCTAAAAAAAATACAGATTTAGAGAATTCACAAGAAGCAAGAAACGTTGCAAATATTTCACCCCGGTTGGTTTGGTGTTGGGGAAGATACCACACCCAGCAGAAGCATAATTGATGCCGTCCATGGTGGTCTTCCTTTGTGCTTCCGTCAAATTGAAATACGGAGGGGGTAGTGAAAGATTATATAATATCGCTTCACGAATCACATCACAACACAGAAAATTGAATTTAAAACATTTACTACTTATAATGAGAATAAAACAAAACCAAACCAAACCAAACCAAAGGCAAATAATACCAACGACATCAGCAATAGTTTTTCCGTTGGTAAAATGGCCAATGGGGGTGTTGTTGAAATCAATGCCATAAGGCAAATAATTAGCCCTTGCGGCTTTGGGGATGTAATTGTTGTTGCCGGCATCAACGGTCGAGTCCCCAAACACGTAGAGAGTAGCAACCGAGTTGGAAATCGGAATGGCTGAAAAGCATGATGAATCCAACTTAGAACTTTCATCAGAATTGGTAGAGAGAAAGAGAAGAAAGAGAAACACAGGGATAAGTGCAGCCATGCCAATCTATGGTGGGGAAAAATAGAAGAGAATGTGAAGAAAATGGAACAAGATGGGTCTGGTATTTATAGACTACCAAATAGTCTATAAAAAGAGAAGAAAGAGAAACACAGGGGTAAGTGCACCCATGCCAATCTATGGTGGGGAAAAATAGAAGAGAATGTGAAGAAAATGGAGCAAGATGGGTCTGGTATTTATAGACTGCCAGATAGTCTATAAACCCAAAAACAGATATGAGAAATTGAATTTTAGAATACTATAAGAAATTACACTTTTTGCCAACTAAAATTTTGGTTGCAAAAAAGTTTTTTCTAATTAGCATAAGTACTTTTGTGATAAAAAATTTTGTTCGCAAATACATGTGGTTGTGGAAAGTAATTCATGACGAAAAAAAATCATTAATCGACAAAAACAAGTATTTGACAACTAAACTTTTGGCTGTTTGAACATATAACTACTATGACTAAATGATTAAAAACAAATATTTCGCGACTAAACTTTTGATTGTTGAACATATAACTACCGTACTAAATCATTTGGTAGCTAAAATATTAGTCGCTAAAAGTATTGTTTCTCCGATAAAAAACGTTAGTGTGAGTAACAATATTTTGAAATCGGACTGCACATTGAATCATCGACCAATCTAAAAGTTCAGTTCGGGTATGGTTCAACTAAATCGGTTGGGCTCCCATTTTGTCAAATGGCAAGCAAATATGCGAAATTATGTTGCTTGGGAGAATTGAGCATAGAACCAGATCGAAGTAGCATGACAAATAACTACCATACCATATTCAACTTTTATTTATATTTGATAAATATATATATCTATATTACATTTTCTTTCAATCATTAATATAATTGATGTATTTTATATATAATAAATATATTTATGTAATTGTAAATTTATCTTAATTTTTTTTTAAAAAGTTAAATCAATGTATCCTAATTCTTATGTTATTATTAAATAAATTTTAATATATTTATAAAATAATTATGACGTTGTGGTTTGATTCCAGTTTGGCTCAACAGTTGAACTAGTGATCTCCCCACCTAATCCTTTTTCTGGTTCTCTTACCAACCTGATTTTTAAAACATTAGCGAGTACTGAAACACCGACTAACATATAAAATTAATTTCAATCATTCAATGTATTTTCTAGCCTTTTTTTTGGGGGGGGGGGTTTAACTGGACAATTGCTTGGCAACAATACTACAAATCCATAATTATCTACCTAGAATTTCCCTAGAAACAATAATCAATGGTTCAAATTCATTTCACTAGTAAACGCCACATTTCATCAATTTAATTTCCACCACACATACTCATTCTGAGTAAAATCTAGATCCTTGATTCTAGGATCCAAAACTTTTCCATTGCTCAGTAGCCATTAACTACACTAAAAGTGTATTAACCTAGAAAATATCTTTAAGAAAATATTTAAGATCCACAAACAAGTCTCACATGTGTATCTATAATATTGTGATATTATATGTGCCAATTTTAATTTGTTATGCATCTAATAATATAGAGCCTCTTCCTCTTACCACATCATCGTAAATAGATTTATAGATTAAAAGTGTAGGTATGTAACATTTCTCTAGAATTTAAACCCCACATTTAAATTGATACGGCCCCCCCTCTTACCACATCATTGTAAATTTCACTAAATCGGACTTGGTCATCGAAATTTCACTAAATCAGTTCGGGTATGATGTCAAATGATTTTAAAATAAATTAGTGATAAATGTGTTTATGTGAAAAACACTAAAAAATGATATGTCATTGTTTGCTTGTATGTGGATGACATGCTCATTATTGGCAGCAATAATGAGATAATAAAGACTACAAAGAAAATGTTAAACACGAAGTTTGACATGAAAGATATGGGAGTAGCAGATGTTATACTTGGTATGAAAATCACAAAAATATATGTCGGATATGCCTTGTCTCAAGGTCATTATGTTGATAAAATACTTGAAAAATTTAATAGACATGACGACTGTTTTACTAAGACTCCTATCGATGCTAATATTCATTTAATGAAGAACTTAGGGGAAGGTATATGACAATTAGAGTACTCCCAGATAATTCGAAGCTTGATCTATCTCATGAACTGCACACTTCCTGATATTTCTTATGTAGTTAGCAAATTGAGTAGATACATGAGCAATCCAGTGGAAGACCACTGCACAACATTAATGAGGGTACTTAGATATCTAAGATATACCCGTGACTATGGTCTAAGCTATCATGAATATCCAGCGGTATTAGAAGGATACAGTGACACTATAGACGTCCCCGAACGCCTCGGGAGGGTGGACTCCCGTTCCGTTCGTTTTGGGTCACTACAGCTCGGACTCAAATTGTCACGGTTCGTAATCTGAACCAAAGAGTCCAAATCCAGCAAATCGTTTTGAGAAAACAGATTTTTAGAAAAGACGTGCCAAACATGGACTGCTTTTCCAGATACAGAGTCGCCACCTAAATATTTTTTAATGGGGGAATTTAGGAAACCCTGACTCGGTGCCAAAGGCCACGTGTCCGTCACCACCAAAGTTGCCTCTGCTCGGGAACTTGGGTACGATTAGAAGGTCACTGAGTTATTCGCCCGATCAAAGATCGGCCTCTACTAACCATGATATCTAGTTTTGAAAACATTGTGCGTTCTTATTCCGGTTATTAGCCTAGATTTACTATGTGATGCGCACAGCATACAAGTATAGACCGGGTCGCCTGAATTGGAACAAAACATTTCATGTTTGTTTTTTTGCTACTCGCAAGTAGGCTTAAAATGCAGATTTTGCCACCCTCAGGTGGGCTTAGAAAAAGATGATTTTGCCACTATCTAGTGGGCTTAAAACTCACAGTCAATGCATTTGTTCCAATCCAAATAACCCAACCTTCACCCACAGGCATTCAGGCAGTTATATCACATAAGCAAATAGCCTCATGGTAAGCATGCTATTCATGGCAGTCACTCACACGCATGCAAGGATGCTAAAGCATAAAACTCACCGAGTACTCCAAGCCAAAACAGAAGCTCATTAGAAATCCATGCATGATCCTAACTATACAGAAATGCCTAATGCAACACATGCAAAGTGCAACTATAGCGGGCTCGGCTATTCTAAACATGGCATATGAGATGCAACAGCTAACATGTATTCAACTTAGAATTGAAATACAAATGTAGTTAGTATGATGCGCCGAGCCCGGTGCATGCAGAACAGATGAATGAATGCAAACATGTTATCATACTATATGCTAATTGAAACATGCCCTAATCTAACCATCATAAGCAGGTAAATAAAAGGGAAGAAAGATGTGGGGTTGGAAGACATACATCACACGCACGCACGCACACTTATTACAGTTTTGCCTTCGCGCAGAGGGTCCTAAAGAATAGTATACGGTCCCAAATAAAAGAATAGTACATTCCAAATATGTACAAATTCCTAATTAATTTACAAATTAACTAAGAAAATAATAAACTGGCATGCAAGCTAGAGACTGCCTTGATTCCGCTCCGGATGATGAATGATGCATGTTCGGTTTGCCTTGTGCGGAAATCCACGGCGATACCCCGATTAGCCTCTGTTTGCACTTGTTCTTGGAATGCGTGCCAAGCTCTGAAAGGTTGCTGATTCTTAATTTTGCTGCAACGGAGAGCAGGAAAGGGGCATAGCAATGTATTTTCACAAATGTGTGCATCCCTCGATCCTCGTGCCACCAATCACGCATCTCGATGCATGATGGCCGAGGAGTCGAATTGCACAATTCAATATGAAATGAATGCATATGAAGACACAACAAGACTTAACTCCATCATGGATAATCCGGAGTGTCGGTGATCGAATTGAGGCGCTGCTCACACTGAGTACGAACGCATTCGTTTCCCGTGCTCGGGCTAACTCCTATCCCAAACACAATGTAATATGCATGACATGCATGAATGCAACTAAGATACAATCCTAACATGCACAATTCTATGAAATGGCATACACGATGCACGAGGTAACATGGCATACACAATGCACTAACATACACCCTAACATACGCAATGCAAAGAACTAAGATGGCATACACAATGCAATATGGGCTTACTCTAACATGAGTGGACCTCAGCCACACTCACATTAGAGGCCATTATATGAAAATGAGACTACTCGAAATGCGTGCACACGTGCACGCAAATCGAGGACCGACCCTAAGACACGAAATGGCATACGCAATGCAATATGGACTTACACTAATACGAGTGGACCTCAGCCACACTCACATAAGAGGCCATAAGATGAAAATGAGACAACTCGAAATGCGTGCACACATGCACGCAAATCGAGGACCGACCCTAAGGCACGAATGCCACTCTAACAAGACATAGAATAACATGGAATATGGCATACTAGCATGTAAATTTCAGAGGCGATAAATCATGCAAAAACAGCCCTGAAACAAGACGAAATGACACCCGATGCATGAAATGGTCCCGAAATGCAAGATTAGGCACAAGAAATGATCTATGGCTATATCAAACATACACTATATGAACATGAAGTGGCAGCCTCAAAACAAGAATTTTTACAGTTCAAAGCAAGGCCAAACAGGGGGCACAAATAGGGCTAAGCTAGCATGCGAAAATGGCCCGCAAGAGAGGTAATGAGGCAAGTGCTAGTTGCTGATCTCAAACAGAGAAGGGTCCTTCTACAATGTTGAAGAGGGGCCCAAAATATGGCTTTTTACAGCTTAGCACCAGACCCAAAACAGTATACAAGTATGCTCAAAATATCATGCAAAATAAGGCCAAAAAGAGAGCTATAACACAAAGTATGAAAAGGATGTCTCAAACAACAAAAGACCCTTGATAAAACATGAAGAGAGGGTTAAAACAAGGCCATTTTCAGTTTGGACCAAAGTCCAAAAACAGAAGCACACGAGGCTAACAAATTGCACAAAAATGAGGCCAAAAGAGGGATTCAATGGCAAGTGGCAAATGGAAATCCCAAACAATGATGAGCCCTTCAACAATGTTGAAGAAGGGCTCAAAATAAGCCTATTTATAGTTTACATCATGCTCCAAAACAGATTATACGCAGGCCAAAAATAACATGCAAGAAAATGGCATACAAGAGGGCCAAAGAGGCAAGTGCCAAAATGAGGTCTCAAACAGGGTAAGACCCTTAATGAAATATGAAATACAGCTCAAAAAAAGGCTAATTCCAGTTTTGGTCAGAGCTCAAATGTATAAGAAAGA
The DNA here is from genome assembly GCA_025200525.1 of Camellia lanceoleosa. Lineage (NCBI taxonomy): Eukaryota > Viridiplantae > Streptophyta > Magnoliopsida > Ericales > Theaceae > Camellia > Camellia lanceoleosa. The sequence goes on from CM045769.1 coordinate 68,511,752, forward strand.
AGGGCTAAGATATAGACCAAGAAAAGAGCAAAAAAGGGAAAAACGAGACTCACCCTTGAAGACTAGTCTTTAGCAGCCTCTTGACTTGAGAAAAGGTGCCTCCTAAGCTGTGAGAAGGTCCTCCAAGCCGCTGGAATGGAGTGGTGGTGGTGGTGCTAGGTGGTGGTGAAGAAATAGTGTAGGGCTTTTAGGGTTTTGAGGTTTGGAAGAGAGGGAAAGGGAGTGATGTATGCAAGAGGCTTAAGCAAAATTTTCTAACCCTTAAATCTGAAGGGGAGGGGCTGTATATATAGGCAAAAGGGGTGGAAAAAGAGGGGAAAAAATGGGGGGGAAATTCGGATTCAAAATTCCCCCCAAAAAGGCCAAAAGGTGAGATAAAGAGGGAAGTGGTAGCTTCGGCTCCCAAATGGTTAAGATCCCTCAACAAAGTTGAAGAGGGGCTCAAAACAAGGAACTTTGTAGTTTACATCAAGCCACGAAAATAAATACAAGTAGGCCTAAACTATCGTGCAAGAAAAGGGCCCAAACGAGGGGTAAAGAAGCAAGTGGCAAATGGAGATGCCAAACAGCAAGATGTCCTTAATCAAACATGAAAAGGACCTCAAAATAAGACTATCTCAAGTTCAGGTCGGAGCCCAAAAATGTAGAATGAAGGTTTGGGAGCCGAAACACGCAGTTTGGGGCCCCGAAAATGGGCTGTTAGGCACCGGGAGTGGTGCTCGACCACGAAGTTGGTCTCTCGAACTATAGTGTCCCTCAAAAGGGAGTAAATAAGATATGTGCCAAAAACCGGGGCAAACAGAGGTGGTTAAGCGGTCCCGAACCGAGGCACACGGCCTGACGGCTCCGAAAACCGGGAACCGGGCTCCGAAATGGGAAAAATGGCCTATGACCACGAAACGTAGCCCACGGCCACTGAGAGATGGTCTACGAGACCTCTCCCTCCCTTTTGGGAAGAGAAACAGAGAAAACCGAGCCTGGTTCGCAAACCGAGGCAAAGCATAAAAGAGTCCGGAAGTCTGGAGGCAAGGCTCGCAGCCGGGACTTCGTAACCTCAGAACGAGCACAATATGCAATATCACCGAGCGCTCAATCGGTGATGTCTGAGTCTTAAGGTCGGTCAAAATGGGGTGTCTACAGTTGCCCCTCTTTGACAGAACTCGAAAGTCATAAGTGACGGGAGTGAATGTCAAAGCCCAGAGACGATCCATTTTTTACAAGGCCGAAGACTTAGACAAACAGGCAAGATAAATAGAGATGTGCCCGCAGGCAGGGGGGCAAAATGCAAAATGATATGCAGAAAGATTTTGATAATTGGACTTATACGCTACGCGAAGCCGGTTTGAAAATTGGACTTATACGCTACGCGAAGCCGGTTTGAAGATTGGACTTATACGCTAAGCGAAGCCAGTTTGAAGATTGGACTTATACGCTACGTGAAGCCGGTTTGATAATTGGACTTATACGCTACGCGAAGCCGGTTTGATAATTGGACTTATACGCTACGCGAAGCCGGTTTGATAATTGGACTTATACGTTACGCGAAGTCGGACATCACTCATGATCATGCAAAGAGAGCTGTAATGAAGCAATTATGCGAAATGAATGCAACATTTTAAGCGAATGCTAGGCAAGCAAGTAAACTCGAGCCAAACTACACCTCGTGCATGAAGGATGTAAGAAAATTATGGAATTCTCATCGAATACAAGCAGTGCATGTGTGATAGATACACAGAGCGAACATGTGATTGATACACAAAAAGGTGAGCACAAAGTGTGATAGATGCACTAAGTGAACAAGTATGATAGATACACAAAGCGAGAGTTTGTGATTGATACACAAGAAGAGCGTGTGTGATTGATACACAAAGCGAGTGTGTGTGATTGATACACAAAGTAGGCACAGTGTGATAGATACAAAGTGAGTGTGTGTGATTGATACACAAAGTAGGCATAGTGTGATAGATACAAAGCGAGTGCGTGTGATTGATACACCATATGAACAAAGTGTGATTGATACACTAAATGAATGAAGTGAGCAAAGTGTGATGGATACATTATAGGTGAACACGAAGTGTGATAGATGCACTTAGTGAACAAAGTATGATTAATATACTAAAGGTGAACACGAAGTGTGATAGATGCACTTAGTGAACAAAGTATGATGGATATACTGAAAGCAAACACAAAGTGTGATAGATGCACTATGTGAATAGAGTGTGATAGATGCACTATGTGAATAGAGTATGATAGATATACTAAAGGTGAACACCAAGTGTGATAGATGCACTATGTGAACAAGTGTGATGGATACACTAAAGGTAAACACGAAGTGTGATAGATGCACTTAGTGAACAAGTATGATTGATATACTGAAGGTGAACACGAAGTGTGATAGATGCACTTAGTGAACAAGTATGATGGATATACTGATGGCGAACACGAAGTGTGATAGATGCACTTAGTGAACAAGTATGATTGATATACTGAAGGTGAACACGAAGTGTGATAGATGCACTTAGTGAACAAGTATGATGGATATACTAAAAGCGAACACAGTGTGATAGATGCACTATGTGAACAAGTGTGATGGATACACTAAAAGCAAACACAAAGTGTGATAGATGCACTATGTGAACAGAGTGTGATTGATACACTAAATGTGAACACAAAGTGTGATAGATGCACTTAGTGAACAGAGTATGATAGAAATACTGAATGAATGAAGTGTGATTGATACACTAACTAAATGAAGTGTGATTGATACACTAAAGTGAATATATGCGTGATAGATACACAAAAGGATAATGTGTGTGATAGATACACAGAATGAATGAAGTGTGATTGATACACTAAATGAATGAGAGTGTGATTGATGCACTAAGTGAATGATCTCAAACGGAACTTCTTTGAATGAACCGTACATACAATATCATGCATGACTGAGAAAGAAACTTGATAGGTACAATGCATTACGATGCATGATGCTTAAGGGAAGCAATAAATGGACAAAGCGGCGCTTTAGCAAGCACCTCATGAGGTGAGTGGCGGTGAACCGCTCTTCTTCGACGGGGATCTCCCCTCGTGCTCTTCAAACACTTTACCTTCAACTCACAGTACAAAGGCTCTGGAATGCTGACAAGGGTTCTACACGTAGAACACTTTGGATGCTGCCTTTCTTCCTGATCATATTCGCAACTTTCCCTATTCTCCAACGGGGTGACAGACTAGGTTGGTTCAATATCCAGAATTGAGGTGCATACACGCTATCTCAACCTATGGGGCTTCCATACAGATTTGAAGCCGGGGATACATCCCTGGGTATTTAAACCAGACTTTAGTCTCGGAAATCCCGAACCTTTGCGTTCTAGGCCACGGCCATTCGAACTCTAGTTTCCACCATCGCAGTTGGTCTCCTAGGAACTCATTGCAAACACAGCCGAGATGCCTCTGGCAGGGAATGATACTCAGGGAAAGCACTTCTGATCGCCATTCTGGCTTGAAGCAAACTTGATCTTGAGCTTGAGGTAGAGGCACACTCATACTTCGGAACATTGGCAAGACCTGAAGAGGTACACACGGAATGCAATCTCGGAGTTGGAACAAACTCAAGTGCCCGACATTTTCCTCTTTTGCTTTTGCTTTGCAGTTTGGAACCATTATAGCTTCAGATAGGTCCTGGTTCTACTGTTCTCACATGACCTGAGTTGAACCCTGCGGTTTTATGAAAGAACAAATTGCTTTTGCACAAATGTGGAGAACGACCACGACTCGAGCACAAAACGATTTTATTTTTGAAATTGAGAGATGAGTTTTCGACTGTATTGAGCCTACGAACAACACAAAGAAACGACTTAACAAGGAAATAAAAGGCACACAACCTAGACACATCGAGTAACACTCAAACGACCCAAAACAAAAATCGAGATAAAACAAAAGACACGACACTCGGGACGCACGGGAGCCTGTTTCACCGGGTAGTGTTTCCCACCCTTTCTCATTTGTGGTTCACATCACTCGGCCCTCAAGCTCTTTTTACTCAAAAAGCCCTTTTCTCACTTTTTTCTCTCATCGCACATCTCTATTCTTCAATCTCTCATTTTTCAATCCCCCGGTGGTTGATGGATAAACAGAAGTTGCGGGCTCTTGCCCCTAGTATGTCAAGCTAATTTTTTCGCTGCTCACACTAGTGAATTCCTCCCATGAAGGGTTCTTCTAACCGGGTGTATAGAATCTGCAATGACATCGGTTGACGATGCTCTGCTGGGGAGTTTGGACGTGATAAGATCTGTCCAGATGATGGAGTGGGATATCTTGCCCCATTCCAGTTCGTGCTTCGCACTTTGCTTGATACCTCGTTGCTTGGAGGATGTGAGAGCTTTCTGCCCTTTGTTGTGCCCTTTTCTGGCGAATACGGTGCCCTTTCCGACAAGTAGAGTGCCCTTTCTGGCAATTGCATTGATAAAGGGGAAAGACAGAGAATCTAACTCAAATGTGCCCCTAGTTCATCATTTTGACCATTTTTTGTTTTTGCTTTCTACTAAAACAGTTTTGACCAATATGAGAGTTAGATTAACGCGCTTGTTCGATTTTCTGATTTAAAATCATGCAAGTTAGGCTATGAGCACTGAGACTTTTCCTTTTTTTTTTTGGGTCCAAGAAATGGTCCAGTTTTGAAAAATGGAGTATTTTTCGAGAAGATTAGTCAACCTCAGTAAAAATTCTCAAAAACTATTTTTGCAAACGACCACTGCTCAACGAGCACGGAACCTACTCTTGAGATGCACAACCTCGGACCCATAGCAATGGAAAATTGCCCCTTGTCTGAAGGACACTGCATGGCAACGGAAGGTTGCCCCTTGTTTGAAATGACACTGCGGCATTTTGAATGGCAACGGAAAGTTGCCCCTTGTTTGGATAGCACCGCAGCGCATTGTAGTCAGTCCTCAGAGCGATTTAACACAACCAGACTCTCTGATCCAGAGAAGACAAAGATGACCAGAACCATCGTATGGACACAGTCGATTTGGAAGTGTTTATGGCTGGACTTCAGAATGAAGTTGCCTACGTATCCCAAAGATGGAAATCAAGCCTTACGTAGTTCGGGGTTAAGGTACACTCGGTAACCTCTCCTTTTTAGGCTCTAACTTTTGCCAAGGCGCCCGTTGTGGGTTTTCGACCTTGCGAGCTATGTTTTTCTTTTTCCTTTTTCTCAATTTTTTCTCTTTTTTTGTTCTTTTTCTTTTTTTTTTGTTCTTTTCTTTGCATTTTTCTTTTTTGTTCTTTTCTTCTTTTCTCTTTTTTTGTTCTTTTTCTTCTTTTCTTGCTCTAACTTTTGCCTGGGCCGCCCTTCCGGGTTTTCGGCCCAGCGAGCCTCTCAAGGGTAAAAGTGTAACAAGTCCATGCCAAATGGTTTTAGGATTTTGAAGCCATTCGTATCCAGGAGAGTGGCTGTTGATTTGCAAGAGGACTCATCTTCGGCTCTTCAAGCACATCTGACATCTTTGCCCCTAGTTCGAGGGGTGCTTCCGTTCTAGCTTTGCAAGCTTCTTCTGATCTTCTTGATCCGACTTTCCTGGCTGCTAATTCATAAGCGTCTTCGAATCTGGACACTCAGGCCTCACATTGTAGTTGACCGTTGAACATTCTGAATTCAAGTTCAAGGTTTGGAAGCAAAAGGGTTGAGTCTCGAGGCTGAGAGTGATCCTAAGCTGCACAATCTCAAGAGCGATTCCACACAGGTCTTCACAGGATCGCGCAAAACATTTTGTTTTTGAAATTTTTTTAAGAAAGCGACAAATCGCTCGTACTGAAGATAGTGTGAAACCACCGATCAAGCGTGGTCCTTCTCAGTACTCACGCTAACAAGCATGATTTCATTCATTAAGGGCTTAGCACGCCTTTCTTTCTCTCGAATGATCAAAGTTTTGCAAAACCCGAGGAATTCCTTCCTCTTCGTTTTCACCGCAGTGTTCAAAAAGTTTTGAAAAACTTAGGTCGTTACAATGACTTCAAGGCACAGAAAAGACAGAGTTCTTAGTCAAATACTGCCATCTCATTCAGAACTTTCGGCATAACTGGCACAAGGCAGAAGTAAACACAAGAGCATGAAAGTCACTGCTGTTTCATTGAAAATCTGCTGGTACAACTGGCTCCCTAGCAGAAACAGACTCAAAAAGAAAGCAAAAGACAAACACAAAACAAAATAGTGATATCCGAGACAACAACCGGAATCACCCGACCTCTGACAACAGACTTGACTCGACATTTACAAGACAGACCTCAACCGACTCAAGATGAAAAGACTGACCAACAAAGGATGACTCAAAACAAAACAACAGGACTGACTCAACACCCAAGTCAGAAACCACAAAACCAGCATTCACAAATGCTCAAAACAGTGCGTGCCATTCCTATGTCTGGAATAAATTGAGCATCATCCGCAGCTAGTTCAACCCCTGATCACATCACATTATCCTCCCCACAAGTTCACTGATCAAGTGCCGATAGACTTTGCAGGACCTGGTGTGGCAATGACCCCGTTGTCAAACAGATCTTGTACATCATGGCGCAGACGAAAGCAACTGTCGGTGTCATGACCGGTTTGTTGATGGTAGGCACAGCATTTAGTCTGGTCATGCTTTGCAGGGACAGGATCGGGTAGGAGCCGTTGTTCCAACGGTTTCAGATGTCCTTTCCGGAGTAAGACCTCTAGAGCCTTTGACAAAGGCATATGAAGTGGGGTGAAAACCCTCTTGACTCGAGGTGGATATGTGGGTTTCTGTGAGCTACTTCCGGACGCATCGGTGAATGTGGTAGCTGTTTTTGATGCAGCAGTGGTGACCATACCCACTTCAAAAGATCTTGCAGCTGCATCACCACTGGTGGTCGCATTCGAACTGCGGGAAAACGTCCTCTGGCCGCTTCTCCCGGGTCAATAAGGCCTCGCTTCATAGTATCCTCAATTTGGACCCCATCTCATGTAAATCAAAAGGTGGGGAAGGGAGGACAATCATCTTTGCATGAGTTTTGGTTGGAGATTGCGCACAATCATCCCGATCCGATCCTTATCGTGGGTCTCAATGTCATCATCGATGCCTTCGCCTCCATCGAGTCATAAAATCGAGAAAGTCTCTTTGGGCTCGCTTGTTGTTTCGAGATCACGAGTTGTAATCTCGATCCGGTATTGTACGAGTATTGTGCAACAAAGGCCTCGCCATTTCATCCCAAATTTCTTGACATCATCCTCCAACTTGGCATACCGGATAATCGCCACACCGAGTGGTCCCGCCAAAAAGGGAGAGCTTCAGATCTTGTCAAGCCCATTGGGCGCAGAACATTTGAAAACAAACTCAGTGGACCATGGGATCTCGACCATCAAAACGATCGATGTGAGGCATCTTGAACTGTCCGAAGTTGTCACAACAAGGCGTTGGTGTATCCGTCCTCAATGTCTGGGATAGCCTTGACTCCCTGGGATTTCTTGAGCAGCTTTTCAAGCTTGCTCAACTTCAACATTGTAGGGTCCACCTCACACTCAAAAGGTGAATCTGGCAAGTTGATTGGTATTTTAGATAACTGGGGTAGAATTGGGGGCGGAGCCGGCCCTACCGGAATGTTCGTACTTTCCTGGACATTTGGCGTCTCCCCAGGTGCTGGAGCTCCTGCTGGGGGAGGAACTTGTTGTGAAGCAGATGCACCGCTTTGCTGTTGCAGCCTGGTGATAAGCTCAGCTTGCTGAGCCATGATTGCAGTCTGCTGCTTGGAAAATTCCGCTTGGCGGACAGCGTCTTGCTGCATAAGTTTCATAGTTTCCTGCATCTGACGCATCATCGCCTCCATTCCTGATGTATTCTGTTGATCCATCTGACTGACCGGTAGATCTATCTCTATGGCAACAATTGAGACCTCGGCCATTCCTTTCACCGTTGGGTGGATAAGAACCGATTTGGTAATCTTGAACTAGTGATCTCAGGCTCGACCGACTTTTACCCTGCCTCTGGCGAAGGAACACTGATTTGCCCTTGAACTGAATCTCTGACCCGACAAAGTCTATCAACACAAGTTCGGTGTACCCGGGGGATATCGGAGCCCTCTGAAGCTACGGTTTCCAGACTACCCCTAGCAAAAGAGAAAACAGATAGCATCTCAGCCTGATTTCATTTGGACAGATATGAGCATAGTTGAATGAGTGTGCCCTCTACTAAATTCTGCCCAAAATTCTGCCTCAAATCTGATACCCTCAGGTAAATTGAATCCCAAAATACTAAACTAGTGCCTGCAGGCCTGATGCCCAAACCCATAAACTGATACATGCATTCCTGTAGAGACGCACTCTGAAGCACATAACAGATAAGCGAGAGCCAAAACACCCCTATGTTGGGGTAGGGTTTCCCTATTCTATTTTTTGTTTAGGAGCTAGGGTTTCACTACGCACGCAGCGGTTTCAAACAACCTATAAACGGGTAAGCAACCTGTCCTAGTTTGGAATGGCCACTATGGATCCGAATATGCACTAGGTCGAATGGTCGAAAAGGGTGCCCCGGTAAAACCGGGGTTTGTGTTCCCATACTGGCAGAGCCCACAACCGGTCAGCCTTATGGTCATGCCTTGACAAGACAAGCCTCCGGCAAACCGTTCAGGAATAGCAGATAGCAAACACGGTATCCTAGGCGCACCAATGCAAATGCAATGCAAAGAAACACACAAGTGTAGTCAAAACAAGATATCACGAGTTCGAGTCAAGTTCTCTAACTCCCCAGCAGAGTCGCCAGAAACTATAGACGTCCCCGAACGTCCCGGGAGGGTGGACTCCCGTTCCGTTCGTTTTGGGTCACTACAGCTCGGACTCAAATTGTCACTGTTCGTATTCTGAACCAAAGAGTCCAAATCCGGCAAATTGTTTTGAGAAAACAGATTTTTAGAAAAGAAGTGCCAAACATGGACTCCTTTGCCAGATATAGAGTCGCCACCTAAATATTTTTTAATGGGGGAATTTAGGAAACCCTGACTCGGCGCCAAAGGCCACGTGTCCGTCATCACCAAAGTTTCCTCAGCTAGGGAACTTGGGTACAATTAGAAGGTCACTGTGAGCACTTCTCGCCCGATCAAAGATCGGCCTCTACTAACCATGATATCTAGTTTTGAAAACATTGTGCGTTCTTATTCCGGTTATTAGCCTAGATTTACTATGTGATGCGCACAGCATACAAGTATAGACCGGGTCGCCTGAATTGGAACAAAACATTTCATGTTTGTTTTTTTGCTACTCGCAAGTAGGCTTAAAATGCAGATTTTGCCACCCTCAGGTGGGCTTAGAAAAAGATGATTTTGCCACTATCTAGTGGGCTTAAAACTCACAGTCAATGCATTTGTTCCAATCCAAATAACCCAACCTTCACCCACAGGCATTCAGGCAGTTATATCACATAAGCAAATAACCTCATGGTAAGCATGCTATTCATGGCAGTCACTCACACACATGCAAGGATGCTAAAGCATAAAACTCAACGAGTACTCCAAGCCAAAACAGAAGCTCATTAGAAATCCATGCATGATCCTAACTATACAGAAATGCCTAATGCAACACATGCAAAGTGCAACTACAGCAGGCTCGGCTATTCTAAACTTGGCATATGAGATGCAACAGCTAACATGTTTTCAACTTAGAATTGAAATACAAATGCAGTTAGTATGATGCGCTGAGCCCCGTGCATGCAGAACAGATGAATGAATGCAAACATGTTATCATACTGTATGCTAATTGAAACATGCCCTAATCTAACCATCATAAGCAGGTAAATAAAAAGGAAGAAAGACGTGGGGTTGGAAGACATACATCACACGCACGCACACTTATTACAGTTTTTCCTTCGCGCAGAGGGTCCGAAAGAATAATATACAGTCCCAAATAAAAGAATAGTACAGTCCAAATATGTACAAATTCCTAATTAATTTACAAATTAACTAAGAAAATAATAAACTGGCATGCAAGCCAGAGACTGCCTTGATTCCGCTCCGGATGATGAATGATGCATGTTCGGTTTGCCTTGTGCGGAAATCCACGACGATGCCCCGATTAGCCTCTGTTTGCACTTGTTCTTGGAATGCGTGCCAAGCTCTGAAAGGTTGCTGATTCTTGATTTTGCTGCAACGGAGAGCAAGAAAGGGGCATAGCAATGTATTTTCACAAATGTGTGCATGTCTCGATCCTCATGCCACCAATCACGCATCTCGATGCATGATGGCCGAGGAGTCGAATTGCACAATTCAATATGAAATGAATGCATATGAAGACACAACAAGACCTAACTCCATCATGGATAATCCGGAGTGTCGGTGACTGGGAATTGAGGCGTGTTCCGTCACTCAGAGTACGAAACGTACCTCGTTTCCCGTGCTCGGGCTAACTCCTATCCCAAACACAATGCAATATGCATGACATGCATGAATGCAACTAAGATACAATCCTAACATGCACAATTCTATGAAATGGCATACACGATACACGAGGTAACATGGCATACACAATGCACTAACATACACCCTAGCATACGCAATGCAAAAAACTAAGATGGCATGCACAATGCAATATGGGCTTACACTAACATGAGTGGACCTCAGCCACACTCACATTAGAGGCCATTAGATGAAAATGAGACAACTCAAAATGCGTGCACACGTGCACGCAAATCGAGGACCGACCCTAAGGCACGAAATGGCATACGCAATGCAATATGGACTTACACTAATACGAGTGGACCTCAGCCACACTCACATAAGAGGCCATAAGATGAAAATGAGACAACTCGAAATGCGTGCACACATGCATGCAAACTGAGGACCGACCCTAAAGCACGAATGCCACTCTAACAAGACATAGAATAACATGGAATATGGCATACTAGCATGTAAATTTCAGAGGCGATAAATCATGCAAAAACAGCCCCGAAACAAGGCGAAATGACACCCGATGCATGAAATGGTCTCGAAATGCAAGATTAGGCACATGAAATGACCTATGGCTATATCAAACATGCACTATATGAACATGAAGTGTGAAGACAGAAGCAATGCAGCCTCAAAACAAGAATTTTTACAGTTCAAAGCAAGGCCAAACAGCGGGCACAAATAGGGCTAAGCTAGCATACGAAAATGGCCCCGCAAGAGAGGTAATGAGGCAAATGCTAGTTGCTGATTTCAAACAGAGAAGGGCCCTTCTACAATGTTGAAGAGGGGCCCAAAATATGTCTTTTTACAGCTTAGCACCAGACCCAAAACAGTATACAAGTATGCTCAAAATATCATGCAAAATAAGGCCAAAAAGAGAGCTATAACACAAAGTATGAAAAGGATGTCTCAAACAACAAAAGACCCTTGATGAAATATGAAGAGAGGGTCAAAACAAGGCCATTTTCAGTTTGGACCAAAGTCCAAAAACAGAAGCACACGAGGCTAACAAATTGCACAAAAATGAGGCCAAAAGAGGGATTCAATGGCAAGTGGCAAATGGAAATCCTAAACAATGATGAGCCCTTCAACAATGTTGAAGAAGGGCTCAAAATAAGCCTATTTATAGTTTACATCATGCTCCAAAACAGATTATACACAGGCCAAAAATAACATGCAAGAAAATGGCATACAAGAGGGCCAAAGAGGCAAGTGCCAAAAGGAGGTTTCAAACAGGGTAAGACCCTTAATGAAAGATGAAATACAGCTCAAAAAAGGCTAATTCCAGTTTTGGTCGGAGCTCAAATTTATAAGCAAGAAGGGCTAAGATATAGACCAAGAAAAGAGCAAAAAGGGGAAAAACGAGACTCACCCTTGAAGACTAGTCTTTAGCAGCCTCTTGACTTGAGAAAAGGTGCCTCCTAAGCTGTGAGAAGGTCCTCCAAGCCGCTGGAATGGAGTGGTGGTGGTGGTGCTAGGTGGTGGTGAAGAAATAGTGTAGGGCTTTTAGGGTTTTGAGGTTTGGAAGAGAGGGAAAGGGAGGGATGTATGCAAGAGGCTTAAGCAAAATTTTCTAACCCTTAAATCTGAAGGGGAGGGGCTGTATATATAGGCAAAAGGGGTGGAAAAAGAAGGGAAAAAATGGGAGGGAAATTCAGATTCAAAATTCCCCCCAAAAAGGCCAAAAGGTGAGATAAAGAGGGAAGTGGTAGCTTCGGCTTCCAAATGGCTAAGAGCCCTTCAACAAAGTTGAAGAGGGGCTCAAAACAAGGAACTTTGTAGTTTACATCAAGGTACGAAAATAAATACAAGTAGGCCTAAATTATCGTGCAAGAAAAGGGCCCAAACGAGGGGTAAAGAAGCAAGTGGTAGATGGAGATGCCAAACAGCAAGATGTCCTTAATCAAACATGAAAAGGACCTCAAAATAAGACTATCTCAAGTTCAGGTCGGATCCCAAAAATGTAGAATGAAGGTTTGGGAGCCGAAACACGCAGTTCGGGGCCCCGAAAGTGGGCTGTTAGGCACCGGGAGTGGTGCTCGACCACGAAGTTGGTCTCTCGGACTACAGTGTCCCTCAAAAGGGAGTAAATAAGATATGTGCAAAAAACCGGGGCAAACGGAGGTGGTTAAGCTGTCCCGAACCGAGGCACACGGCCTGACGGTTCAAAACCGAACCCAGTTCAAATGGGAAAAATGGCCTATGACCACGAAACGTAGCCCATGGTCACTGAGAGATGGTCTACGAGACCTCTCCCTTCCTTTGGGAAGAGAAATAGAGAAAACTGAGCCTGGTTCGCAAACCGAGGCAAAGCATAAAAGAGTCCGGAAGTCTGGAGGCAAGGCTCGCAGCCGGGACTCCGCAACCTCAGAACGAGCACAATATGCAATATCACCGAGCGCTCAATCGGTGATGCCTGAGTCTTAAGGTCGGTCAAAAATGAGGTATCTACAGACACAAATTGGATATCTGACACTATAGACTCTAAGTCTACTAGTGGCTATGTCTTTACCCTAGGAGATGCAGCAGTTTCTTGGAAATCGTCCAAGTAAACATGCATTGCAAGATCCACAATAGAATATGAGTTTATCGCTTTAAATAAAGCAGGAGAAAAAGCAGAATGGCTTCATCACTTTTTAGAAGACATTTCAATGTGGCCAAAACCTGTGTCAGCTATTTGTATTTATTATGATAGTCAAGCAACCATGGCTAGGGCACATAATAATATGTACAACGGAAAGTCTCGACATATTTGACGTACACACAATACCGTTAGGCAACTGCTCTCAAATGGAGTTATATCCATTGAATACATAAGGTCAAAAGATAATATTGTGGATCAATTAACAAAAGGTTTGACTAGAGAGCAGGTTATGAGATCATCGAGGAGATGAGACTAAAGCCTATCACTTAAGAGTCACCTTAATGGCAACCCAACCTAGCTAACTAAAGATCACAAGATCTAGGTTCAAAGGGACAACCAAATTAAGAATGACTCACGAAGATCACTAAGGAGACAATCTCCTACCCATTTCTATGATGACATAGTGATGTCTGCAACGATGATCATGATAAGTTTTTACTTTTAATGATTCTCATAACTTGGAAATCCAAGTGGGGTATAGCTAGATACTCTTAATGAGAATCACCTATATGAGTGTGAACTGGGCCGACTTTATGAGAATTGAAAAAGCTGAATTCTCTAGAGCACTCATGAAAACCAGGAATTATCTAGGGCCAAAATGGGCACAATCGATAGGACCAAGTTGTGTTTGAAAATTAAACTGTGTGAAAGGTTGTTGTCTTGGTTTACACTAAAGACAGAACAGTTCAAGGCATTATGTCCACTGTTTGTTAGTAAATCCGATAGTCTTTTACAAGGGAAGGTTCAAGGCCAAAGTTACCTCTCCTTTGCAAGATATTTCTAGTTTAGTACTTTTTGTGTTTACATATTGTTGCATGTTTTTTTCATCAATTTCATTCATATGGGGGATTTTTGGAGAAAAATGGTTTTAAACCATTAATATTTTGAGCTTTAATTAATGTAGAACCCACACATTATTTTAGGTGGTACGTAGCAATTTTATTGCTTGTTATGTGGTGAACAAGAGTATGTTGTATGGTTGTTAAAGCCATTAACGAGTGAATGAGAAATTGACTCATGAACATAAACTTTGTAAAGAGGGGATTATGGAGTGAGATAGACTCAATCCAAAACACACGCATGCGGGTGTGGGTTGGGTTGGGTTGGGTTGGCACTTATAATTTTTGGAGAAAACAGCATTGGAAAAATATATATATATATATATAATAATAATAAAAAACTTAATTTCAATTTTTTCAAAGGGTTTTGATTTGTGGCACTAAATTGGGGGGTACTAATGCCCCTAATTTCCATATAAAGAAAAAAAAAAAAAACAATTACCTAAAATAAAAATTAGGGACATTAATATCCCCAATTTAGTACCACAAAACATTTTCCTTTTTCAAATCTTAGTCCAACAACTGAATTTCAGTTTTTCAAATTTTGGTCCAACGGTCAACTTCCTTGACCGAACAGTCACATAAGTGACTGTTGTTTGCTATGGTTTGTGATGTATATAATGGCAATGCAATCTCTCATTAAAACAAAAAACAATCACTGATTGGATCCTAGGTTTTTGTCTTCTTGGGGTAGTGGTCAAAATCATCTTCATCTTCATATTTTTTTTTAGAGTACTTACTACATATTTGGTTCGCAGTACACATAGATTGTAGTACTATTTCTATGTGTAGGTGATTCTTGTATTCTGAAGACATGATGTCCATAAATCTGAAGCACCAGTGGAAAGGCCGAATTTCTATCGTAAAGACATAGTATCCAAACACTGGTCTCAATCACACATCTATTATTTATTTTGTGTTTAGTTTATAGTACTGTAAGTATTTTTCGTTACTTGATTTTTATTTATTGAATATTGAATTTCGTTTTTGACATTTATTTAAATTAATTAATTTACCGAGATTATTTTTCAACAAGAAGTTTGTTCCTAACAAAAATGAAAATGGCTCATTGGGCTGATATTCCCACCTGGAAGAGATCTGCAACTGTGTCAGTCCATTTATGAGTAATGTATACAAAAAGGATTTGTTCTCCCCATTAGCGAACCTGTAAAAGTTGGCATAACGGAAATGATGTCTATCACAACAATTATATATTTTTTGGGTGAGTAACAACAATTATATCTTGCAAACCACATATAACGAATTTTTGAATTCTTTATATGTTTAAAAGTTTCCAATGCCAGTTTGAAATTGAGTTTTTAAAATAATTTTTGAATTTTTGTGTTTTATTTTTATTTTTAAATGTATAATTTAAATATACTTAAAAAATAAAATTTTTATAAAAAAAATTTAAAAAGAATTCAATAAATATGAAAAAAAATGCGAAAATGCATTAGAAAAAAAAATGTATTTAGTGAAATTTTTTTAAAAATTTCACAAATTTTCTACTTTTTCAATATATATTGAGATTAAGTGGATAAAAAAAATGATTAATTTATTTTAAAAAAATTCACCAAAAATCAAAAAATATGAATTAAAAACTCTTAAATTATTTTTGAAAACTGTAAAATCAAAATACTTAATGTTTTTCAAAATAATTGTTAAGGTAGGATAATGAAATCCTATTTTTCTCTCCCATATATATTTTCTTTTTAAATTATGTGTAGCATACTAATATTATTGAATTATTTAAAGGTAAACTCAAGACTTAACTGCTTTACACCAACGACTCACATTCAAGTCCAGAAGACATCAACACCAAGACACGTGGTTAAGTCCAAAATTTTATTTTATTTTTTTGAATTTTTTTAATTTTTGATCATGTGGGATTGTTGAAGAGGTTTAAAACTTAATTGTTCCTTGTGTTCCTCTGTCATGCATTGATTTCTTATCAATTCCTTTGAGACTTTATATTCTAACATTTCCTTACAATTGTTACCAATTGATACACATACATATACCATATGTCGAATTTAGCACAAGGTCTAGTTATAGTGAAATATGTCATGTCAACAAAGTTTCCATGAAACATTCTACATCTCAACGAAATTTTCAAAAATAAAAAAATTAAGAAATAGCACAATTAACTCTACCAAAAAAAAAAAAAAAGAAGAAGAAGAAGCACAAAAAAAATATATAATTTATGACTTCGAATTGACCACGAAAAAAAATTAATAGAAAATATAAGAAACAAATTCTTTTTTTTTTTTTTTTTTTTTTTTTTTTTTTGCGACGTTGGAAACGTAATGGTTGAAAAATAGTGGTCGAAAGAATAATAATTAATCTGAGCAAAGCTAGTTGAGCCAAAGAATAGCAACCTGATCATTGGAAAAACATTGTTAAATTATTCCTCAAAAAAAAAAAAATGTTAAATTATAAATTTTTTACATGATTCATTGCTAAAATATAACTTTAGCTATTGAATTTTGCTAACCATTGAAGAAACTCGAAGAGTTAATGTATTTGTAAAATGTATCATTGGATTGACTCTTAATTTTTTCAAAATCTTTCTATTAATTTTATATTTCATTAATGTTTCACAATGTATAATGAGATGATTTCTAACTAATTGATATGCTACTTAGCATCAATAAGATTTACTTAATTTTATTTATAGAATAGGTCATTTCTTTTTATTTCCTAGATATTGTCAACCAACAAAATAGCTTTACTAATATTTCACAAATTTAGAAAAGAATTAAAAAGAAAAAAAAATTATTAGATTTATTTTTATGACATTGTAATTTGTGTGTATGGTATAAATATGTTTCTATGTTTCGTGGATCTCTTTTTCTGTGTTAGAGTTGTATCAATTTTTTCCTTATATATAATGTAATTATTTTGTTTCAAACCCTTATATTTGTAATTTTTCCTTAATTTTATGTATTTTTTGTTGAAAAATTCTAAGGAGTTTGTACGAGATTGTAGTTATCACTTTTGTGAGGGTTGGTTAGATCATCTATTAGAATGTTACTTGTCACTCGTTATGATGTTGATTGTAGAATTATTTTTAGTTATGTATTTAATTATTATTTATTATGATATTAATTATAAAATTATTTTTAATTATATTTTATGTGGGATTTAATTATAATTTCTAATTTTTGTTATTATATATATTGTACATATTTATGCATGTCTATATATCAACAATCCTTCATACTATTAAAAAAAAAAGACCATTAATAATATTAATGCATTGGGAATGTCAAAAAAAAAAAGAAAAAAGACGTCCACTGCCACATCATTAATGGTGCTATTAGAATACTACTTTTAATACTTTCAATCATCTTACGTCTACATGTATACACATATATGGGCCACCACTACATGATTTGACAAATGAAAGATATAGGATTAGATTAACAAAATATGGGCTACCACTTACATGATCGACAAATGAAAATAGTTATAAGAAATAAGATTAGATTAACAAAATATTTAAAAAAAAATGTACCTTATAACTAAAAAATAAAATAGTATAATTTTATATTTTTTGAGTCATAAAAAATATATAAAAAAAAGGTCATGAACGGCATGTGATGATATAAGCAAAGATGTGAATATAAATTAGTTAAGATATTTTAATGAGTTTTATTATGTTAATTTATATATTCTTAATTAAAAAAATATTACTTTGTTTATATAAATTAATTCTAACAACTAGTATTCTAAAGATAAATAGAATAATAAAAGATCTTTCTATATATGCAACAGGGATCTATAGATTTTTGAGACGTCAGACTTGACATTGTCTTTTCTAGGCTTTTAGAATATATATTTTTAAAATATTTTTTTTTTGATAGACTTTAAATAATAAATTAATAAATGATGTGATGTAAAAGTTAAACCGCCTACATAAATGTCATTGTCATAAATTAGTAGATTATATTACCTCATTCCCATACTAATTTGGCAAAAAACTTGCATTATATGTGAAAAAAAGGCATGCATGAATGGTGTTTTTTTTTTTTTAGATAGTGATGCATGAATGGTGTTGAGGGGCCCTATATATAATTTAGCTTAGTTAACATTTTAAATTTCACATGGGTTTTGCTAGGCGTGTGGCATTGTTATTCATCAGTAGCAAAACATGCTTCCCCTACATTCCCTGTATTAAATGCGAGTCCATATATACGTACACATATCTATACTATATATTAAAAATAAATAAGGATTTTTAACTCTTAAAATCTATAGGAGCTCTAATATGATAATCTTAATTTTCTAATTTTTTGTTTTTAAAAAAAAAAAAATTAATTTCAACATTTATTAACTTCTTTTAACCCACAAGACTTTTTGACTTCTTTCATAATTACTACAGTACATTTTTCAAAATAAATAATTTGTATATTAAAAAAAATTAAAACAAATATAAATATCTATATCTTTCTATTTATTTATATATATCTCTAACCCACAAGTTTTGTGAGAGTTCCAATATCTGAACCTTAATTTCTTAATTTTTTTGATTTTTTTTGAAAAAAAAAAACTTAGCGCTTATTAAATTCTTCCAAGTCTTTTTAACTTCTCCAATACACACCCTCTTTTTAACTTTTCACATACCTATTGCAAACAGTGAATCTCCTTTTTTGTTTTCTCCTTCTTGACTTCTCACTTTTACAATTTTAACTTCAGTGACTACGTATATAAACAGTAAGTCTTCTTTTTGTTTTCTCCTTCTTGACTTTTCCTTTTATTTACTGTTGTAGTTAGATAGCGTAAAAAAACTTAGCACTTATTAAATTCTTCCAAATCTTGTTAACTTCTCCAATACACACTCTCTTTTTAACTTTTCACATATCTATTGAAAACAGTGAATCTCCTTTTTGTTTTCTCCTTCTTGACTTTTCACTTCTACAATTTTAACTTCAGTGATCACGTATGCAAACAATAAGTCTTTTTTTTTGTTTTCTCCTTCTTAACTTTTCTTTTTATTTACTGTTGTAGTTAGATAGCGCATAAAAATATTTGTGATTTGTCTAGCGAATAAAAAATTATAATTTGATTTTTTAATATGATTGAAGTTAGATAAATATAAACCTTCACAAACAGAAAAATGTGATTATAATTAGTTGAATGATTCTTTTTTTTTTTAATATGATTGTAGTTAGTTTAATAGTTCTTTTTTTTTTCATTTATTTATTTTATTATGGAAAAAATGCGATGTGATTATAATTTGTTTAATGGCTCTTTTTTTTTAATATGATGTAGTTAGTTCAATCGTTTTTTTTTAATGTTATTTAATATTTTTATTTACTATTTTAATTTTATTTTTAATATGATTGAAGTTAAATAAACATAAACACTCACAAAGAAAAAAATGTGATTGTAATGTGATGTGATTGTAGTTTATTCAATGACTCTTTTTTTTAATATGATCGTTGTAGTTAGTTCAATGGTTTTTTTTTTTAATGTTATTTAATCCTTTTATTTACTATTTTAATTTTATTTTTAATATGATTGAACTTAGATAAACTTAAAAACTCACAAAGAAAAAAATGTGGTTGTAGTTAGTTCAATGGTTCTTTTTTTCATTTATTTATTATTTTTATTATGGGAAAAATGTGATGTGATTGTAGTTTGTTCAATGGTTCTTTTTTTAATGTGATTTAATCTTTTATTTACTGTTTTAATGGTTTTTCTTTACAATTATTTATGAAAAAAATATGATTGTAGTTAGATAGTATAAAAATATTTGTGATTTGATTTGATTTTTTTTCTGATTTGATTTTTAAAGTACCAATTATTGATAATGATTAGATTATATTTTGAAAAAAAATTTGTAATTGATTTTTTTAACTCACTGTGTTTTTGAAAAAAAAATTATTGTGTTTTTTTAATTATCAATTCACTTAATTTGTGATTTGATTTTTAACTCATTGTGTTTTTTGAAAAACAAAATGGATTGTACTCATTAGGGTGACATAATGTACCAATTATTGATGATGATTAGATTGTATTTTGGCTAAAAAAAAATTGTAATTGATCTTTTTAACTCACTATGTTTTTTGAAAAATAAATTGTTGTGTTTTTTAATTATCAATTGACTTAATTTGTGATTGATTTTTTTTAATTATTGATGATGATTAGATAGCATTAAAAAAAGTGTGATTTGTATGATTTAAGTTATCTCATTTCGTTTATAATTTTATTTTTTAATATGATTGAAGTTAGATAAATATAAACACTCACAAAAAAAAATGTGATTGTAGTTTGTTCAATGGTTCTAAATAATCTTTTTTTATTTACTATTTTAATGGTTATTTTTTTCAATTATTATTTTTATTATGAGAAAAATGTCATTGTAGTTAGATAACATTAAAAAAATTGTGATTTGTATGATTGAAGTTATCGCATTTTGTTTATAATTTGATTTTTTTAATATGATTGAAGTTAACTCACAAAAAGAAAAATGTGATTGTAGTTTGTTCAATGGCTCTAAATAATATTTTTATTTACAATTTTAATGGTTCTTTTTTTCAATTATTTTTTTTTATTATGAGAAAAATATGATTGTAGTTAGATGGCATTAAAAAAATTGTGATTGGTATGATTGAAGTTATCTCCTTTTGTTAATAATTTGATTTTTTTAATATGTTTGAAATTAGATAAACATAAACACTCACAAAAAGAAAAATGTGATGGTAGTTTGTTCAATACTTCTAAATAATCTTTTTATTTACTATTTTAATGATTTTTTTTTCAATTATTATTTTTTATTATGAAAAAAATGTAATTGTAGTTAGATAGCATTAAAAAAAATGTGATTTATATAATTGAAGTTATCTCCTTTTGTTTATAATTTGATTTTTTAATATGATTAAAGTTAGATAAACATAAACACTCAAGGGGGTTTTTAACCCCAAGGCCTATGGGAGTTTCAATATCCCAATCTGATTTTTCTAAATTTTTTATTAAATAAAAAAAACTCAGCATTTATTGATTTGGTCAAAATCTCCTAATTAGTATTTAAAATCTCCTCATACAAATAATTATAGATACAATCGTATAGATTCTTTATGCACCATTTTCAACTTCTCTCATACACTATGGTTAATGATAAGATTGTTAAATTATTTTTATAAAAAATCTTAAAAAACATAATTTATATATTAAAAAAAAAATCTAAAACAAATATAAATATCTATAATTATCCCGTGTATAGCACGGTGATAGGCTAGTTATATAAAAGAAAATTGACCGTTGTGTGTTAGACGGTCGTGTGCTTTTGTAGGTGTTCGGTTCTTGACAAATACCGGTGCGTCTGACGCCGCTCCGCTCATTGCTTGCCCTTTTCTTTATGACGTAAACGGTTACCAGGTAATTTTTGTAGTATTTTTTATTACTTATTATTATTATAAAAAATGTAATTTCAAATTTATTTTATTTTTTTAAACTAAAAAGTAATACTATACCAAATATATATATATATATATAGAAAAAAAAATGTTTGTAAAAATAATTATATGGAATAATGTAGTTGTATGGTAAGTCTTCATTTACAAATCTACTACTTTAAAATTAAGGCTTGTCAAGAAATAATTTATGAGTAATGTTAAAAATCTTAAAAGTTTTATTAAAATTTTTATCAAATTTCTCACATAGGTGTGAGACTTACGTCATGTGGTCTTATGTGAGTCTCACACCCATAACCCAACCCTCTCTCCGGAATAATCAGTACTGGAGCGGTGGTTAGTCTAGCTTTCAACTCCTGAAACGACTTTTCACAATTCTCACTCCATACAAATTTGACTCCTTTCCGAGTCAATCTAGTCAAAGGCGAAGCTAACCTGGAGAAATCTTTCACAAACCGGCGATAATACCCACTAACCCCGTAAAAATCTGGATCTCAAATACACTCTTAGGTCTTGCCTTGCCTCGGTCTTGGATGTATCAACAGACACCCTTACCCGAAACTACATGGCCTAAGAACTTCACCTCTTCTAGCGTAACTCACACTTCCCAAACTTAGCATAAACCTTGGGATCTAAGTAACTCAAGCACCACTCTCAAGTGTTCCTCGTGCTCCTCCTCTGAAGGTGAATAAATCAGAATGTCGTCCACAAAGACGACCACAAAACGATCTAAGAATTCCCAGAAAATCCGGTTCATCAAATCTATAACACTGCCGGTGCATTGGTGAGCCCAAATGGCATCACCAGGAACTCATAGTGGCCATACCGCGTACGGAATGCCGTCTTCGGAATATCCTCCTCCCTGACTCTCAACTGATGATAACCCGATCTCAAGTCTATCTTAGAGAAACAACGGGAACCCTTCAACTGATCAAACAGATCATCTATACGAGGCATAGGATACTTATTCTTAACCGTAGCCCGATTCAATTTCCGGTAATCTATACATAGTCTCAAAGCACTACCTTTCTTTTTAACAAAAAGGGCCGGTGCACCCCACGGCGAAACACTACGACTGATATAGCCCTTATCTAGCAACTCTTGGAGATGAATCTTCAACTCAACTAACTTGGCTGGGGCAAAACGATAAGGTGCCATAGAAATCGACGCCGTGCCGGGCACTAGGTCAATAGAGAACTCAATCTCTCGGTGCGGTGGCAAACCAACAAGATCCTCGGGAAAGACGTCCGAATACTCACAAACCACCTTTGGCAACACGATCTGAGTCTCATCACCCTCACTAATCGAAAGGTTAGCAAGTAGACTACTAAGCTCACTCCGCCCTCGCGGATCATACCCCGGTGGCAAAACACTACCAACCCGGTCCCCCAGAAAATGGAAACACTCTCCGCTAACGGTACAACAAGTGACCCTCTGGCGGTAGCAATCAATAACTGCCCGGTATGACGACAACCAGTCCATACCCAAAATAACATCAAAGCCCTTCATAGGCATAACTACAAAGGAAAATGGGATTCTATGATAATCAACCTCTATATCACAACCCTTAACACCTTGTTTCAAAATCAATTCACCCCCAAGAGGTGATACTACACAAATAGGAGATGCTAATTGTGCTAACTCCAATTCCAAAACAGATGCAAATGCAGCAGACACAAAGGAATGAGATGCACCCGTATCAATCAAAACATTAGCAACCGAGTTGCAAAACAAGAAGGTACCTCTCACAACAGATGGAGCCGGCACAAGATCCTGCGCGGTAATAGAATTCATGCGCCCAGATGGCCCCTGATCAACCTGCTCACCCCTAGGAGCGTAAGACTGCTGCACAGACTGGGACGATGAAGCCCCCTGATTGGCCCTCGAGGCCTGACTCGACTGTGCCGGCTGCTGACCCTGAGTCTGCCTCAAACCAAATGCACTAGGTGTGCCACCCAACTGCGGGCAATACCTCTTCATGTGTCCTACTCGATCAAGACTGAAAACAAGTGAGCAGCTGGCCTCTACCCTGACTCTGGCTCTGAGATAGAGCCGAAGAAGATGCTGCTCTCTGCCCTCCTCCCCTCTGAGGACAAACTGGAGACTTGTGGCCCAGCTGATCACACTTGAAACAAGTGATGTCTCCCTAACTGCCTTTCCCAGAACTGGCACTCGACACAAGAAAAGTAGATCTAGAGAAACTACTCTGAGACTGCTGAGGAGTGAAACCTCTCTGCCTCCTACCATCACTCTGGCCATCCTGACTCCTCTTGGAGCCTTTCTGCCCGTCCTCCTCTTCCTGCATCATAATCTCAGTATGGGCTGCTGCATCAACCAGACGCCCATAATCCCGAATCATAGTTCCTACAATTCTCAGCTTGAGGCCACGCCTCAACTTCTTCTCAAACTCAATGCAACGGCGTTCCTCAGACGCCACCAACTCAGGTGCAAACCTGGACAGACTAGTGAACGCAGCCTCAAACTCGGCCACAGAAGAACTCGCCTGCTTAAGTTGACAGAACTGGTCTCTCAGCTTCTCCTTAACCGCTGGAGATAAGAACCTCTCCTGGAAAGCATTCACAAACGCCTCCCACGTACCTCCAATACGAGCCTTAGTGAACTTCCACCACGACCCGCATCCCCCTTCAGCTGGAAAGATGCTAAGGTCACCTTCAACCCCTCGTCTTCGATGCCAAGCATCTCAAACGTTTTCGTTGTCTGTTCGAGCCACTCATCTGCTTTAAGCGACTCTTTAGGATCCCCCAAAAACTCGTCCGATTGGACCTAAGAACTCCTCTTCGAAAAGAAGGTTCTCATCTGCAAAGAACAACTGGCTGGATTCGCAGCCTCGTAATGCCGACGCTGAAATGCCCTTGCTATCTCCCGGGCCAAGGCACCCATAGCTCGCCGCCTCATCGCTCGGCTACATTGGCTCGCCAACTCCTCAGATTCTCCGAATCAATCACGAATCTCTCAGATTACCTGGGAACTTCCTCCCAGACAGCACTTACCTACCCGGCCTACCACGCCTACCGTGTCCTCGTCCTCGTCCTGACATCCTAATACAGGAAACAAAGACGTTAGCACATTAATAAATGTGCTGAAGCTAAACACTCACGTCCTAAAGCATTGGACAACAATAATTCATTCCGCGTAAGCACATAATCACATACACACCTACGAATTTCATTCCCGGATAATGATAGTCCCAATGCGTTACTATAGTTCCGGTTGGAAGCAGCAGTGCTCAAGTGCCTTTCCAACAAGACTACTAGAAACTCAAGGGTCCAATCAACATCCTAGAAATTACATTCCATACCCACATAATCACATAAACATGTTATCACATAAGCATTTAAAATTACACTAAGTCTCTATCAAACGAGACGAACCCAATGTGATACTAATCACTTCCCACATACCCAAAGTATTCAAACCCGGTACGCTCTGATACCAAGTTGTAATGCCCTCAAAATTAAACCCATTATATGTAAAACATTGACATGCATTATTGAAAGAAAACGTAGTATTATCTCAATCATCATAGTATTCCGAAATAAAATATCATAATAAATGCCCTACGGGCTTATATCTTGCCAAGCCAACACTTGGACACAATTCCATGAGTTCTAACTCAAATACAAATAAAGCCCTAGGCTTGAATGTTTACATAAAATTTAAATAAAACAAATAAATAAAACAAGTCTTCGAGTCCAAATTCTCACAAGCTAAGCCCTTGGAGGTAGTGAACCACCTGAACCTGAAAATGATGTTTCCATATAGGGTGAGCCACAACCCAGTAGAAATATACTAAACTAAGTATAAGCATTGAATAAAGCAATAGCATTTAATAGTTGGTTAACCAAATAATCCAATATGACTTAAACAGTTCTATGACACTAATGTCAATGACACATTTCACTTTCCATTATTATCCACATGGCTCAGAACCTGGCCAATCTTACAACAGTGAACTATATATCATATTCACAAAACAAATGAGACTCAGGCTCATATCAAAACACTTCATACTTCCAGTTTGATACACATTTTAGTGCTGTATCAATAAAACACTTCAATATAATAAGCACACATAAAAGTGATGCTAATGGAGTCCATCCCCTATCTCCTCCCAAACAAAATCCGGTTTAGAGGTCCATCCCCTATCTTCCCCTAAACCGTGGAGTACATCCCCTATCTCCTCCCAAACAATATGCATATGCAAATGCTCAATCAATACATGTAATTTATCTGTATTAATTCAATAGTCAAATGTAATGACTTAACCAATGTGATTAGTTCCAGTTATCCCTAATCCATATGCGATGTCTACAACAATCATGACTATCCTCCACCGATAGCCCAAAACAGTTATCTCTAAACAGAAAATAACTAAATCAACAATTCAATAGGCATATGATTTAAACTAACCAAGTACCCTATTTAATTCATAATTCATCATATTCTGTGAATTCAACTAATATTCCCAATTCCCTCAAATTAATTATACAAATCAATTTATAGAGTTTTTCTCAAAATTACCAAAATACCCCCAACATATTAAAATGCCAGAACTTAGAACAAAACATATACATTGGAGTAGGAAATCCCTACCTCGAAGAAATCAACAAAATGGAGAAGACGGAAATGACAACCCAAAACTCAAAGTGCTCTAAACTCAAGATTGTTCAGATTAAAACGAAGCCCTCGACTCACACTCTCTTTTTTATAAAGACTCTAGGGTAAAAACACCCCCTAACTAGATCAAACTTAAGAAACCAGATGAATAGGGAGAGAGAGAAGTCGGACTAGGGTTTCTGGATCAAAAAATATATCAAAAAACGCTTGAAAAATCGCTGCTGCGTATATAAACTGGATAGGCTCGTTGGAGCGAAGACTTGGTCGGTCGAGCGACCAGACACAAGAAACCTCGCTCGAGCCAAAAACTCAATGCTTCAGGTCTGCAACCCAGAAGCTCGCTTGAGCGAAGAAAAGCTCGCTCGAGCGAAGAACTCGAACACAAACACCTCACTCGCTCGAGCCAAAAATCACAACTCTCAGGTCCTAGGCCCAAGACGCAGACTCTCGCTCGAGCGACCAAACCCTGGCTCGAGCGAAGAACTAAAACAACAGCTCACTCGAGCGACCAACTCCTCGCTCGAGCGAAGGTCCAAAATTCTGGACAGCAACACTTGGTTTCTAACCCAACCAACCTGAAACAAACCTGCCCAAAGACATCCTATAACTTAAAATAAAGAATTAAAGGACAATAACAACAATACATAAAACCTGAATCCACGGAACTCAAGTCCGGATACAACAGTCTAAAGGAACAAGACCGGGGTCGCTATAACCTCCTCCCCTTAAAAGAATTTCGTCCCCGAAATTAAGCATAAGTTTTTTGAAAATAGGTTTTTCTCAAATTCCTACAACAACGACATTACAATAATGAACAACTTGACCCAATTCCGGTCATTTCATCTCTTATCAAGAGGCATCTCACAATATGTATTTAAAACAACATATATTCTAACTTGCAACATCAATATGCAATTTTCCTTCCAATTTTAACAATTTCATTATACATGATTCCCATTTCCATATCATATTCAATTTCATGATATATATATAACACATTCAATGTATAAATGTGACCTTTCGCTTCCATAATGAAGCAAGTTTCAAATAACTATCATTACACCAAAACATTCTCAATGTTTTACAACTCAAGACATATATATAAAACTCTTAAGTCCAACAATATTACAAAATATTACATATCAATAAACATGTTTGGATATTTCTCGCGGACTTCTAACTCACGTTCCAAAGTGGCTTCCTCCACCCCGTGATGTTTCCACAAAACCTTTACCAAAGGGATGGTCTTGCCTCGCAAAACTTGATCCCGCCTATCCAAGACTCGAATCAGTCTCTCCTTATACGAGACATCCTCATCAACCACTAGATCAGTCCAATCCAACACATGTGATGGATCCGGCTCATACTTCCGAAGCATACTCACATGAAACACATCATGTACTCCGGACAAATGCGGTGGCAAAGCTAAACGATAAGCAGCCTCGCCAATCCTCTCAAGGATCTCAAAAGGACCAATGAACCGAGGGGACAACTTCCTGCTCTTCCCAAACCTCATCAAACCCCGTCTAGGTGATATCTTCAGAAAGACATGATCACCCACCTCAAACACCAAAGGTCTCCTCCTACGGTCGGCATAAGATTTTTGACGACTCTGGGCTGTAACAAGCCTCTTACGGATAAGCTCAACCTTCTCCGTCGTTTCCCTCACCAACTCCGGACCCAACAGAGGTGCATCACCCACCTCGGCCCAACAAACTGGAGACCTACACGGTCAGCCATACAAGGCCTCAAACGGTGCCATACCGATACTAGACTGGAAACTGTTGTTGTAGGCAAACTCTACCAATGGCAAGTGCCTCTCCCACGACCCACTGAAATCAAGGACACAACCTCGAAGCATATCCTCAAGGATCTGAATAGTACGCTCGGACTACCCGTCAGTCTGAGGATGATAAGCCGTGCTAAAGGTCAACTTAGTGCCTAAGGCACTCTGCAAACTCTGCCACAACTTGGCAGTGAAACGAGGATCTCTATCTGAGACGATCGTCACTGGGACCCCGTGCAACCTCACTATGTCCCGAATATATAAGTCGGCCAGATGATCTACTGAATCTCTAACGCTCATAGGAATGAAATGCGTCGACTTAGTCAACCGATCTACAATAACCCAAATAGCATCACTACCCCGTTGTGTCCTCGGAAGACCGACAACGAAGTCCATAGTGACATGCTCCCACTTCCACTCGACAATAGGCAAGGGTTGCAACAAACCCACTGGCCTCTGATGTTCGGCCTTCACTTGCTGACAAGTAAGGCACTTAGACACGAAAGCTGCCATATCTCTCTTCATACCCCGCCATCAGAACTGACGACCCAAATCCTGATAAATCTTAGTGCCTCCCAGATGCACCGCAAGGCGTGAATGATGAAACTCTCGGAGTACTTCCTCTCGGCAAGACTCCGGCACAAACAGACGGTCTCGGTATCTCACACTCAGGTCAGGATACACCGTCACACCCTTCTCAACCTTCCTACTTGAGATCTTCTCTCGAAGGGACTCCACCTCAAGGTCACCCCTCTGAGCCTCTAACACTCGAGTCACAAGTGTAGGTCAGGCAACAACAGAAAACAAGGCCACAGCCTCAACGGATTCGCCTGTATAAATCAAACTCCCCAAGTGTACCCAACATCTCCCACTCTCGGATGGCTATACTAGCTATGTCACCAACGGGTTTCCTGCTAAGGGCATCAGCCACTACATTGGCCTTCCCTGGATGATAATGCAACTCGAAGTCATAATCCTCTATGAACTCCATCCACCTCATCTGCCTCAAATTCAAGTCTTTCTGTGTAAACAGATATTTCAGACTCTTATGATCCGAGAATACCTCGAACCTCTCACCGTAAAGATAATGCCTCCAAATCTTCAAGGCAAATATCACAGCTGCTAACTCTAAATCATGCGTAGGGTAATTCTGCTCGTGAATTTTCAACTGACGTGAGCCATAGGCAACCACTTTCCTTTCTTGCATCAGTACACAACCTAGAACCTCTCGTGAGGCGTCACAATAGACTGCATAACCCAACCCTCTCTCCGGAATAATCAGTACTGGAGCGGTGGTTAGTCTAACTTTCAACTCCTGAAACGACTTTTCACAAGTCTCACTCCATACAAATTTGACTCCCTTTCGAGTCAATCTAGTCAAAGGCGAAGCTAACTTGGAGAAATCTTTCACAAACCGGCGATAATACCCAGCTAACCCCAGAAAACTGCGGATCTCAAATACACTCTTCGGCTATGCCCAGTCTTGCACTGCCTCAGTCTTGGATGTATCAACAGGCACCCCTTCCCCAGAAACTACATGGCCTAAGAACTTCACCTCTTCTAGCCAGAACTCACACTTCCCAAACTTAGCATAAAGCTTATGGGATCTAAGTAACTCAAGCACCACTCTCAAGTGTTCCTCGTGCTCCTCATCTGAAGGTGAATAAATCAGAATGTCGTCCACAAAGACGACCACAAAACGATCTAAGAATTCTCGGAAAATTCGGTTCATCAAATCCATAAACACTGCCGGTGCATTGGTGAGCCCAAATGGCATCACCAGGAACTCATAGTGGCCATACTGCATACGGAATGCCGTCTTCGGAATATCCTCCTCCCTGACTCTCAACTGATGATAACCCGATCTCAAGTCTATCTTAGAGAAACAACCGGAACCCTTCAACTGATCAAACAAATCATCTATACGAGGCATAGGGTACTTATTCTTAACCGTAGCCCGATTCAATTTCCGGTAATCTATACATAGTCTCAAAGCACCACCTTTCTTTTTAACAAAAAGGGCCGGTGCACCCCACGGCAAAACACTAGGATGGATATAGCCCTTATCTAGTAACTCCTGGAGCTGAATCTTCAACTCAACTAACTCGGCTGGGGAAAAACGATAAGGTGCCATAGAAATCGACGCCGTGCCGGGCACTAGGTCAATAGAGAACTCAATCTCTCGGTGCGGTGGCAAACCAACAAGATTCTCGGGAAAGACGTCCAATACTCACAAACCACCTTTTGGCAACACGATCCGAGTCTCATCACCCTCACTAATCGAAAGGTTAGCAAGTAGACTACTAAGCTCACTCGCCTCATGGATCATACCGTGGAAAAACACTACCAAATTCCCCCGTAAAATGGAAACACTCTCCGCTAATGGTACAACAAGTGACCCTCTGGCGGTAGCAATCAATAACTGCCCGGTATGACAACCTGTCCATACCCAAAATAACATCAAAGCCCTTCATAGGCATAACTACAAAGGAAAATGGGATTCTATGATAATCAACCTCTATATCACAACCCCTAACACCTTGTTTCAAAATCAATTCACCCCCAAGAGGTGATACTACACAAATAGGAGATGCTAACTGTGCTAACTCCAATTCCAAAACAGATGCAAATGCAGCAGACACAAAGGAATGAGATGCACCCGTATCAATCAAAACATTAGCAACCGAGTTGCAAAACAAGAAGGTACCTCTCACAACAGATGGAGCCGGTACAAGATCCTGCGCGGTAACAGCATACACGCGCCCAGATGGCCCCTGATCAACCTGCTCACCCCTAGGAGCGTAAGACTGCTGCACAGACTGGGACGATGAAGCCCCCTGATTGGCCCTCGAGGCATGACCCAACTGTGCTGGCTGCTGACCCTGAGTCTGCCTCAAACTAGATGCACTAGGTGTGCCACTCAACTGCGGGCAATACCTCTTCATGTGCCCTACCTGACCACACTGAAAACAAGTGAGCGGCTGGCCTCTACCCTGACTCTGGCTCTGAGATAGAGCCGAAGAAGATGCTGCTCTCTGCCCTCCTCCCCTCTGAGGACAAACTGGAGACTTGTGGCCCAGCTGACCACACTTGAAACACGTGATGTCTCCCTGACAGCCTTTCCCAGAACTGGCACTCGACACAGGAAAAGTAGATCTAGAGAAACTACTCGAGGCTGGCGAGGTGAAACCTCTGCCTCCTACCATCACTCTGGCCATCCTGACTCCTCTTGGAACCTTTCTGCCCGTCCTCCTCTTCCTGCATCATAATCTCAGTATGGGCTGCTGCATCAACCAGACGCCCATAATCCCGAATCATAGTTCCTACAATTCTCAGCTTGAGGCCACACCTCAACTTCTTCTCAAACTCAATGCAACGGCGTTCCTCAGACGCCACCAACTCAGGTGCAAACCTGGACAGACTAGTGAACGCAGCCTCAAACTCGGCCACAGAAGAACTCGCCTGCTTAAGCTGACAGAACTGGTCTCTCAATTTCTCCCTAATCGCTGGAGATAAGAACCTCTCCTGGAAAGCATTCACAAATGCCTCCCACGTACCTCCAATATGAGCCTTAGTGAACTTCCACCACTGACCCGCATCCCCCTTCAGTTGGAAAGATGCCAAGGTCACCTTCAACCCCTCGTCTTCGATGCCAAGCATCTCAAACGTTTTCGTTGTCTGTTCGAGCCACTCATCTGCTTTAAGCGACTCTTTAGGATCCCCCAAAAACTCGTCCGGATTGGACCAGAAGAACTCCCTCTTCAGAAAAGAAGGTCCTGCATCTGCAGCAACAACCTGGGCTGGATTATGACCCTCGCCAATGCCAACTGACGCCTGAAATGCCCCTACTATCTCCCGGGCCAAGGCACCCATAGCCTGCTGGCCTACTGGCTCGGCTACATTGGCCTGGCCAACTCCCTCATGTACCTCCGGAATCTAAACTGCCGGAATCTCCTGTACTATCGGAACTTCCTCCGGTACAGGCACTTCCTGCCTACCCGGCCTACCACGCCTACTGCGTCCTCGTCCTCTTCCTGACATCCTAATACAGGAAACAAAGACGTTAGCACATTAATAAATGTGCTGAAGCTAAACACTCACGTCTTAAAGCATTGGACAACAATAATTCATTCCACGTAAGCACATAATCACATAAGCACCTACGAATTTCATTCCCGGATAATAATAGTCCCAATGCGTTACTATAGTTCCGGTTGGAAACAACAGTGATCAAGTGCCTTTCCAACAAGACTACTAGAAACTCAAGGGTCCAATTAACATCCTAGAAATTACATTCCATACCCACATAATCACATAAACATGTTATCACATAAGCATGTAAAATTACACTAAGTCTCTATCAAACGAGACGAACCCAATGTGATACTAATCACTTCCCACATACCCAAAGTATTCAAACCCGGTACGCTCTGATACCAAGTTGTAACGCCCTCAAAATTAAACCCATTATATGTAAAACATTGACATGCATTATTGAAAGAAAACATAGTATTATCTCAATCATCATAGTATTCCGAAATAAAATATCATAATAAATGCCCTACGGGCTTACATCTTGCCAAGCCAACACTTGGACACAATTCCATGAGTTCTAACTCAAATACAAATAAAGCCCTAGGCTTGAATGTTTACATAAAATTTAAATAAAAAAAATAAATAAAACAAGTCTTTGAGTCCAAATCCTCACAAGCTAAGCCCTTGGAGGTAGTGAACCACCTGAACTTGGAAATGATGTTCCCATATAGGGTGAGCCACATCCCAGTAGAAATATACTAAACTAAGTATAAGCATTGAATAAAGCAATAGCATTTAATAGTTGGTTAACCAAATAATCCAATATGACTTAAACAGTTCTATGACACTAATGTCAATGACACGTTTCACTTTCCATTATTATCCACATGGCTCAGAACCTGGCCAATCTTACAAGAGTGAACTA
Source organism: Camellia lanceoleosa (assembly GCA_025200525.1). Taxonomy (NCBI): domain Eukaryota; kingdom Viridiplantae; phylum Streptophyta; class Magnoliopsida; order Ericales; family Theaceae; genus Camellia; species Camellia lanceoleosa. The sequence continues at coordinate 68,544,486 of CM045769.1, forward strand.
TATATCATATTCACAAAACAAATGAGACTCAGGCTCATATCAAAGCACTTCATACTTCCAGTTTGATACACATTTTAGTGCTGTATCAATAAAACACTTCAATATAATAAGCACACATAAAAGTGATGCTAATGGAGTCCATCCCCTATCTCCTCCCAAACAAAATCCGGTTTAGAGGTCCATCCCCTATCTTCCCCTAAACCGTGGAGTACATCCCCTATCTCCTCCCAAACAATATGCATATGCAAATGCTCAATCAATACATGTAATTTATCTGTATTAATTCAATAGTCAAATGTAATGACTTAACCAATGTGATTAGTTCCAGTTATCCCTAATCCATATGCGATGTCTACAACAATCATGACTATCCTCCACCGATAGCCCAAAACAGTTATCTCTAAACAGAAAATAACTAAATCAACAATTCAATAGGCATATGATTTAAACTAACCAAGTACCCTATTTAATTCATAATTCATCATATTCTGTGAATTCAACTAATATTCCCAATTCCCTCAAATTAATTATACAAATCAATTTATAGAGTTTTTCTCAAAATTACCAAAATACCCCCAACATATTAAAATGCCAGAACTTAGAACAAAACATATACATTGGAGTAGGAAATCCCTACCTCGAAGAAATCAACAAAATGGAGAAGACGGAAATGACAACCCAAAACTCAAAGTGCTCTAAACTCAAGATTGTTCAGATTAAAACGAAGCCCTCAACTCACACTCTCTTTTTTATAAAGACTCTAGGGTAAAAACACCCCCTAACTAGATCAAACTTAAGAAACCAGATGAATAGGGAGAGAGAGAAGTCGGACTAGGGTTTCTGGATCAAAAAATATATCAAAAAATGCTTGAAAAATCGCTGCTGCGTATATAAACTGGATAGGCTCGCTGGAGCGAAGACTTAGTCGCTTGAGCGACCAGACACAAGAAACCTCGCTCGAGCCAAAAACTCAATGCTTCAGTCGCTCGGCGAAAAGCTCGCTCGCCGAAGAAAGCTTCGGCGAAGAAATGCTTTCGCCGGCGAAGAACTCAAAAACAAACACCTCGCTCGCTCGAGCCAAAAATCACAACTCTCAGGTCCTAGGCCCAAGACGCAGACTCTCGCTCGAGCGACCAAACCCTAGCTCGAGCGAAGAACTAAAACAACAGCTCGCTCAAGCGACCAACTCCTCGCTCGAGCGAAGGTCCAAAATTCTGGACAGCAACACTTGGTTTCTAACCCAACCAACCTGAAACAAACCTGCCCAAAGACATCCTATAACTCAAAATAAAGAATTAAAGGACAACAACAACAATACATAAAACCTGAATCCACGGAACTCAAGTCCGGATACAACAGTCTAAAGGAACAAGACCGGGGTTGCTATAAGTTTTAATTTAGGAATTGTTAAACTCCCGATAATCTAACACTTGTGAGTCACATTGTATAAACAAATTTTGTTTTACAGTAATTTGAATATAAAGCTCAGAATATTTAAATTGAAACAATAAGAATTAAAATAATTTCATTTAATATAAAAGCTAACATTAAAAAATAAATAAAAGCTACTCAACACTTCGAATTATCAGATTGGGGGGTAAAAAACACGAAAATATCAGTTTAGTGGTTTTTGTAAAAAATAATTATAAACCAATAATAAATTTTAAAAAAATATTTGGAGCTCTAATTGAGCATCTCAATCCACTCCTAATGACATGAAACAAACATGTGACGGGGAGCCACACACACTCTTCTCTATATTCTCTCTCTTTTACCTCATTAGAGGTGAAAATAAGAATGATGTATTAGAGAAGAATAAAAATTGAGAGTTCTAATTTTAGAATTCTAAAAATAGCTTTAGTGATGTGGCAAGGAGTATGGCTTACATGTGATGTGATGCGTGTACCTATGTTTTTGTTTTGTTTTTTGTTTTTTATTTTTTGTTTTTGTTTTTGTTGCCACATCACTAGACGTCTTTTTAGAGTTTCAAAATTAGAGTTCTCTATCATTATTGATTAGAGAATGTAGCACGGCTCTAAATTTTATACTATAAATGTTAATAATTAAAATATTAAACTTTTTTTATTAATTAATAATTATTTTTTTGTAACTATCACTGACTTGTAATTTCTCCCAAAAACATCAACAAAACAACAGCCGTTGATCTTGCTGACTTTAACAATGTGTGTAACATATGCAATATTGTATTGTAGGACGAGTTGCTTTGGGGAGCGGCGTGGTTGCACAACTTGTCCTACAATATTGTATTGCAGCACAAGGCATCAAGACGGCGCGAATACAGAGAGTACATAGTCAAGAACGAGGTGATTTTGAGAGCCGGAGATACAATAAATGAATTCGGTTGGGATAACAAACACGCTGGAATTAATGTTCTCGTTTCCAAGATTAGAACCCTATCTTAATCCCGAATTAATTAAAATTTGGATAGCGTTATACCCTATTTACACTCCTACTATAAATTTCTGCTACAACTCGTCTTTACTACTTATCCTTGTCTTCATTTGTGTGACCTTTTATTCTTGTTGTCTTGTGTATTTTTGTTTTTGCTTTTGGACCATTTCTAATTACAATATTGGTCTACGAAATCACATGGTACGGAAGGACTGGATCATAACTTTGGAGTTGTGGAGGTCCACCATGGTCGGGTCCCATAAAAGTGATGGCCCCCCATTGCTTTTCCAGAAAATAGTCAAGATCAAACAGTGTAAAGGGTCTATATAGAGTTGATAATTGCACATGATGTAGTTTAGGGTTGTTGGTTCCATGTGAGCACTTTTACTTTGTTGACAAATGACAAAGTGTCAATCCCTTAAAACTTCAAAAGTGAAAAAATGCCATTTTTTAAGGGTGTTGGTGTAGGATGGAGGGCAATTGTCTATTGTTTAAAAAAGATGTCATGAATGAAAGATTGAGGAATTTGTACCATTGCATGACAACTTTCCTTCGTACTCCTAGAAATAGGTTAATTATATAATTGTACTTGGGATCCTAAAACTAAAAAATTAGAGCCAGTGGCTATAATCCAATGGCACCTTCTAACATCGTCCCATTGAATAACAACTCTCCTTCATACTCATAGAAATAGGTTAGTTATATAATTGTAATTACGGTCCTTGAACTAAAAATTAGAACCCATGGCTACAATTCAATAGCACCTCATATGAGGGATTACTAAGGGGGGTGCAAGACGAGATGAGATGGATGAGATTTAACAATCTCTATCTTTATTATTTGTCACTTAATATGTCAGTTGACTTACTTTGTTTGCGTAATATCTCTACTTTCTCATATCATTAAAAAAAAAAAAAAAGTTACATATAAATCTTGAAACCAAAAAAACAAAAAAAACAAAAAAAAAAACCAAACGGGGTGCCCATGGGCAGGCCATGTGATGTGGGTTTATTTTAGATGAGGCGTTGGGTAGGTCCCAAAAACGTATATTTCACAACCAAAACTAAATATACGTTCCATTTTTTTTTCTTTTATTTATTTATTTATTTTTTCAGGTTCACAACCATTTTTTTTTTAAGATCTACAACCAAAGCTAAATATACATCCAATCTTTTTTTTTTATTATTATTTTTTATTTTTAAGGTTCACAACCATTTTTTTTTTTTTAATTCTTAAGATTAACAACCAAAGCTAAATATACATTCAATCATTTTTCTTTTGTTTTTTATTTTTCAAGGTTCACGACCATTTTTTTTTTAAGATTCACAACCAAAGCTAAATATACATTCAATCTTATTTTATTTTATTTGACTCAACAATAAAATCAAATACACATTAATTAACATTGTCACATTATTCTTGTCAAATTTTATGCATATCTAGAATTTTTTAAATTTATTTAAAAAAATTAAGGACACTGCCTAGTGCATGTTTTGGTTTATTTTTCTATGTTATTTATTTTGTTATGTATTGTAATTTTCAAAATGATTTACTTGTTCTCAAAATTTCAATTAACGAGTATGAATCTATTTTGTTATGTATATGTATACTAAACCTTCAATCATAAGCCTTATTTTGGTGGGTTGAGTGCTCAACCCTGTTTGAGGCGAGATGGGGATTTTTGAAAGAACATCTGGAATGTATACTTGAGAGAAACTGCCTATGAGAGCAAACAATTCCCTGCAACTGTATTTTAATTTAATATTTTTCAAAATAGTGGACTCAATCATCTTTTTTGAAAAAAAAAAGAATAAATAAAAATTGAATAAGTACTACACTAACAATGAGGCAAAGCCAGCCCTGCGTGAGTCTTTTTTGATAAGATTAACCCTAAAATCTTTCTTTGTAGCATTTGAAAAAAAATAAAAATAAAAAAATAAATGATTAGAATCTCATAATGTTCTATAATTTATTTGATTTGGTATTAGGAAAAAATTTATGATTAAATTTACCAATTTTTCATTTAGGTTGTATACAATTATTCAAAAGTGAACATTATGTAATAAAAGCGCTGGCATGAAACAATTTAAAATGCTAAAATGCTTAATTGAACGGAAATTTAGTCTACAGACATAATTGATTTAAAAAAAATTGACATAATTTACTCTATTTATATTGGAAATGGAAATTTTGTTATCACTCTTCCAACGAGTCATACTCATCATTCAGTACCTTACAAACTTGTGTTTGTTCTATTATTTTTTTAACCAAAAAAAAAAACAATAATTTTGTTTTGATATTAGAAAGAAATTAAACAGATTATTGTCATACTGATCTATCTTATAATTGTCAATGACAATTTTAAACTTTGAATTATTATGGTATTAAATTTTATCATTCAAAACTGGAAAAGAAAAATTAGTTGCAAGACAAGATGATCAACTTTCCTAAAATCTTACAAGCGAGTTAGTGTTGTGATAGAAGCATTCTTCACAATCCAACCACATTCCTGCAAGACCTAAAAAGAGTACAATCATTTGCAATCATGTCTATTTCAAGCCAATTAATTGAAATAAAAAAATAAAAATAAAAAAATAAAAAATAAGTTGTTAACATTAAATATATTAAAAAAGAAAGAAACAAGATTGAGGGTATATTTAGCTAAAAAAAAAGGAAAGAAGTTGTTAACATTAAATATATTAAAAAAGAAAGAAAAATGATCAAAGGTATATTTAGCTTTTGTTGTGAACCTTAAAAAAAAAAAATAAATAAATAAAAAAGTTGTTAACATTAAATATATTTAAAAAGAAAGAAAGAAAATTGAAAATATATTTAACTTTTGTTGTGAACCTTAAAAAAAAAAAAAAAAATAATTAGTTGTGAACCTGAAAAAAAAAATAAATAAAAGAAAAAATATTGAATGTATATTTAGTTTTGGTTGTGAATCTTAAAAAAAAAAAAAGTTGGTTGTGAACCTGAAAAAATAAATAAATAAAAGAAAAAAGATTGAATGTATATTTAGTTTTGGTTGTGAATCTTTAAAAAAAAGAAAAAAGAAAAAAAAAAGAAGTTGGTTGTGAACCTGAATAAATAAATAAATAAATAGGGGAAAGCACCAATAAATCCTAAATTTGGAAATGTTAAACTATTTAGTCCTGAATGTTTTTTGTTGGACTAATAAGTCCTATTTCTCTAAAAGCTTACTATAGGCATTTTTATGTCAAACATTATTCATCAAACATTAACAACGTCAGAATTATTTATCAAACATCAAACATTACCAACGTCAGCATTATTCGTATAATTTCGGAAAAAACATTATCGACGTTAGAATTATTCATCCAACATCTAACATTATCAAACATCAGGATTATTCATCAAACATCAACCATTAAATATTAGAATTATTCATCATACATCAAACATTATTCATCAAACATCAAACACAACCATTAAAGATTAGGATTATTCATCAAACATCAAACATTATTCATCAAACATCAAACATCATCATCAAAATAACGTCAAACATCACAACATCATAAAAACAACATCAAAAATAAAGATTAAACAATTTTTTAAATAACGATTAAACATCAAAATAACAATGAAATAACATCAAACATTAAATTAACGATTAAATAATTTTTTCTGATCAAACATCATATTCATCGTGAGTGTTTCAAATATCAAAAATTAATGTAGCTCAAGCAACATCATCAAATCGCCAACATCATCGTGGGTGTTTCAAACATCAAACACCCAGAAACATCGTCAACAAAACATCATCAAAAACATGTGAATTTCAGGGCCTAATGGTATAACCTGTGAACATCAAACATCATGGACATTAATCATATAACCTGTGAACATCAAACATCAAGAACCTGTGAACATCAAACGCAGTATACATATGATTTCAGGGCCTAATCGTATAACCTGTGAACATCAAACATCATGGACATTAATCATATAACCTGTGAACATCATCAAAAACCTGTGAACATCAAACATCAAAAACCTGTGAACATCAAACGCAATATACATATACATGATGTTTGATGTGAACGCAGTATACATATACGCAGTATACATATACATACACACAGACCTATATACACTCGATTACACGCTTCTCGATCTTCGGAAATCCACAAATTCCACAAAATCTCCAAAAACAATGTCGCAATCCCTCAATTTCTTCATTTCTTCATCCCCAAACTCCACCATTACAGAGCAATCTTATTCAAAACCCTACACACAAGCATTCAATCTCAAAATTCCCATCAAATCCGCGCGTAAATCGATCACAACCTCGTGTTCAGATCTCGATTCATCTCCTCCATCGCCAATCCTCGTCTCCGACAACGGCAAGGGAGGATCTAAAAAATGGCTATGGCTGCTCTGAGACGTGAGGGAAGGCGATTCGCTCCTATGATCTCCCCCAACCCTATCAACTCCCTCCGATCTTCCCTTGCTCCTTCCGAGTTCGATCTCTTCTGATTTCTTTCACTATGAGCTTCTCACAATTTTAATGGTTACGAATACTTGTGATCTAGGGTTTTCTTTCTTTGATTTGCTACTTTTTGGTGCATTTTCTTCTCACCGATCGTTATTTGCTTTTATTTTTTCATTTAATTTGCACGGATTGTAGTGTACATTTTTGTTTTTATGTTCAAAATTAGGTTGATGTTTGATGAATAATTCCGACGTTTGATAATGTTTGATGTTTGATGAATAATTTTAATGTTGATAATGTTTTCATCGAAAATATACGAACAATCCTGACGTTGGTAATGTTTGATATTTGCTAATGTTTAATGTTTGACGACTAATGTTTGACATAAAAATGCCTATAGTAAGCTTTTAGAAAAATAGGACCTATTAGTCCAACAAAAAACATTCAGGACTAAATGGTTTAACATTCTTAAATATGGGACTTATGAGTAATTTTTCCAAATAAATAAAAGAAAAAAGATTGAATGTATACTTAGTTTTGATTGTGAATCTTAAAAAAAAATAAATAAATAAAAAATAAAAATAAATAAATTAGTTGTGAACCTGAATAAATAAATAAAAGAAAAAAGATTGAATGTATACTTAGTTTTGATTGTGAATCTTAAAAAAAAAAAAAAAAAAAAAACCATATGGGGAAATTAGTGGGTACCCATCCCCAACCCATCCCCTGTGGATATTTAAAGAATATTACTTACCCTACCCAATGGATAAAAAAAAGGGGGAAAAACCTATGTATTTGGGTTGGGTCTCCATGGATACCCACAGGATAGGTTATCCATTGCCATCCCTATGCACAAGGCATCAAGACGGCGCGAATACATAGAGTACATAGTCAAGAACGAGGTGATTTTGAGAGCCTTAGGGGTCGTTTGGCAAGAAGGTTGGGGCTAAAATAGCCACAAAAGACAAAAACAGGCTATTTTAGCCCCAAAAAAATAAAACATCACATCCAACCCATAATCATTACACTCTTCTCTCACAAAAAAAGTCAAAAAGCCAAAAAGTCCTTCCCAAACCAAGCTTTTTAGCCCAGGCTAAAATAGCCAAAAAAGCCAAAAAGCTAAAAAGCCAACCCACTTCCCAAACGGGATAAATGAATTCGGTTGGGATAACAAGCACGCTGGGATTAATGTTCTCGTTTCCAAGGTTAGGACCCTATCTTAATCCGAATTAATTAAAATTCGGATAGCGTTATACCCTATTTACACTCCTACTATAAATTTCTGCTACAACTCGTCTTTACTACTTATCCTTGTCTTCATTTGTGTGACCTTTTATTCTTATTGTCTTGTGTATTTTTGTTTTTGCTTTTGGACCATTTCTAATTACAATATTGGTCTGCGAAATCACATGATACGGAAGGACTGGATCATAACTTTGGAGTTGTGGAGGTCCACCATGGTCGGGTCCCATAAAAGTGATGGCCCCCCATTGCTTTTCCAGAAAATAGTCAAGATCAAACAGTGTAAAGGGTCTATATAGAGTTGATAATTGCACATGATGTAGTTTAGGGTTGTGGGTTCCATGTGAGCAGTTTTACTTTGTTGACAAATGACAAAGTGTCAATCCCTTAAAACTTCAAAAGTGAAAAAATGCCATTTTTTAAGGGTGTTGGTGTAGGATGGAGGGCAATTGTCTATTGTTTAAAAAAGATGTCATGAATGAAAGATTGAGGAATTTGTAACATTGCATGATAACTTTCCTCCGTACTCCTAGAAATAGGTTAATTATATAATTGTACTTGCGATCCTAAAACTAAAAAATTAGAGCCAGTGGCTATAATCCAATGGTACATTTTAACATCGTCCCATTGAATAACAACTCTCCTTCATACTCATAGAAATAGGTTAGTTATATAATTGTAATTACGATCCTTGAACTAAAAATTAGAACTCATGGCTACAATCCAATGGCACCTTGCAACACTCTCATATGAGGGATTACTAAGGGGGTACAAGACGAGATGAGATGGATGAGATTTAATAATCTCTACCATTATTATTTGTCACTTAATATGTCAGTTCACTTACTTTTTTCACGTAATATCTCTACTTTCTCATATCATTAAAAAAAAAAAAGTTACATATAAATCTTGAAACCAAAAAAACAAAAAAAAAAAAAAAAAAAAAAAAAAAAAACCAAACGGGGTGCCCATGGGCAAGCCATGTGATGTGGGTTTATTTTAGATGAGGCGTTGGGTAGGTCCCAAAATAAGTGAGTAATAGGCTGCATGCTGCATGCATGTGCAAAAAGGCAGACAGCACAGTTCTTGCCATACTCAGCTATTAATTTCAATTCAATGACTTCTGCTGAAAGTGATTGGGACTTCTCACCAGTTTTCTCATTGGGAGATTCAGATTCGGGGCAATACATAGTCAGTTTCACACATTTATTAATTCATTCCCTTTCAACTTTGTTAATTGTCAATCTCATATCAGCGCCTTTACTCATTTGTGGGTCCTTAAATGGAATTGAGCTACTACTACTGCTAGACATTTCCATTTTGCTGTGATCTAGTATTGCACTGCTAAAAATATTGATCTAGTACCATGCAGCATGTAACATCTTTATCGTTCCTACTTCTGGCCTATTCTAATTACTTGAGCCACTCCAATCATGTGGTGCCATGTGGCGGAAGATCTGCCTCCCCTGCTTTGCTCAAACAACTAGCCAAACGTCAGGTAACTATCTGTCTATCCTTGTTCACATATACCCTTCTCTTCCCCATCACCATCTAATCTGTGGACCATCACTGTAATCAGACAACATCAACGGCTATAATTCTTGTCTTGTGTCCCTACTAACCATTGAGATGGTCCACATATATATATATATATATATTTAAAGTATTAATCAAATAATTTGTTATGATTTAAATATTTATGGACGATCCAAAATTTTTTAAAATTTAAATAAAAAAATTAAATATTTTTTTTAAAAATAAAATAAAATATTTAAAATAAAAAACTAAAAAAATATGTAAAATAAACATATATATTTAAGATAAAAAAATAAAATTTTTAAACATTTAAAATAACTGTTTTCTAAAATTTTTAAATAATTTAAAGGTTCATCTATAATTGTTGTTTGGATTTACAAATTTTATTTTAATGTTTCAAATTATTTAATTTTTTAGACATTTAGCTTATATTATTCATTAAAAAAAAAGTTTAATTTGATAATCGTAACTTGTTTAATTTACTACGTTTGTCACAAAAAAAAATGTTTATTTTTAAATCATAATTATTCTCTATTTTTTTTAAATAATAAATATGAAAAATTAAATAAGTTACAATTATTAGATCAATTTAATTTTTTTGTATGAATGATATACACAAGGTGACTGAAAAATAAATAGTTCATATTATGATAATTAACTCTACTAAGCCCAAATAGTATCCTCCAACCTAGATTATAGATCAGAAGCAATTCACTTCCTCTACGTAATACACTCTAGGCGCACAAGTGACGTACTCATAGAAATAAGAAACGATTTGTCATCTAAAAATAATTTGAATGCAAATGAAAGAATATTTAAAAAAAATAAAAATAAAAGTATGAAATAAAAATTTGGACAAAATAGGAATAGTTTGAGCATGAAAAAAATATGTATCATAACTTCACCAAGTAAATTATGTCAGTGTAATACAATATATATATATATATATATAAATGATAATTTATCTTGTGTTTTCAAAATACACCATGTGACTATGTTTATTCAATAATAGTGGGCAAACTCTGGTAACCAAAAATTTTGACAAGAATATGGTCTTAAATGGAAAGTGTGGTCGAAATTTTATTGGTCTATATGCAGATTATGTGAACCATATCTTGATATTTCTAGGTAGAATTTTAAATAAAAATTGTGGATGTGTAGTATAATTATATGGAAATTTTTTGATGAATTGATAAATGAAGATGAATTGAATTTGATAATTGCTAACCATTATTTTCTAAAGCAGTTAACAAAATAGATATTTAAAAAGAAAAATTTATAAAATTTCAAAACCTTTTAAATTGTGTGTTATATATAATACTGTAGATCAACAAGAAGTTATTTGATATTTAAAAAATGTCCAACTAATTGAAGAAAAATTGTGATAATTTTTTCATTAATTATGAAGAAAGTGAGTATATATCATTGCCTTTTATAATTTTATAAAGGTGTGCGACATAATATTTGTGGGGTGGGGCGTGTACAGGTGGACTACATTCTAGGGGATAATCCAATGAGAATGTCGTACATGGTAGGATCTGATGAAGCAGTACCAGAGAGGATACACCACAGGCGACTCACTACCATCGGTCTTGAGCCCACCCGGTCCACATAGGGTGCAAAGAGGGTCTCTCTACTATCTAAGTCCAAACCCAAATCCCAATGTCTTGGTTTGGGCATTGTTGGTGGGCCCAATGTTTCGGATTCTTTTCCGGACTCAAGGCCGTTCTTTCAGGAGTCCGAGCCCACTACGTATATTAATGCACCGTTGGTGGGCCTACTCGCTTACTTTTCAGCCCATCCTTGATTTCAATGCACAAGAAGAAAGAATGTAAAGGACAAATTGTAATAGTAGTGGTGCGCAAATGTCACCCTATGATATTATTATTATTAGTATTATTGTTGTGTCTTGGGATTCTCATTGAATGAAAGAAAAAACTGAAAAATTCTGAGAAAGTAGCGTTTCTAGTTTCCCACCTACCAAACATCTTAGTGTCGTTGGGTAACATTTACGTTTTTAATTTTCTGTTTATATTTACAAAAATTTAAAAAATTCAAATAAAAGTTTGTTTGATAAAATTTTTGATTTATAAATCAGTGGTCTTAGTTTATAAATTGGGCCAAAAAATGAAAACACAAAAAATGTGTTTCCATTTTGAGTTTTGAGTTTTTTTTTTTTTTTTTTTTACCACCCAACACTAGCCACCACCCGTCACCATTTTCCACCACCGTCTTCCGCCACCACCACCTACCCCCCACCACCACCTACCACCACCACTCACCACCCACCACCCGCCACCACCACCCACCAGCCACCACTACCCCCCTGCCACCCACTCGCTGCCACCACCACCTCATGCCACCGCCACCTCCTACCACTCACCACCCACCTGTCATCCACCCGCCACTACCATCCACCGCCCGCCACCATCATCACCTGTCACCTACTTGCCACCACCAGCCACCCACCACCACCAGCCACTTGCCTCCCACCTGACACCACCACCCACTCACTACCTCCTACTACCGCCACCATCACCCACCTACCCACCACCACCACCACCCGCCATCTGCCACCCACCGGCCACTACCACCCACCACCTCGCCACACCACTGCCGCCACGCCACCGCCACCGCCACCCACTGTTACCAACCACCACCCGCCACTGCCACCACCACCTACCCACCCACCCACCACCACCACCCACCCACCACCATCCGCCATCCGCCATCCGCCACCCACCGCCACCACCCGCCACCATCACCACCACTACCCACTTACCACCGCCACCCACCACCACACCCACCCACCACCACTACCGCCACCATGACCCACCACCACTCGCCATCCACCACCCACCGCCACCACCACCTACCACCCGCCACCACTACCACCACCACCCATTCGCTACCACCGCCACCGCCACCCACCCACCCACCACCACACCGCCACCACCCACCCGCCACCACCAACTACCACCAGCTACCCACCACCCACCGTCACCACTTTCCACCACCGTCATCCGCTGCCACTTGCCATTTCTCACTCTTTTTTTTATTTTTAAATTTTTTTAAACATTTTGTCAATTATTACCAAACGTGTTTGTAGTTTATGTTTTTCTAAAAATAAACAAAAATTAAACAAAAACCAGTTTATAAAATTTTTGTAAATATAAACTGAAAACGTAAACGTTACCAAACACACCCCTTTTGTTTGTGTCCATGTGTTTGCGCGGGGTGCGCATGTAATTCTGTATCTATTTATATATAGCGTTTCTAGCATTGTTGGATTAATATAATTTAGATTGAGTAAATTACACTTTGTTATTTTTTGTGTTTTTGACATCTTTTTTAGTTTGGCTTTTAAGTTTATTTTTGTTTTTCTTATTTTGACTCTTTATATTTCATATTTTTTCCAATTTACTCTAAAAATTAACTAATGTCTAACATTAGATAAATGACGAATTACACTAACAATTTCTATAGTTTGGAGTTCGTATCAGTTTGGTCCCTAAGAAGAATTTAAACGTGAAGGGCCAAAATAAAAAAATAAAAATCTTAAGAGACAGTGAAAAAATTACTAAATATTTATGGAGACAGTGAAAACCTTTTGCACTCCCTTTGGTTTAGATTTCAAAGGCTATTATTATTATTTTTTAAAATCTGAAAATAGTTTAATGAAAATAAGCATAAAAAAATATATATATTCAAATTTACCTTTTCATCTTTTTTACCAAACTACTACTACTTTCTAGTTTTTGAAAAAACAAACAAACAAAACAAAATTCAATATTTGAAAAATCAACCAAACAAAGGATTAAATCTAGTTGTCGAGTTATAGACAGTTTTGACACAAATTTGCACAAAATGTACGCCTAAGTGCCTTTAGATTGCGTTTAAAGTTTGCTTTATAGAGATGTTTGTGAAAAAAGAAAAAAAAAAAGAAAAGAAAAAGAAAATAAAAGAGAAGTATTTTCGTTTTGCTTTTATATTGTACAACCATTAGTATGAATGGCAATGGGGAGCCGGGGCCGGCTTAAACCTCCACAAGGCTTAAAGTAAAATTTTATTGCAAGATTTTTTGTATTTTAAATTTAAATGTAAATAATATTTATTAGTTTTAATAAATTATCATGTTAAATTCATGTCTCTTCCATTTTTAAAAATAAAATTTAGAAGTTTATTTAAAATATTTAGCTATGAAAAAGAAAAGAAATTAAAAGTACCACAAGTTATCAAATAAATAAAATTTATAAATTCAAAGCGAAAACTAAGAAAATTTTGTAGAGCCTATTTTAAATTAGTGGGGACCTCTTTTAAAGTGTAGTTTCTTAAAATTATATATTATAAAGTTTTTAAAATTTATGGAGCCCTTGTCAATGTGAACCTTTATTTATAAATAAAAAATAAAAAAATAAAAAAATAAAGTGTGCATATGACAAACATATATAAAATCGATGGACATTTTTATCAAAATTTTAAAACTTGTGTTATGCTCATGGGAGTATAATATCTTCTTTTTTATTTTTATTTTCTTGTGTTGGTTTTGTGGAGGACTTCAACAGAATAGACTTTATGAAAAATAATTAAATTGTATTTGCTTATAGTTATATATGAAAATTTTGGGGCCTTTTTGCAATTGAGGCCTAAAGCCATTGCTTCAATTGCTTTAGGCTCCAGCCAGCTTGCCGGGGAGCCGTGGGGTGAATTTGTAGTCCCCCATTCCTTTCTCCTAATTTGTTAGGGTGGGGACAAGGTGGGAGTGGAGAATTGTTGAGATAATTTGTCTAATTCAAAAGGGGATGATAAAATTCAGCTAAAAATTTCTAATTAATATAAAATATTCAATTAAAATTTTTAGGAAAAAAATTATAAAAGACAATCATATTACAAATACAATAAAATGAGGGGGGTGTTTAGTGTTAACTTTATTAGTGTATTTTTTTTATTTTTCAGTTTTTAGTGAACTTTTTTAAAAAATTTCAAAAAATTTTATGTGTTTGGGGTTCTACTCGACTACACTGATATGAACATTTACAATTTTTTTTTTTATTTTTAAGTTTAGCTTTTTTGGTCTCTCTTTCTTTTTTTTGTTTTGTTTTTTTTTTTTAATGAACCTTTTATTTTTATTTTTACTTTTTAAATTTGTCTACATGACAGACTTGATAAGGAAATAAAAAATTTTTTTTGATATAACTTTGAAAAACGATCACTAAAGGCCAAAAAAATCGGACACAATGGCTATTCACTAAAAATTTGGACCAAAAAAAATCAAAATTCAAAAGTCACTAAAAACTAAAAAATAAAACGTTCAAAGAAAAAAAATAAAAAATTAAACACGCTACTTATTCACATTTGTTCATACAACTTAAAAAATCATTTCTAAACATATTAATTTTTTTTTTTCACCTCGTAAAAATTAAAAATAAAAAAATTACTAAAAAAATCAAACCCAAACAAGGCCTTAATTTATTTATTTTCTTAAAAACTCAACACTCAAATTATTAAATAAAGGGTAATGCTATGGTGTGCAACTTACACCTTACACCTTTTTGTGTTCGCTTACACCTTACACTTACACCTTTTTTACCTTGCACTTACACCTTTTGTGTAGGTGGCACATGGTGTGCAACCCACTTACACCTTTTGTCAACTTATACTTTTCATTTATACCTTACACCTTACACCTTACACTTACACCTTTTGTGTGAGTGGCACATGGTGTGCAACCCACTTACACCTTTTGTGGGTTGCACACCTAAGAAAACTCCTTAAATATAATAACTATATATTATGTCTATCATACATACCATATTGTATTCATTACCATTTTTAGGATTACCATATTTAGGTTTCTCTCATCCCTTATAAAAGAATTTTATATACATTGTTACATAATTATTCAACATAATATTCAATATAATACAAATTCTTTCTCTCTCTTTGATATTATAACATGGTATCAGAGATAGGTTAAGTGCTTAGTAATTTTGTTTTACTGGTGGGCGGCAGCCTTACGTTAGCTGCCCGCCAGACCTTAACCCATTCCCCTGCCATATTTTCTTTTCAGTATCACTTCGTAATGATCTCTTCATCTGTCCACTAATTTATTCATATCCCAAATATCTCTATCATATATATATAGTGGAGAAGTGGTTTTGAAATAATCTTCTGATCTTGGGAGACGCTCGTGATCCTCAGCTAGCCACCTGAAAAAGAATAAATACTCCGGTCGGGGGTGCCGAAATTAGCACTCTGACGGATAAGTCAGTGTCTTTTCTCTTGATTGCTTGTATCTTAAGTTAAATATATCAGTTGTCACGTACCTCTTTCTGGCTGATGTTCTTCTATTTATATCTTTTCTTTCTTGGGCCTTGGGATTGGACCCACTTTCAATTCGCCATTCGGCTTCTTTTGTAGCAAAACGCTTTTTATTCGGCTCCTTGCTCGACTGGCTATTTGCCCAAATAGGACAGGATTGGAACGTGTGAGACGGCACCGAGTGCTATATATATATATATATTCCGACTCTCCAAGTTCAACTATCCGGCCCCCACAATTGCCCCTCAAGCACTCCACTAACGACAGTTGGCTGGAGTGTTTGGTTTCGAACTCAAAAAGTCAGAGCCGAAATTTGGCGGCTGACCTCATTCCAAACACGCTTCTCGGTTATCATTTCAACTTTCCTGCCCTCCGTACACTTCTATTTATTGTGATTTAAAATTTCGACGTCTTTTCAAATACATACACATTTTTAGATGCTCGTCACTGGACTGCCTTTTGAATTACCTCTGCAACTTCCTTTTCTACACTATCCTCTTCGTCTTTTGTAAGTTCTCTCCCTCTCTGCTTTGAATCTTTTTTCCTGGTTTGTTTTTGGTTTAGCATATTCCTATAGGCTGAAAAAAATGGCAAAACATTTGAAAGATCTCCTCTCCTCGGATCGAATTTCTGGCTTCTGACGCCATTTTTCCATTCCTGATGACGTCTGTCTATCACTTGTGACAGACGGCACCCTCGATATGGAGAGGGCTGATGAAACCATGATCGTTTTCCCTTTCCTATCAATCGCAAAGGGTGGAGTCCGTTTCTCCTTTCACCTATTCCTTAGGGCTGTGCTTTGCCATTGGGGTTTAATCCCTCCCCAACCCAATATCAACTTTTTTAGAATAGTAATGGGGATTGTAGAGTTAAACCGTCACCTTAGGATTTTGTTTTTTTTCTCATAAAGTAATTTTTTCACAAACCTCATGTGAGAAATTACTCTCTATCAGTAATGTACCAATTATTTTTTCCTTTTTCTTTTTTCACACAATCACATTGGTCTTCCTAGACATAATTTCTCATTTAGGAAAATGTTTAAAACCCATAAAAAATCTCTCACAATGTGACCTACAATGATGTGGCATTATACATATAAACTTTTAGTTTGTCATTCTTCAGTTGTGTAGAGTCTATCTCTCTTGTCACATCATTGTAGATTGAATTAAGGATTCAAATTGTGGGTCTCTAATACTAGTCTTTTGTTTCCACCCATGAATATAGTGTCCATTCCTTGATTCTATTATTCTAAAACTCACTGTTGACATTTAAACTTTGAAAATTTTCTTAGATGCTTGTAAAATACCATGTGACATTATTCCCCCACGTCACGCAAACTTATAGAATCAAAATAAAAAAACAAATAAATAAAATAATAGCAGGATGCTAAGAAAAATGAAGTGTAGATTAAGTGTCGAAGAAAGAAGTTTAGATTAAGTGTAGATTAAATAATCAAATCACATTCACCAAAAAAAAAAAAAAAAATCAAATCATTTGAGTGTCCTAATAACTTCAGCAGAGACAAGAGCTTGTTTTCATCCCATACTCTTACTACCATACCACTCATAATTAAAATAAACTAGCAAACTTGTTGAAACCTCAATCTTTAATAATAAGCATGTCTCGAACAAAGATACAATTTGCAAATTCACTGGTGTGGCTGGCATCAAAGAAGAGAGAGTGACATCTGTTGTCACATGGTGTAGACTAATTTGGGATGCAAGCTAGTTCCCCTTGAACATGGGCTCCGCAACACGGATCTTTTACATCTGTAAACCCTACACAACACAACACACATGCAGGAGATGAAAATAGCTACTTTATGGCGAAATGATATTAAAAAAAAAGAAAATAATGACCAGAAATTAATTATTTGTCAATTGAAAAAATAATGAAAAGAAAAACAGTTACCATATTTTTCAGTGTCAAAGTGAAAACTCTCGTCCCTTTAAAATAAGGAAATTTTTTTCAAAACTCTCGTCCCTTTAAAATAACATTTCCATATGTCCACCACTAATACACACACATAAACAGAACGAAACATAATATCACCTAGCATAGTTTAGTTAATTAATTTAGATATTTTATTGATGCAATTTCCACTTCCCAAAAAGTAACAGAAAAAAAATATCTTTTATTTTTTTAATTTATTTTATTTCCCCTTTCTCACTATGTGAATGAGTTTTTTTTTTGTTTTTGACCAGCAAGAAAAGGGAAACTTTATTGCTGAGGTGAGCAAATACAAGCAACAATAAACATCAATAAAGAAGGGAAATGCAAAAAACATCATAGCTAAACTCCACAATCCCAACTAGGTTGGCACCAAGGAGAAAGGAAAATCATATGGTAGCACTAAATCCACAGATTGGGGAGAAACCAATCCAAAACAGAGAAACAAAAAGAAAAAGCGGAAAAAAGCAGACCAACCACACCGCAAGGACAACCATCCAACTCGCCAACTCCTTCCCTTGTAAAATCTTCCAAAGAACTTCTAAACAATACACCATCAAACTCCTTGCCACAGAAGAGGCACCAAGATTTAACACCTAAGGAAGCAACAAGCAAAGACCAATAGACAAGAAGACCAACAAGACCTAAGGTAGCAAAACAACAAATTTATAACAAGATGTCAACCCAAAGAAACATCAAGAATAGCATTTCAACCTCAGAACATTAGCAATCGCATGACAACCCAAAGAAGCAAACAACACGGTTATAACAGATCGCTAACAAACTGATAAGTGCACTAAGTACACATACAAAGAATACACTACTATCGCAAATTTGTTACACATGACAAAGAACACCAAAGAATAAGAGAACCAAGAACTATAGGACCAAAGGCGGAAGCTCATAACAAAGAAAACACCAAAGCAGAGGGCTTCCCATAACAAGACCACAAAGAAGGGGACTACGCACCCAAAGAATCGACTACACACACAAAGAACAAATAGGACTTGACAAAGAAACCAAAGACAAGGCGTCCGAACACTGCCACCACAAGGCCCCAAGAAACACCCTTCACCTCAAGCAATGTCGACTGTTGAAGATTATGAACAAAATCATGCACTCATCAGCACACCGTAAATTGTTCTTAGACCAAAATGCAATCTGGTCTTCACAATGTCCTCCAAATCATCAAAATTAGGATGGCTTTGTTAAACAATGTATCATTCCTCAACTACCAAATTGGCAAAATAAAACTAGCGGCACAATTTTCCACACCTTCACCTCTTTTTTCTTAACCAAAGCCCCCGCCCACCATCAAACAAAGCCTCAATCGACCCAGGAATTACCCACCACATATCCCACCATCTTATATGTGAATGAGGAGTTGAGCCTATAACATTACCTGATTTACACCAGTGGTGGCAAAGAACAATTACCAGTTCTTCAATTTCATAGATGTGACTTTAATTCTTCATTTACCAAAAAGAGAAGAACGATAATTCAGAATTTTATATATATAAGGTAAGTAAAAAAGAGAAAAGAAAACTAACATACTTCACCCTTAATGAGGATGCTGTTTATGACTATCCGGGCAGGTCCCATTAAGGGCTTTGCGAACTTAGCAAGTAGCAGAATATTTATGTCAGTCCCAATTAAAACCCAAGCGCATGATTCATCAAAATACGGTTTGACAACCATGAGCTTTCTTCCATTTACAAAAACTTGAAAAGATAAATAAAGGAGTAGCAGGCTTATGAAAAAAAAAAAAATGTAATGTATAACGGTCATAATAGTTAACCTCGAGGAACCACAAAAAGTTAGGGCAACAGAACCACAAAAAGCTCAGCAGTTAGAATATTTTAGTAATTAGGGTATGAAATGGAAAAAGGGTGGCATGGCCCAATGGTAAGACTTGCCAAATGAAAAGGTGTTAGAGAAACTTTTAGCTTACTCATAAAAATAAAAATTTCAAAAGTCACGGGTTGGAGCTCACGGTTTATCAAATAACTTCCTCATTTAGCGTACCAACTTAAATAAATAATAAATTTAAAAATAAAATAATAAATAAATAAATAGCTCTAGCTCATTCTCGTCAAAGGTGTCTAGAGTCTTCTTGCAAGGAAGAAATTTCACCAATGGGGGTAACAAAGGTATAGTTGGACATGTCAAAGATAGAAAACAAAAAAGAGGATTAATTTCAAGCAGGTTGAAGTCAGTAATTTAGCACAATATAAACGCAAGGGCTTCAAAGCATTAAGCATTCTAAATTAAGCATTCAAACGCAAGGTCAAAATGAAGTAGCCGGCCAGCCAAGGAAAGTGGTCGCCCTGATGGTAAGGTGGTCGTCACCATCGTTTTTGGTATGACCCTCATCGCAATGTAATGGAAACAAAGCAAAAACAGAGTGTTTCCATGGGATATTTATCCTCTCTGCCTTTCCCTATCATGAGACAGATCAAGGGGGTGGTAGACTCGATTCGCAAACCATCAATCAATGCAAACTCATTGCGTGATGATCTATGAATCGATGCGACAAGTACTCGATAAATGAAACGAAAAGACTAACGAAACCACCTCCCTATCATGGAGTTACCTCTCTAGGGAAGTGATAGACATTGCTTCGTGGGTCATTAACATCACTAATGAGTATGTACTAACTCGAGACGCAATAGGTTCAATTAACGTCCGATTGAACCCAAACCAATTTTATTATCTTGTTACCATTTTTGTCCAATTTTATTAACCTATTTTTAATTACCTTTCCATTCTTTAATCATTTTAGTCCAAAAATGAGAGTTATGTCCACTAACAAAGAGAAGTGTCAAACAAAAAGTTATGCCCTGGTAATGAACCTCCAAAGAGATTAAACCATTAAGCATGGAAGGTCTCTTTCTCATGCTTAAACAACACTCGTTTGAAACAACTCTTAGCAAAAAAAAAAAAGGGGGGGGGGGGGGGAGGTTGCAGAGATGATTAGTGTGACTACAAGTATGAAAACTAAGAAATAAAAGCTATCAACTCAAATAGGTTAGTGTCTAAGGCCTAAACCACCAAACCTACGAGGACTACAACATTACAAGCAAACTATACAAAGCATAAATGAAATAAACACACTTAAACAGTCCTAAAAATACCAAAAATAGTGCTAGAATTAGCATGGAAAAGCTAGAGAAAATGAACTAAAACAATGGAAAAATTAAGCTAGTAAGAAAGCCTAAGGAGGGGTGTCTAACCCCTCCAATTTTTGAAGCTCAAAACCACATATTTAGCCTCTGAAAAACTTTGAAAAATTGTGGTAAAAAGTTGAGAAAGAAGTGGGAGATGCCCAAAATTATACCTCTTGAAGAGAGGTAACTCCTTTGTTCACAAATGAACAAGTTCTCACTCTCAAGTGCTAAGATTAGAGGACAAGAACCTCAGTAAGAAGAGCTAAATTTTTTGTTCAGGAAGTGTAGAGAGAGTGTGTAGTTTGTAAGATAGAGAGGGAGAGTGTTTTATAAGTTGTTGGCCTTTGATAATTTTTCTAACTTAATTTCAAGGGGGGTTGTCTTGTATATATAGAAAAACATGAGCCTTGTCGAACATAGTCAGATAGAGATAGCTGGTGCAAGGTATGGGCAAGGGGGGATAGCTGGCAACATATATATGCCAGCCGAGAAACCTGGCCGACCGACTACCAAAAACTGGCCTGCCGGGACACATGGCCATCGGACTACTTGAAATGGCCAAATTTCTCATCAACAAGCCGCTTGGCCACCTTAAGTGGCTGGCCTGCTACTTAGTGGCCGGCTTATTACTTGTAGACAAAAATCAGTTTTCAAGCCCGACTTCAAATAGGCATATCTCCCTCATTCGGACTCGAGTTGAGGTGATTCCTTAGTCTAAATTGAAGCCCCACAAGTCTAATTTCCAATGGCATTAGCCTCACATCTAAATTCTAAGTGTACAAAGAGATATTCCTAATTTAGTGAAGGCTACTCATTTCTTTCTTAACGGTTCGATGCTCAACCTTTTCCCCAACTAGTTTTCTTCCCTCCCCTTCTATTTCCTTAAACTCCAAACCTATAAATAAGATGTTTGTAAAGATGTTTTCGAAGAGCTTACCTTCCTTCCATTCATTTCCACTTTGTCTTTACTCGGTTTATCAAAAAGTGTAATATTTTAAACGAAATGTGAGCCTCGGAACATCGTAGAAACATTTGAAAAAATATTTTGAAAAAGAGGGTTTTGAAGGTCAAAAATAGTTTTGGTCAAAATGGGGTGTAAGGTTGGGATTAGAAGCTCAAAAAACGAAGCCTTTTGTTGAAGATTCGAATGATTGTACATCGTAACTTTTCATCATTGAGAGATCAACCTAAGGCGCCCAAGTCTTAAGGGGGGTAAAAAATGGGGTGTCTACAGGAGCACACTGTTACACTTCAACACTACCCAAGTCGAGCTAATCAAGATTGAGTAAACTTTCCACATCTTCAAAGAATTATTCACTTTGTTCTTCTTTCTCAAATTTTTTGATGGGGTAGAGATCTGAAGATTTAGGAATGAACACAGGGGTTTAGGCTCGGTGTTGGGTATGATGTATTGGCTAGGGTCGAAGTTGATTGTTGGAAAGACACGGATGGAATTTACATTGTGGGGTGGCAGCTTATTGTGGTCAGGGAAAGGATTGTTGGCAACTTTGGCATTTTTAGGTGGGGTGATGGTCTTGTTGTCAATGAAGTCTTGAATTTTATGGCAGAGCCGAAAGCAATGGTCAGTGTCATGGTCGTATTGCTAATTTAAAGCACAACACTAGGTGGGGTTATGTCTAGTTGGGAGTGGATATACGAGCAACTTTGGTTCAACAAGTTTGAGATGGCCTTTTTCTGTGAGGATTTGAAGAGCTTTGGACAATGCCATGTAGAGGTGATTGAAGGTGTGATTTTTTGTAGCGGCGAGCACTAGTCCTAGAAACATTGACAAAGGGGTTGTCGAGTGTTAACTGGGTACTCATAGAAAGGACTCCTATAGGTTTGGGATTGGAGTTAGGATGGGTATTTCTAGTAAAGCATCTCTCTTAATGGTTTGTCCTTCCTTCATTTGTCAACCCTTGATTCAAAGTGCCCTAAACCTAGTTTATCATATTGAATACAGTTGTGTGGTAACCCTTACATGGGCATTAGTTCATTGAGCAGAAAAAGTTTCCACAATCTTCCCAATAATTGCAAGGACTTGCTGCTTGTTTATGACTTTGACCTTTAGAGTCTCAATAACCCATCGGAGATGTGTACAAGGATCAATACTTACTCAAACTCAATCTTGCTACTTGCTTCAAGCTTAACAAGGAATTGGATGGCTATACTTGGGCAAGGCCCATTTAGTTTTGATATGGTACCACCCAGGCTTGAGATGTCTTTGAATAATGTATCCAATTGGGCTACCCTTCTATTATCACCATCAGCCTTCATCGTAGTTTTGATTTTGGGTTAGCTCATTCCATTTTTGCTTGCCCTAAGATTGGAGGGACCTTTGATACAAAATTCATAGCATGGGATGTGGTCGATGACGGGCCAAAACCCCAAAGGTTATGTGGCATTTTGTTGTAGGTGACCGCTCGAGTGGTGAAAGCATCGCTCGAGCGATGATTGAGAGCATCCAATAGTTTTGTAGGTCAGGGTGGACCGCTCAAGCAAACTAATGGTCGCTCGAGCGAAGATGCATGGCTCCTAGTATCTCGTTTTGTAGACAAAAGTACTGAGAGATGTTGTTCAACACTCGAGAGATGAAAAGACCACTCAAGCGGCCCACCAAAATTTGCTTTTTTAAAAAGGGACTTTCTAGATCATTTCCTCACCTTTTCTTTCTCTCTTCTTTATTTTCTCTTCCCTTCCAAAAGCCCTAGGTTTCTTACTCCAAATATCTCTCATATCCTTAAGGTCCAAGTTCAAATCACTTTCAAGAATTGGAGTACACGTAGGAATCTTCATTTCTACTGATTAGATTCCAATTACTCGAAGAGATTCTCATTAAAGTCTATATTTCTTGCATTTGATTGAGGTAGGGTTACTTTTAACACAGTATCTCTTTGATTTTAAGATGATTATGTGGTATGATTGTAAATATACGACTCGATTTTTGTGAATGAGTGAGATTCAACTTTTACTTGACAAATAAGGGAATTTGGTTTGATTAATGTTGGAGCTTCACCTAATCTTCCTTATAAATTGAACATTGATGTTAAAAATCTATATATATATATATATATATTTGAAGATCGAGTCAAAACACCAAAATTATTGAAACCCTAATTTTACTCTTCATTGAGAATGATGTTGTAACCTAATCTACCTTTCATTCTTGAGATTTTATGGATGATTAAAGGATGGGATTCACGAATAGCAAGTGTTGACTTGAGAATGTGATTTGGATATAAATGAAATTACAAATATTCTTTATACTTGTGATATTGGAAATGGGTTCTTTTGAAAAATGGTTTTAAGGAGAGGTAAATTGAGTATGAGTCTGGGGTAGAGAGTCGGATTTGAGAACTTGTGTTATGTTTGTACCCGCGCAGGGAGTCAAGGTGCCCAATTTCCCTATTCACGATATCGCTGCATTTAATGTGGGAAAAATATTTTGGGTGTCCACCGGTCTTGCCATATAATAGTCAGCAAAAGTAGAAAAATGGATGATTTGGGGTGCCCACGCCCTGTCGTATTGTAGTCGGTAAATGTGGGGGATATTTTCGGTTACAAATGTATATATATATATATATGTATATGTGTTGGGACTTCTATAAGGAATTCATGACTTGTTTACTCCTCATATTGATGAAGGTTTTCGCAATAAGCACATTTGTTTTAATGATTTATCTATTTTAAATGTTTAAACTTTAATCCGTGTTGATAAAGGTTATGCAAGGAATATACTTGCCTTATTTTTTTTATAATAAATTTTCGATTATAAACCTTAAATTACATTGGTTTACAATTATGTCGTGTAAGTATTCAAATGATTAGACACTTTGTTAAATGTATCTCTGCTAGGCATATAGCTTAACCCTATTTGACTTTTAGGAACTGATGATGTGCCACCACAGCAATGATTTAAAGTATTCATTTTGTTGTAGTGGGAAGTTGTGGTTCAAAGAGATTTTAGTTTTGGAGGCTTAAAGCTTTTGTGTCAAGAGTTTGACTTTGTGTTGTTGTATAAGGCAATGCCTTGAAATTTTTGTAAGCCTTCAAAGCGAAGTTGTTTTGTGTGTCCTCTAGCTTATTGAACTCGGTAAACGGTCATGAAATGTGGTTGATGTATAGGCCTTGGAGTTGTAATTTTGAACCCTAGTTCAATAAGAAAGATGACATTATTGTATATTTCTATGATTGGTTGTGGTCCGTTCAAGCATGATATTTCGGGGTGTTACAAATTGGTATCAGAGCTGAGTAGGTTTGAATACCTTGGGCTCGTAGGATGTGACTTATGTCATGATGGGTTTAGAAAGATAGAAAGGGGACACTTTTGTATTGTTTATGCATTGTGTGTTTATGTGGTTAAATGAGTGTGGGGTTAAACTTCTAAGATCTGGCTAATATCCAATGCAATCATCGAAGTCCTTTTGGAAAGGCACTTAATCAATGCACTTTCCACTTGGAGGTCCTTAATCGCCGTGAATTAGTTGGTATCCTAGGAGGGTGATCCGTATGTGCTTTATGTGACCATGTGTCTCTATGGTTTATTTTATACGAACGTAAGTGCATGTATAGACACGTGTTTGGAATATGTGTATTGTATATAGATTTTGAGTGGCACATTTAAGTGTGGAAAGTGAGTCGTGAGCTTAATATCACCTCTATTTCCTATAAGATGTCCGAGCGTGGTAAAGGCCGTGGCAGAACCCGCCGGGAAAGCCAAAACATTCTAGTCTAACGGGAGATCCCTCTACAAGAAGAAAGAGTAGGTCAAAATAATGTACCTGCCCCACTGGCCCAAAATGCAATGGGGACCTTGGCCAAGGAGATGGCAGGGGCTTTTCGAGAGTCCTTGGAGATACTTAGAACCGAGTAAGCGGCTAGGACAATTGAAGGAGAAATTAGAGCTTCCTTTTTGAAAAAGAAGTTATTTCGTTCAAATCCTGCCAAATTCAACGGTGAACCCGACCCGATGAAAGCGGATGAGTGGTTGGAACAAATTGTCAAATCATTTGAGATTTTGGACATACGTGAGAATGAGTTACGGGTAGCATTGGCGGCTTACCAATTGAAAGGAGAGCCGGACAATGGTGGAAGTAAGTCAAGAACAAAGTTGAGCACACTTGGGAGGCTTTCATACAGCATTCCAAGAAACGCTTCTCCCTCCCACTACTAAGGAATGATTGAGGAAAGCTTGAAGAGTTAAGATACTCGATACACATGTGGCCGTGTTTGAAGCCACTTTACAAGCTTATCTCGCTTTACACCAAAACTAGTAGCAACGAATGCGCCAATGCCTAGATTTTGAGAAGCGGCTGAAGCCGAAAATTTTAATGAAAGTGGTAGGCAATATGATTCATGATTACGAACGTCTAGTGGAAGCAGCAATACATCTAGAAATCATGATAGAGGTAGAGGGGGCAAGGTAGAAACTAAAGAGGGCTGGACATTTCGAGTCCCGAGGCAACTCCGACTCTTCTAAAATGTCGAAGTGTTCATCATCATCATTTCAATCACACCCACAATAGACCAAATCTTCCGACTCAGTGATGGGTGGAAATTTAGGAAGCATGGGTTGAATCCGTTGTGCATGTTATAGATGTGGCCAGTTGGGTCACAAAAGCTACAGAGTGTGGATAGAAGGGTGGACTACAGTCTCAAGCTGCTCGTTCCCAAAGCTAGTCTCAAAATAAGGGTCATCCAGCATCTTGTTACAAATGCGGTGAACTAGGACATTTAAGGAAGTTTTGTCCACAAAAAGTGGGGTCAAGCGTAACAAGGTCTCCTAGTAAGAAGGTTTCCTGATAGGGCAAGAATAGAGACAATATTGTCAACCGGTCCAGTCAAGCCACACATCTAGGGCAGTACACGGAGCCACATCTGCACAATCGGCACAGCCGACTTATGTTCAAAGAGGTGATGTCAGAGAGCAGAGATCACAGGAAATGGTGTATGCCATCACCGCATCAGAGTAGTCGTCACGACCATCTGTTGTGAGAGGTATATATCTCATCTTCAATACTTGGGCTAGTGTGTTGATAGATACTGGGGCATCCCATTCATTTATACTAACTGCATTTGCATCCTTATTGGGGTTAGAAAGTGAACAACTAGAGTCTTCACTTACAGTGGAATCACCTGTTGGGAGCAAAGTTGTGTTAATTTGAGGATGTCATGGGTGTGTCATTCAAGTCACTAGTCGACAACTTCCTTTCAGTTTTGTATTCTTAGATATGTTAGGTTTTGATTTTATTCTCGGCATGGACTAGTTGTCTTATTACCAGGCTGTTATCGATTATTATCATGGGAGAGTTATGATATGTACATCGAGCAGTGATTGTTTTACATTTTTGGGAAATAGAAGCAATAGATCTTTACTCTCATTGTTCTACCTGAGCAGTCGAGGTGAATTTAGATCTCTTTTGCAAGCCTTCTCATATGATGAAAGTGGTAAGGTTCATGATGAGTTTCCGAGGGTAGTTTGCGAGTATCCCGATGTCTTTGTCGAAGATCTCACCGAATTACCCCCAGATCAGGAGGTCGAATTCTCTATAGACTTGATACCGAGTACAACACCTATCTCTTCATTGCTTTATAGATTTGCTCCAGCTGAATTGGTTATTCTGAAGGAACAGTTGCAGCAGTTGCTAGGTAAGGACTTCATACGCCCTAGTACCTCACCTTGGAAAGTGTCAGCCTTGTTTACTAAGAAGGAAAATGGGTCATTGAGATTATGCATAGACTATTGCAAATTGAATCAACTAACAGTTAAGAATAAGTATCCTTTACCTAGAATAGATGATCTTTTTTATCAACTCAAAGGTTCCTGTTGTTGTTCTAAGATAGATTTAAGGTAAGGGTACCATTAGATACGAGTCAGGGATGAGGACATTCCTAAAACAACTTTTTGTACCTGTTATGGTCACTGTGAATTCTTAATTATGGCATTTGGTTTAACTAACGCACCAACCACCTTTATGGATGTAATGAACTGAATATTCTGAGAGTTTCTTGATAAATTTGTGGTCATTTTCATGGACGACATTCTTGTCTCTTCACTTTCTAAAGAGGAGTATTAAGGGCATCTCCGTAGTGTTTTACAAATCCTTAGAGAAGATCACTTATATGCAAAATATGAGAAGTGTGAATTTTGTCTTCCAGGTAAAGTTCTTAGGTCATGTAGTCTCGGAGATGGGGTTATGTTGGATTCTTCAAAGATAGAAATAGTACGTAATCGGGAACAACACAATAACGCTTTTGAAATTCATAGTTTCTTGGGTTTAGCTTACATTACCGCTAATTTGTAAAGAATTTCTTCCATAACATCACCCTTGACGAGATTGACTCATAAGGGAGTAAAATTCTCTTAGAGTGAGGCTAGAGAGAAATCCTTTTAGGAACTAAAACTTACGTCGACTACTATCCCTATCCTTATCATTCCAGAACATGGCTTGGATATACTGTGTGTTGTGACGCCACTAAGGAAGGGTTGGGGTGTGTCTTAATGCAAGAAAGTAGGGTTGTAGCTATGGTTCGCCAATTAAAAACTTATAAGAGGAACTACTTGGTGTATGATCTTGGGCTTCTGTGGTTGTTTTCACTTTGAAACTTTGAAGACATTATTTATATGGTGAGAAATTTGAAGTATTTTCCAATCATAAGAGCCTTAAGTACCTATTCTCTCAAAAGGATTTGAACTTGCATCAATTAAGATGGATTTAATTTTTGGAGGATTACGACTTCAAGATACACTATCATCACGAAAAGCCAATATTGTATGATGCATTAAGTAGAAAATCAGAATCACTATAGCCACCTAGCGATGCAGAATAGAAGATGATGAGGGATATCGGTGAATTTGATTTACAACTTCATGAGTTTTCTAAGTAGGCCGACTTATTCTCCACCGTTACACAGCCCACACTTGTTGTAAGAGTAAGGAAGCACAACTAGATGATCTGGAAGTGGAGTCAATTCGGGAGAGAATCTCCAAAGAAAAGGAAGAGAAGGGTTTGAACATTTATACTGACTTTAGTGTTCGATATTTTGATTGGTTATTTGTACTTGGATCCATGATGGATGAAGTTTTGCGGGAATTCCATCACTCACGTCTAGTGGTGTATCCGGGAGGCACCAAAATGTATCATGATCTTAGTCAACAATTGGTGGAGGGGTATGAAAAAGGATGCAGCATTATTTGTGTCCAAATGTTTAACTTGCCAACAAGTCAAGGCTGAGCATCAAAAACCGGCAGGATTACTATAACCTCTTCCAATTGTTGAATGCAAATGGGAACATGGCAATATGGACTTTGTTATGGGTCTTCCATGAACACAAAGAGGTAATGATGCGATGTGGGTGATTGTAGACTGACTTACCAAGTCAACTCACTTCCTCGCCATGAGTGTGGGAGACTCTACAGAGTACTTAGCCAAACTTTACATCTGTGAGATTATTTGCCTCCATGGAGTCCCAGTAAGCATAGTATCCGATAGAGACCCTCATTTCACAACTAGACTATAGCAAAGTCTTCAAAGTGCTTTGGGCACTCACTTGAATTTCAGTATTGCTTACCACCCCCAGACCGATGGACAATCCAAGCGTACCATACAAATCTTAGAAGAAAAGTTGAGAGCATGTGTGTTAGATTCCAAAGGGTCTTGGGAAAGACACTTACCCTTGGTTGAGTTTGCTTATAACAACAGTTATCAGTCTAGTATTGAGATGGCACCTTTCAAAGCTCTTTATGGTCGCCTCAGAGATCACTATTATGTTGGGGAAGTGGGGACTTACCAAGGCTGCCCGAGTTAGTTCAGAGACTACGAAGAAAGTAGCTCTTATTTGAAGAAGATTGATCATGGCCTAAAGTCATCGAAAGCTATGCCGATCGGAGGCGCACGATCGCTATCTTTGAAGTAGGAGACCATGTGTTTCAAGATCTCTCGAGGAAGGGATTGATGAGACTTGGTAGGCGCCTAAAGTTATCTCCTTGATTTATTGGTCCTTTGACATTATTGAGCGATAAGAGAAGTCTATTATCTTCTTGCTTTACCAAATTTCAACTCTCTTCTTCTTTTCTCTTCCTTCTAAAACCTTAGGTTTCTTACTACAAATATCTCTCATATCCTTAAGATCTAAGTTCAAATCACTTTTAGGAAGTGGAGTACACATAGGGATCTTCATTTCTTCGATTAGATTCCAATTACTGCGATTCTCATTGAAGTCTATCTTTCTTATGCTAAATTGAAGTAGGGTTACTTTTAGCTTGGTACCTCTTTGATTTGAAGATGATTATGTGGTATGATTGTAAATATAAGACTTGATTTTTATAAATGAGTGAGATGAAGCTTTTACTTGACAAATAAGGGAATTTTGTTTGATTAATGTTGGGGCTTCACCCAATCATTTTACAAATTGAACATTGATGTTAAAAATCTATATATTTATGAAGATCAAGTGAAAGCCCCAAAATTATTGAAACCCTAATTTTAATCTTGATTGAGAATAATGTTGTGACCTAATCTACCTTTAATTCTTGAGATTTTATGGATGATTAAAGGATTGGATTCATGAATGGCAAGTGTTGACTTGAGATTGTGATTTGGATATAAATGAAATTATAAATCCTATTTCTATATTTATTCTTGTGAATTGGAAATCGATTCTTTTGAAATATGGTTTTAAGAGAAGGTAAATTGAGTATGAGTCCGGGGTAGAGAGTTGAGTTTGAGAACTTGTGTTGTGTTGGTACCTGCACAGGGAGTCAAGGTGCCCAATTGCCCTATCTACGCATATCGCCAAATGAATGTGGGAAAAACATTTTGGGTGTCCACTGGTCTTGCCATATAATAGTCGCTAAAAGTAGAAAATGGATGATTTGGGGTGCCCACGCCTTTCAGACAGTAGTCGGTAAATGTGGGAGATATTTTTACAAATGTATATATACACGTATATGTGTTCGACTCCTACAAGGGATTCATGACTTGTTTATCCCTCAGTATTGATTAAGGTTTTCCGCAATAAGCACATTTGTTTTAATGATTTATCTATTTAAAATGTTTAAACTCTAATCTTGTGTTAATAAAGGTTATGCAAGAAATATACTTGCCTTATTTTTTATAATAAATTTTCAATTATAAACCTTAAATTGCATTGATTACAATTATGTCATGTAAGCATTCAAATGATTCGATACTTTGTTAAATGTATCTCATCGGCATATAGTTTAACCCTATTTGACTTTTCGGGATCGATGATGTGCCACCACAACAATTACTTGAAGTATGCATTTTGTTATAATGGGTCATTGTGGTTCAAGAAGATTTTAGTTATGGAGGCTTAAAGCTTTCGGTTAATGAGCTTGACTTTTGTGTTCTTGTATAAGGCAATGCTCGAAATTTTTGTGCCTTCTAGGCATTTTGTGTGTCCTTTAGCTTATTGAACTCCGTAAGGGGTCATGAAATGTGGTTGGTGTATAGACCTTGGAATTGTAATTATGAACCCTAGTTCAATAAGAAAGATGACATTATTGTATATTTCTATGATTGGTTGTGATCTGCTCACGCATGATATGTCTGTATGCTAAAAGTTATATCTACCACTATTATTTGAAGGTCTTCAATCATTCTCAGTATCTCAGAAGTAGTGGGTTCAGCCATTTGTGCACTTGGTGTATTTGAACTAGATTGGTCTAGATGGATTGATTGAGCTGGGCTCTTTTGAGTTGACTAGAATTGAACTAAACTGAATTGAATTGGGCCTTTCTTAATGGACTTTTAGGATTGGATGGATCTGACCTTTTCGGAGTTGGCTTTTTGGGATTGATGGATCGAGTGTGTTTTTACTTGGATGGATTGGATTTTCTAGGATTGGATTGGTTAGGCTATTTCGAGTTGGGTTTGGATTCTCCTAGACCCACCAAAGTATACAAAATTACGCCTTCACCTCAATGAATCCTAACATGAAAACAAATATCCCATTAGATTATGGTACTAGCACTACAACAAAACCGAAGTTTTTACGACACCACATCAACCAAGATACAATAAATGCATGCCGTAGTTTCTCACTTTACGACTTGCTTTTTTGCACGTTGTAAATACTTTTCCAACCACGACGTGTCTATTGTGTAGGCCGTGAATGGTAATAACGATAATTTTTTATGGTTTACAATGCACGTCAGAATAATAAAACTTTCTACTTATGGATGTGGCCATTAATACATCAATTATACACGACGCACATACACTAGCCGTGAAAAGTGAATACTTTTCACAGCGTACACAACGTCTGCCGTTAAAAATATTATACTTTTCATGATGCACACATCGCCTGCTGTTAAAAATATTACCTTTTTACGACGCACAATACATGTCGTGAATTGTATCATAAAAAATATTTAAAAAAAAGCGCAAAAATAAAATTTGAAGTGCCTAAATGGCCAATCACCAAAAAAATAAAATAATATATATATATATATTTCCTCCTCGATCAAAATGGCGCACAAGGATTGCCTCCTCTAATCAAAATGGAACATCACGAGGATTCAAATCTCTCTCTCTCTCTATCTCGCCTCGCAGAGCCTTTCACTCTCTTACTCACTCTCTCGTTCTTTCATCTCTCTCTCTAGCAATCGGTGATTGGCCGAGACAACCTGGTGATCGAATCAAAGTTGGCCTTCGAACACATTCGGTTGATCCATTAATTCCAGATCGAGATCGCACGACTCGCCTCAAATTCGATCCACCCAATTT
Organism: Camellia lanceoleosa; assembly: GCA_025200525.1. Taxonomy (NCBI): domain Eukaryota; kingdom Viridiplantae; phylum Streptophyta; class Magnoliopsida; order Ericales; family Theaceae; genus Camellia; species Camellia lanceoleosa. Next base: position 68,577,323 of record CM045769.1, read on the forward strand.
CAAGGTAATTTTACGGTTTTTTTTGGTTTGATCTTGCAAAAGTCGGGCCTTAAATCAAGGAATATCGATCTTCATCAGCTTTATTTATGGGTTTTCAATTATTAGGTAGAAAATAATTTATTTCCTTATAATTTTGTTTATAGGGTTTGTGATTGTTTTTAATTTACACTATTCATGTTATTTTTGTGTAAACATTTTTTTTGATAAATTTCGCTTTTTTTTTTTTTTAATCATTGTTAACAATTTTCAAAAGAAAACATGTGTTCTCTACCTCTGATAGTCGAATATATATGATTGTGTACTTGTTTGAAGTTTTATACTCAAATATGTTTCATCTTGGACACCACTATTGGCTCAGATCTTTTGTTTTTTCTGTTCTTTTTATGCCACACTCTCAATCCTTAAGATATCAAATGTTTTTTTCTACATAAGATTAAAACCTACCAATGGGCCACTTTATTTGATGTGGGTATCTCCAAAATCCCACTGATCAAGATAGGGAAGTACTACTGATTGTCCAAATAAATTAAGTGAACTCTTTTTTTTTTTTTTTTTGATACGAAAAATTAAGTGAACTCTTTTGATGATTGCAATTGTAAAAAGGCCCATGAGGTCCCCCACACCAACACTGATGTGAAGCAATGTCATGTTCACAGAGATGCTTTAGTCTATAAGAGGCTTCCACACGCACGCGCGTGCACGCACACACACACACACACACAAATAAAAATAAAAAAATAAAAAATAAAAAAATAAAAAACTTCCCATATTCAATTCTACTTTTGGAATTGGAGTTAGAAGAGAACATTTTAGGGTTAAGTAACCCCAAATAGGTTTCAATCTGCAACCTCAGAGTAATTATTCATAGCAATGTTGCCACACCCTGCATCCACAATGATGTATGGAGGATGTATTGTGTGGTAACTGTACCGAATAATTTTTCCTGTTGCATAATTGTAGTGATCAAAAGTGTGGCCAAACTACCTATGGTTCTACCTATTTTTTAGTTGGTCTGCACTCATTGTCTTCTTTGGTGTTAGTTGCCTAAGATTCTATTCCATAAAACATTATTGGCCTATAGTTGCTCAGAATTTTCCCTTCAATTTGATTTATGGGTCACATAATTTCCAAAGTCTCCATCTTTGTTAGTAATCTAAACTAGATTTTGCAATTATTCCCTTTTTGGTCTCCTCGGTTTTTTATATTCACTTCGCAAGTTATTTCTACTTTTATTATAACTAAAGTTAAATTTCATTTATTCAGTTGTAGTCCTTATTTTCAACCCTTTTGACTCAAATAGTTTATCTTCAAATTTTTGATTTAGTGTTAATTCCTCTTTAGTTTCATCAACTAGACTATCATATCTTTAACAACATACACCTTGAGATATCATTCTAAATGTGTACTAAATTCATCTAAAAGGAAAATAGGTAAGGAATAAGGGTGACCTTGATGCAATTCCACAAGAACTATAAATTCATTTGTTTCTTCTAGATGGGATCTAACAGTAGTCATAGTCCCATCATATGTGTCATTTATCGCATTTATGTTTCTTTGTCACTTCGTGACACCGCCATATTAAATCTTCAAGCACCTTACCATAAGTGTCTTTTTTTTTTTTTTTTTTATCTATAAAAATCATGTGAAGACCTCTTCTTATCTCTATATTTTTCTATTAGTCTAATTCGTAAGTATATCACTTATGAATCCAAACCCATTTTATGACATTGTTGTTGCAACTCTTTTAAGCGTTGCTCAATCACTCTCACAATTTTATTGTATGACTCATCAACTTAATACCTTTTATAATTGTTTCAGCTTTTGAATATTTATTATCTTTTTATATATAGGTTGTAAAAATACTTTTTCTCCACTTATCATACATTTTCCTAGTAATTGTAATCTTATTAAATAACTTTGTTAACTCGACATCCCCTAATATTTTTTAATGAATTCGCCATTGTATTCCACATATTTTTAGTTTCATCTTCTAAATTCCAGATTGTTTCTATAAACATTTTGTCCTTGAAACATTTTGGATTCCACCATGTAATTCGTGGGTTTCTACATATTTTCAAGGTTCAATGTTCTACATTTTCCTATCTATTTTGCCATCTTAACTGTGGAGGAAAAGTTGTTTTCGAAGCACCAAAAAGTTGTTTTTGAAGTTTTGGAAATTGTTTTCATACAAAAATGAAAAAGATGAATTTTTTTATTAAAAAATGAAATTTCGTAGTTTTGTTTCGATAACAACAAAATGAAAATGCGTAACAAAAAAAAAGAAAACAAAAACACAACCAAACAAATATGCTTGAATTTGTTTCAACAACACTTACAAAAGTGAGGTTTGACATGTTTATTTATCAAGTCATTTACTACCGTAATGTCGATTGGTTGATGTACATAAGATGCCAAAGAAAGGGCACTTGAAAAGCTTTCGATAAATGTATGTGTCAAACAACTATTGATCTTCGTAATTGATGCACCAAGGACAACAGCCAGAAGATTTCAAATCAGACTAAATAAAGCCAAAAAGAAACTATTTTCCATATGCAGGAGTTATGGGAAGGTCAAGGTTGTAGTTTTTAGACACAAGGAAATCAGGGATGTGCATTTCATGCTTTTTGAATGGCCAAACATGTTAAAGATTCTTAACAGGTTAGTGCATACCCATTTTTAAGAAATTTTCAGTGTCATTGTGCATTAAACTTCCAAGGGTTAATGTACTGTTGGTCCCCATAGTACGCGCTTTGTTTCATTTTGGTTTCTGTGGAGAAGTGGTTTGGAAATACTCTTCTGATCCTGGGAGACGCTAATGATCCTCAGCTAGTCACCTGAAAAGATACAAACACTCCTTGGGGTGCTTAATTAGCACTCCAACGACAAGTCAATTCAGACACTCAAGATAGCTTGTTTACTAAGTTTAGTGAAGTGATTCTTACATATCTCTAGATCCGTGGTCCTTGTATTTATAGTTGCCTTTTGGGCCTCGGGCCCGAGCCTACTTTCATCCCATTCCCCTTTTATTTATTCAGAACTACTGATCTCTGGGTATTCGGCCCTTTATAACGCACTCTGCCTTTAGACAGTACGGAGCTGAATAATACCTGATTTTTGGGGTTCGCATCTTCCGACTCTTCCAACTATTCGCTCCCCATTAAGCCCCCAAGCACTCCACCGATTTACGCTATCGGAGTGCTTGGTTCCAGATTTTGAAAAGCCGAGTCAAATTCGTGGTTGGTCTTATCGTGCTGATATCTAAGCACACCCCTTTCGATTGTCATGTTGACTTCCCGCCTCTTCGTACGTGTCCATTTATTGCGATTTAAAATTTTGACATCCTTTCGAGTATGCATTTTACGACGTTCATCGCTGGGCTACCTTTTGAGTCGTCTCTGCAACTCTCTTCATCCTTTGTAAGTCCTCTTTCTAGGTTATTCCTTCCTTGGTATATTCTTATAAACTGTAGGATATGGCGAATCATTTAAAAGACCTCATCTCACCAAACCAAATTGCTGGCTTTAGACGCCATTTCTCCATTCTTGATGATGTTCGTCTGTCGCTTGTGGCAGACGACACTCTTGATATGGAGAGGGAGGACAAAACCACGATTGTCTTTCCTCTTCTGTCAATCGCAGAGGGTGGAGTCCGTTTTCCCCTTCACCCGCTTAGGTCAGGTTTCGCCATTGGGGTTTAATCCTTCCCAATCCAATGTGAATTTCTTTAGAATTATAATGGGGGTTATAGCCAATCGACGCCTTAGAATTAACCTTGGCATTCCAGCCATTCGGCATTGCTATGCCTTGGCTAAGTCTTCTGGTCGGCATAGGCGTTACTTTCTTAGGGCTAAGGATATCGACCATCAGCTAATTACTATGCTTTCCAGTTCTGGGAAACGAGTTGATGATGTTATGGTAGTTGTCCAAGGTAACTGGGAATTCGGCGAAGGGGAGGATCACGCTCGATTTATTCCTAGATTCGGGCGAGCCAGGTGGCTGATTGCCTTCTCGCTTATATTATTTGTTCATTTTTGTTTAAGTCTCTTTTTTGAAATGTTACGGCTTGACTTGTGTAGGGAACGATTTGAAGAAAGTCTTATCTTCAACTGACAACGCCGTTCTTTCGGATATCGAATTCGTGCTCAAGTATTTCTTGCCGTCAAGTCTTCGTAAATGTGAGGGCGGCCCACGCTCGCTTTTGTTATGAGCCCACATATACGACCTTCTCGGCGCATAGAATATCCGGCTCAAGGGTGAGGATTCTCTTATCGCTCTTATTTTGTCCGACTTCAAAAATTTGAGGCAGGTTGGTATTGAGGGGTCTGATTCGGAGCGGGACAAAGCTAATGTAACCGAATCAGATCAGTCCGAAACTGAGTCTGACGACATATTGAATTCGGCCGATCCTCCATCCACTTCGAGACGAGGGGATCTTTCAGTTGACGGCGTTTTCATGGCTTAAAGGATCTTTCTGACGAAGGCCCCGCAGATATGACCGGGTTATGCCTATCAAAACTTGCCAGGAATGCGAATGCAGAAAGGTTGGCCGCACGGCGAAGGGCGGAGGCCCTTCCGTCTGAAGTATCACCCGCCAATGAATCTTAACTCTCTCTGCCTGTTAGCGAATCAGAGTCTTTGCATGTTACTGAGGAGACGGTAATAGATCTAATGCCGAAGTCTACTCGACTGCTCAAAGGGCTAAGAGGTTGAGGAAAAGGCGAGAAACGCCTTTGTCGAAGTTTGATGCCTACCGTAAGAACAGTACGCAAATGTCCTCGATTAGAGGGATCGAATGTGATCGTTCCTTTTGTCATTCAGTCGATGATAAGAAACATGCTGGTTTCTTCTGATGCTTCGGCGCTTAAAGATCCAGAAGTCGCATTCAGCTTGGCCACGTCCGTATCGCTGCCCGACAGGAGGGCTTCGGCCGAACCAGATCTGAATGTGACGACACTAGGGCCCAATCGGCACTTTTGTTACGTATTTGGACTTTGCTGCACTTAATCCGAGTACTGGTGAAGTTATGGTTTTAAATTCTTTTGTTTACGCACTGGCGTGATAGCCGATATGGGCCGCTGTTTTGTGATGCCATCAAATAGATTGGTCGCTTCTTAAAGAAAGTTGAGGACCGTGAGGAAAAGGGCCGAGGTCGAGGCTTTGAGGGCATAAAGAAGCCTCAAGGGTCGAGGCCGAGGAGAGGGCTCATAAGGCCGATCGCTTGAGTTCGATGTCGAGAAGAGGGTGGACGCGAGCGAAGATGTGCTCAAATTGGCCTGTATGCCTCTAAACCGAGGCCGACTTGTTTAAATGAGGGCTATGAAGGAAGCATGACCCGGAGGCTTCCAAAGTATTCGAGGTCGAAGAATGCCGACTCAGGAGTATTTGGACCAAGTCCCTAAGTTCGAAAATCGGGGATTCAAACATGGCTGGCACAAGGCCCTTGCTGCTGTTGAAGTTTCGTTGACTGTGCCAATACCATATGAGCAAGTGGATGTTGAGCCATTGGAGTCTGATTCCAATGGCTGATCTGGGCGACTAACATAGGTTTTAGAATGTTGAATGTAGTTTTACAGTTGTTAATTTGGTATTTTTTATGTGTTGCTACAGTCGTAGTTGTTTGCTAGGTATTTTCATGCGGGTTTGTGGTTTTTTTTTTTAATTTTTTGACTCTTAATTTGAGTATATGAAATTTCATGATTTGTGCTCAACTTGCTAAGGAAAATGTTGTTGATGAATAATATTGTTTTCGGTTATGGTCGATTGATTAGCTTAGGTATTTGCCCGACCAGATTAATAAATTTGCCCTTGCTTTGGCCAGGGCGCGAGCTTGGGAAGTCGAATGGTTCTAACTCGTGGGCTGGCTGAGGCATAGATTGATCAACGCTTGTGTTTGAACACTTACACATGGCCGACTTGACCAAATTGGTAGATCTGCCCTCGCCTCATGGCCGACTCGACCAGATTAATAAATCTACCCTGGCCTTAGCTGTGGCGCGAGCTTAGAAGTCAATGGTGCTAACTCGTACCGGGTTGAACCACGATTGATCTACGCTATGCTTGAACACTAACACATGGCCGACGGACCAGATTGATAACCGCCTCACCTCATGGCCGACTCGACCAGATTAATAAATCTGCCCTGGCCTTAGCTAGGGCGCGAGCTTAGGAAGCCGAATGGTGCTAACTTGTGGGTTGGCTGAGGCACAGATTGATCGGCGCTTGCGCTTGAACACTAACACATGGCTGACTTGACCAGATTGATAGATCTGCCCTTGCCTCATGGCCGATCGACCAGACATAACCGCCTTGCCTTAGCCAGGCCGAGCTTAGAAAGCCGAATCTGCTAACTCGGGTCGGCCGAGGCACGATTGATCGGCGCTATGCTGAACACTAACACATGGCCGACTTGACCAGATTGATAACCGCCTTGCCTCATGGCCGATCGACCAGATTAATAACCGCCTTGTTTTAGCCAGGCGCGAGCTTAGGAAGTTTAACGGTGCTAACTCGTAATGGCCGAGGCACAGATTGATCGCCATGCTTGAACACTAACTCATGGCCGACTTGACCAGATTGATAACCGCCTCATGGCCGACTCGACCAGATTAATAACCGCCTGTTTTAGCTGTATGCGAGCTTAAGTTTAATGGTGCTAACTCGTATCGAAAGTCATCACCCAACTTTCGACGTTTGGGGTTACTGGCGTTGCCTCGGGGGAGCTGCATACATTGAAGGATATATAAGGCGGGTGCACGCCGGAGGTCTTACGTATTTCCAGTCAGGCAACTTGTAAGGGACGAAGACTGCTTGGATTAGACGTCGCAATGGGTCGTAGCAGCGAGTCTATGCGTATGGGAAGAAAAACATCCAAGGATCGGGAAGCATAGCAGCCCCTTAGTCGTTGAAGCAGATCGCCCCGAAAGGACAGTCAACAACGGGGAGGTTCTCCGCGCCCGCGATCGAAAATCCAGCCTGATGCGACGCCACGTCCGTTGAGTTTTGCGGTTTTTGTGAGGAATAGACCAATGACGGAGGCAGATTCTATCATTAAAGACCCAAATGTGGCAGTTGAGTTCACTCGACAGATCTTTCCTCCGGAAGTCCAACAATCAATGGTCGGACGACAAGATTTCGAAGTATTTCGAGATGGCATACATGGGCCGAAAAGGACTATATACCGCCACGGTCGGTATGCGTCAGGAGGCGCGACGCGAGAGTGAGAAAAGGACGAAAGAAATCGCAGACCGAGATTTGCGCGAAAGGGCCGAGCGTGAGCTTCGAGTCAAAAAGTTCAAACGAGCGCTTGGTGGTGGTCTTAATCTAAATTGGTAGTTGAGAGAGAGTGACCCCACGGACCTCGGATTATGAAAAGGGGTTTCGTGACTACCAAGGCCTGGATGGAGAAGACCAAACAAGACCTTGCCGAGGAGGTCTCACGATGTGAAAATCGTGATTTAAACATGGATCAAGGCGCTTAAACCGAGAAAGCTCTTGAAGCCGTAAGTATTGATTTGGTTTCACTATATCATCGCTACTATTTACCCTATTCCGTTTCAAATTGAGAAGAGTGACGATGAGGGGGCTGAATAAATAGAACAAACCTCGCGCCGAACCAACATAATTTTCTTCTTATTTTTCGACGTTTGTATTTGATCTTGAAATGTTATGTGCTTGATTAAACGTATTATTTCAACTTAATGGCAAATTTTATGTTGCGAGCGCGAATGTTTAAACATGCATCGACCAGCCCGAATTAAGAGCAATTCTTAGTTAATATTTATTCGGCAAGGAAGGGCTCCTAATCCAGAGACTTTAACTTGGCCAATCGCGATATCCATGAAGGGCGCTCCAAATCCGGAGTCTTAATCGGCCCTCAGGTGTCATGCACCAAAAGGGGCTCCAAATCCGGAGACTTAATCGGCCCTAAGGTGTCATGCACCAAAAGGGGGCTTCGAATCCGGAGACTTTAATTTGGCCCATCGCGATATCCACGAAGGGCGCTCCGAATCCGGAGTCTTAATCGGCCCTCAGGTGTCATGCGCCAGAAGGGGCGCTCCGAATCCAGAGACTTTAATTTGGCCAATCGCGACATCCACGAAGGGCGCTCCGAATCCGGAGTCTTAATCGGCCCTCATATGTCATGCACCAGAAGGGGGCTCTGAATTTGGAGATTTTAATTTGGCCAATCGCGATATCCACGAAGGGCGCTCAACCGAGTCTTAATCGCCTCGTGTGTCATGCACCGTAAGGGCGCTCAATCCGAGACTTAATCCGCCCTAAGGTGTCATGCACCAAAAGGCTCAATCCGAGACTTTAATTTGGCCAATTGCGATATCCACGGCGGGCTCTGAATCCGGAGACTTAGTCGGCCCTAAGGTGTCATGCACCAAAAGGGGGCTCTGAATCCGGAGACTTTAATTTGGCCCATCGCGATATCCACGAAGGGCGCTCCGAATCTGGAGTCTTAATCGGCCCTGAGGTGTCATGCACCAGAAGGGGGGGTTCTGAATCCGGAGACTTTAATTTGGCCAATCGCAATATCCACGAAGGGTGCTCCGAATCTGGAGACTTAATCGGCCCTAAGGTGTCATGCACCAAAAGGGGGCTCCGAATCTAGAGACTTTAATTTGGCCGATCGCGATATCCACAAAGGGCACTCTGAATCCGGAGTCTTAATCAGCCTTCAGGTGTTATGCACCAGAAGGAGCGTTCCGAATCCGGAGACTTAATCGGCCCTAAGGTGTCATGCACCAAAAGGGGGCTCCGAATCCGGAGACTTTAATTTGGCCAATTGCGATATCCACGAAGGGCGCTTCAAATCCGGAGACTAAATCGGCCCTAAGGTGTCATGCACTAAAAGGGGGCTCCAAATCCGGAGACTTAATCGGCCCTAAGATGTCATGCACCAAAAGGCTCAATCGAGACTTTAATTTGGCCCATCGCGATATCCACGAAGTGCGCTCCGAATCCGGAGTCTTAATCGGCCCTCAGGTGTCATGCACCAGAAGGGGGGCTTCGAATATGGAAACTTTAATTTGGCCAATCGCGATATCCACAAAGGGCGCTATGAGGCCAGGGAGCGAGCTTAGGAAATGAGAAGATTTGTATTGCAACGGTGGAATATGTACAAATATCAAGCCCACAAGTCGGGTCAATGATAGAATTTGCGCAAATGTGTTGAATTCCAAGGCCGTGGCAGGCTTCTTCCTGACATGTCTGACAACCGATATGCCCCTGTTCCTGCGATGGATTTTATCGATAGGGCCGCCTCGCTTTGGACCCACTTGCCATCGCCGCCTCCGTCGGCAGAAGTACCTTCTTAAGAACCAACTCTCCTGGCGTGTATCGGCCAAGAATCAACTCGGGCCGATTATACGACTTGGCGAAGTCATCGACATCAGGCCATGGATGCCGTATGCGCGGTCTCTTTGTTCTTCGATTAGAATTAGATCCAGGGCAAGGATCATGTCGTTTCGGCTCGTATCAAAAACTTGAGATTTTAGAGTCGGGAAGCCGATTTCTAGCGGTAAGATTACTTGGGTTCCAAAGCATAGAGCGAACGGTGTTTCTCCAGTAGATCTCCTCGGCGTAGTACGATGAGCCCACAGTACACTCGGCAATTCTTCGACCCATTTGCCTTTACCTTTTTCCAAATTTCTTTTGATGCCGCCCAAGATGGATTTGTTAGAGGCTTCGCTTGACCATTGCTCGGGGTAGGCCGCAGAGAGAAATAAGGGCGAATGCCATATTTGTCGTGATAACTCTCGATATACGCAATCGAACCGGTGCCATTATCCGAGATGAGAGCTCTGGAATGCCAATCGTTATGATGTTTCTCCATACAAAGCGCTAATATCTGTATCTCAGATATGCGTAAAGCCTCCGCTCACCCATTTTTGTGAAGTAACTGTCGCGACGATTAAGAATCGCTTGTTTCGGGCCCCAAGAATGGTCCTATAATGTCAAGTCCCCATCGAGCAAACATGGGTCGGTGATAGAGTTCAACCCTTCGGCAGTGATGGGTTAATGGGGAGAACTTTTGGCACTGTTCGCATCTTTTCACATAACTCTTCGCATCAGCTTTCATTGTCGGCCAATAATACCCCTGTGTTATAGCTCGATGGGCCAAGGAGCGTCCACCAGAATGGGCACCACAACCGCCTCATGTATCTCGTCAAGCTCTTCCACTGGGTGCACGATTCCAAATATGGACCAGAGAAGGATTTTTATAAAGCCTCCTTGCGGATCCGTATAGTATCGCAGGCTTTATTTCGCAGCTTTGTGTGCTTTTTTTGTCCTCGAAGTTGTTCAGACGAAAGGAACGCAGTTAATGGGGTCCATCCAAATTTGGTGTAGATTCTATAATGTTGACATGGACTTCCTGAAGGGTCAATACTCTATCCGGATGAAGCCTACCGATGGTCCATTTTATCTCGAATTGATGGCGAGGCTAGGCACGCCAAGGCATCCGCGTGTGTGGTCGCGTGTTGTTTGGTTCAGCCATGATGGTCAAATTTTTCCAAAGAAGGAATTGGTCGCTTTTCATGTAGGCCGCCATACTATTGTTTCTTGCCGCAGACTTCTTTAGCTGGTTGATTACTAATTTTGTATCACAATACACAAGCAAACGCCGATTGCCGTGAAGGTGCGATTCCGCAGACCGCTAGAAGGGCTTCAGATTCGCCATATTTGATGCCTCGAAACCAAGCTTGACGGCTCGCTTCAATTATCACATTGCCCGTCGAGACATGATTACAACTCCGGCCACGCCTTTGGTTAGACGATCCATCACAAAGATAATTGCCAAATATCCCCATATAAATTCTCTAGTTAGGTTTTGGTCAACTTAGCCTTTGGTCGAACTTCGTCAAGTTTGAGGTTGGCAAGCCCGCCAAAGGAATTCGGCAACAAAGTCGCCAACACCGCCTTGATTGCGGTTTTAGGTAAAATCAATGTCGATACGAAGTTCAAGAGCTCATTTTGAAACACGCCCCGATGCTTCGCACTTCATAGTACCGACGAGGGGATAACTGTTAGCACCCCAATGCTATGTCCCTAGAAGTAATGCATCGCTTTTCACGCCATGGCTAGGGCTAAGATGAGTTTTTCCTGAAGGTAGCGTGTTTCTGTCAACCATTGCCTTCCTCACATAATACATCGCCTTTGCTCCCTCTTCCTCTTTGAACAATACGGCATCGATGGTTCCGCTTAAATCGCCAGATATAGAATGAGCTGATCACCGCGACGGTGTTGTCAAGAGAGGTACCGAGCGAAGGTAAGTCTTGAGTCCGTTGAAAGTTGTTTCAGATTCGCTAACTATTCAAAAGCCCCGCCTTTGCAGTAGTGTTCCAAAGAATTGCTCAGAGTGATCTCAGAGACCGATCGATGTACCTGTTGAGTGCAGCAGCCATCCCTATCAACTTTTGGACTTCTTTTACTGAACGGGGGGAGCTGGGTTCCGAGATTGCTGTGACATGCCTTGGGTTGGCTTCGATTCCTCGGTGATTGACGATGTAACCCAGGAATTTTCCGGAGCCGATTCCGAACGCACACTTGTAAGTGTTCGCCATTCTCAGATTTGGCGTAAGATGTCAATGTCCGCTCTAGATCGGCTATATGATTCGTTTCTTTGGACTTGACCACCATATCGCCGATGTATACTTCCATATTGTGGCCGAGTTGTTCTTGAACATGGCGTGACCAGCCTTTGGTAGGTTGCCCTCGTGATTCTTCAAATTTCAAAAGGCATAACTTTGTAGCAAAGAGGTTCCTCTTGGGGTGAGGAATGCGCTTTGTCCTCGGTCATCCGGATGCACGGTGATTTGATGGTAGCCTCAGAAGCATCGAGGAAGCTCATGCGTTGATGGCTACCGTCAAGGCCGACGAGTTGGTCGATCCTGGGTAGAGGAAATCAGTCTTTGGGGCAAGCTTCGGTCAGATCCGTGATGTCGACGTACACTCGCCAAGTCCCATTTGTCTTCGTCTCCACCACTGACTTGGAGAGCCACGTAGGTAAGTGACTTCGATTGCCCCGACGCCGAGCAATCATTAACCTCTCAACAACGGCAAGCAGGCTCCGGCCGATCGCCTCTTCAATGATCGGCTTACATTTGGGGAGGACATTCAGATGGAGCTATGAATCTGATGGGTCTATTCTCGGCATTTCGTACGGAGTCCACGCAAAGACGTCGAGGTTATTGAGAAGGAAAGAGATCAGCTGCCGCCTATCGGCCGAATTCAGGGAGGCGCCGATCATGAAGAACTTTTCTGGGCTTCCATCGGTGTCGACTTGGTCTAAACCTGCGGCCTTCTCGCTTGATGCCGCCTAACGCCGCCGAGAATCTCCCAATTCAAGACTCGATCGAATTTACTTGCAATCCCTTTGGCGTTCTGGCGTCGAGGAGATAGCATGCTTGCGCCGATTTCTGGGAGCCGCAGATTTGCTCAATGCCGTATTCTGTTGGGAAACGTAGTAGTTGGTGATAGGTGCTTGGGACGGCCCGCAAGGTATGCAGCCACGATCGCCCCATGATGAGATTGTATGGCGATGGCAGCCTGACAACCATAATTCCACATTCACCGTTTTGGATTCTGCTCGAACGGGTAAGTTGATCTTTCCCAATGGGTACTCTGGATTGGCGTTGAAACCGAATAGTGGATAAGGAGCAGGAGTCAGATCTGACTCGGTGAATCCGAGTTTGATGAAGGCTTTATAATACATAACCCTAAGTGTCGCTTGGTCGATAAGAACGCGTTCGATAGTGAACCGGTTTACACGTAGCTCAATAACCAACGGATCGATGTGAGGGAGGGTTACGCCGATAAAATTAGAGTCGTCAAAGGTGATACTTGGCATTTATCGGAGCCGCTTCGCTGGCGTGAGTTGCTATTGGGGGCCTGGATGCGATTGAATAGCATGCACGGCTGGGGTTGTTGGTAGGCTGTATATCACGTGGACGGTGTCAAGCGGAGGTGCATCCTTTGAAAGGGCAAGAGTTTTGGTTGCACTCCTCTGGATGCATTGTCGGAGGCGTTTGTCCTTTTCCAACTCCTTAAGATGAGCTGTCGAGGCATGGCGCCGCTTGCTACTTGTTGCTCGCTCGAGATCGCCAATCATCTCGCCTCGGGGTCGTGCGTAAGCTCGTGCATCGCTTTGTTTGGATTTTGCTATTTATGAGGCCAGCCGACTAAAGGCGCCCGCTCGCCGATGATGTTGTTTAGCCTCTGCTTGGTTTGGTTCGCTCGTGACATGATCGCCAGACCGCCTCTTGCGTCAAGTCACAGAGTCGGGTTCAGAGTGCGCCTTGTAGCGATGGTTTTTTCGAGCATACTTGTCGGAGTAAGGACATCTTGTCGGTGATCTTGTCGCTGGCTATCGGAGGATCTTCACCACGCTCGCCATGGATGTATTTGAGTATTCCACAGACTTCGCCAATTGTGGAGAAGTGGTTTGGAAATACTCTTCGATCTTGGGAGACGCTTAATGATCCTCGCCTAGTCACCGAAAGATACAAACACTTGGTCGGGGTGCTTAATTAGCACTCCAATGGACAAGTCCGCCTGCACACTCAAGATAGCTTGTTTACTAAGTTTAGTGAAGTGATTCTTACATATCTCTAGATCCGTGGTCCTTGTATTTATAGTTGCTTTTTGGGCCCTAGCCCGAGCCTACCTTCATCCCATTCCCTTTATTTATTCTAACTACTAATCTCGGGTATTCACCTTCATAACGACTCACCTTTAGACAAGACGAGCCAATAATACCGATTTTTGGGGTTCAGATCTTCCGACTCTTCCAACTATTCGCTCCCACAGCTCGATGTATCAATTGAGTCAATTTTGGTCCCAACTTATCCAATTTGTGTTGAAATGGTCCCAATGTCAAGCTTTCCATCGAAATTTGGAGAACGATACCTCCGCTTCATACAAAAATTTTGATGAGGTATTGTGACAATTTTGGACCATAATGGAAGCCAAGGTAATGTTGTCCAAATTTGGTGGAAACAATGTCAGGAGCATTTAAACACAAATTCGCCAAGTTACTTGATTAAATTGACACAATTAAAACACCCTATGACCAAACAGACACAAAACTCAAAACTTTGGGACCAAAAGTGTATTTAACTCAACTTCGTGTGTGTGTTTCCATATTCGTGATTAAATGGATTGAAGGTAGATGATTGCTTGATAATTGCTCACCAAAGACCGGTCTTTCCTCCAGAGGTTCTTGTGCTCTATGGAGTCACCCGATGAAAGATGTGTCTAGAAACTACGATATGGATGAAAACCCTCCTATACACAAGGTTGATTAACCGCCATGACAACCTAATAATTATAGAATAGATTGTTACAAATTTTGATCCCACAAAAGTAGATTTGTTGTTTACAAGGAAATCTTCTTCTATGACCAAGTTGGATTAGTTCATTTATAGAGATTTAAATGTAGCAGACAATGCTTAATCGAAAGTTAATTGAAAGATGTATGGATCGAAGGTTTCTACTCTTTTTGGGTAATGTACGTATATTTAGTCAGTGGAATTTCACTATTAGATCTTCTCATTTGTGATTATTTTTTTAAAATATTTGAATCTTGAATTTGTGGAGCAAAAAGAGAGGAAATGAAATTTACTTGTATCAATTTACTTTTCTATGGGTAATCAAATAAAAATGGATGGTTTTTTTTTTGGCAAGGAATTGCCCTTTTTTCTTCTAATTTTCATAGCCCCATCAAATTTGAGTGATACTTTGATCTCGAGGTTCTGGAGAGGTATGAATGGGTTGATCATAAGATAAAATTAGGCGGCTGATTTAAGTTTACAACCCACCGCTAACTTGACCCAACCGCTTATCTCATATACAGGTTATGCTAGTTTGATAGACCAACCCATTGACCCTAAAGGGTTCCCAAGCCTAAACCGTTTTGGTTTCACTTTTTAAGATTTATTTTGCATGCTTTTTTTTTTTTATATTTTAAATAATTTTTTTAATTTTGAAATTTATTCTCGGATCGCTTTTGCATTATCATTCAATGTCAAGTTCACCCCAAAATCTAGGTTCTAATCAACTTCCATCTCTAATCATAGATCAAAACATGATGTATTAGCTAAATTAGTCAATTAAAGAACTTTCATATTCTTCTTCAAAGGTAATGAGATTGTTTTAACGTATATAATAAATAGCTTGTAAGAAATTACTCACTTCTTTGGCCACCTCACGAGACCACAATTGATATGATAAAAATCAAGTATCAATGCTCAATTGTTTAGGTTTTAAACTTTCACGATGGTGTCCAATTCCTTTGCACTTGAATCGTAGTCTAATCCTTGCAATTTGGTAGCATGAACTTCCTAGCTTAACCCGAGGATTGCCGATCCAATGTTTGTTCAACATGTGCGCATCTGCAAGGTTCACTATTGGATATTATACGCAATGCCTATGATCTTCTTTCTCACTGATATAAAAATTCCTAAGGTACATCCTCTTACATTTGCAACTTTAATATTGAACATTCGTCCCAGGATCTATGATGAATGTTGTTGCTAATTTTCTCCACCACAAGATTCTATCTAAGATAATTTTTTCTTATGCTTGTCGTGCTTATATTTTTGGTACATGTAGATACATACTTTTGAAACTTTGTTCGCTTATTCTCTTTGTTTATTGTGTTACATGATTGAAGGTAATGACAAATATGTTGATTTTGGACCCCATATCTCATCTTCCTTCATCTTGCTTTGGGCCCACCGTGGCAAGTCACCAAACAAAAAGTACACTCAATTTTCGACTTTTGCTTTTATATTTAAGCTTGTATTGCATGGGAATTGCCCTAAAATTCTAGTTAATATGTACAAAACTCTTAATTTTGTTAAAATCATGAAAACATTATAATTTTTATCTCAGATATTTGGAACATTAGAGAAACTGGTCTTACCAATTTGAGCCGAAGTTATCAATATTTGATTTTCAAAAGAGTTTTCAAACCTGTTATTTCTTGTGACTTAATAGAAGAAGTTAGAATATATAGCATGAGAATTATGGTTAGGAAAGAGGAGAAGAGAGGAAG
>CM045769.1:68593484-68869174 GCA_025200525.1 Camellia lanceoleosa
GTTGAGATGAACATAAAAGCTGATTTGGATATCGGTTATTAAAAAAAAAAAAAGCAAAAAGCAACACATAGCAACACATTAACTTGGATGTTTTATTTATTTCTTATAATAATTACATTATACCTATTGTTTGTAAATAATTCAAAGTTCTCCATATCCATTGTAGACCCTATCAAACAAAAGAAAATATTTATTGCAAAACAACCACTAATGTTATGTAGGCCCCTTACTAGCATCAATGAGAAAACAATTGATTCGAGAAATTTCTTCTAACTCACTATCTATGACCTTCCCTCATTTTTTCCCCTTGTCGTCATTGGTTTTGCGAGGCAAATGGATTGGAAAGAGCGTAAGTGGAGACTACCTCCATCTCCTTTAACATTTGCCCACAACTTTCATCAACAAGTGGTCCGGGATACCAATATATACACAGTCCACAATAGTTAGTTTCTTTGCAATTTGTGCATCTCCATCTTCATCAATCGGATTTCTAGATCTTCTCCATGATCCAAAGCAGGTTTGTAAATCCATTCGGGAAAGTACAACTTCACTTTTGTTTTGTGTGACATTATTATTCCTTACTCCAACCATTTCTAGCTGACATTCAAAACTATATACATCGATTTGCATGACACCTTTCCAAAATTTCGAGAGAACACTTAAGGTGCAATATATTACTTTAGCCCTTCTGCGGCGATCATGGATACCACACTTTGTTCCTTGGAACACAACTTTGCTAGTCAAAATCGAGAGATTTTTGGGGTTTGAAATTGTGGTCCAACAAGATGTTATGAGGTTTAATGTCAAAGTGAAGAGTTAGATTAATTGATTGCAACCTTGGTGAAGATAGTCAATTCCTTTAGCTATGCCAAGAGCAATATCATAAACTTCTCCCAACCTAGTGAATTCTTTTTTGCGTTTAGGCGATATGAACTTTTCTAGGAATGGTTTGATAAGAACTCATAAACAAGAGCTCTTTTAAATCCATCCGCACAATATCCGACCAAGCGTACGACATTGATGTGGTGGATTGTACCTATTGTTCCCCACTTCATTGATGAACTCATCACCATTTCCCTTGACATTATCGAGGATTTTTGGCTGCAACATGAACATCATTGGATAGTTTTCCTTGTACCCTTTGTTCCATAGCCACCTTAGCCTATTTTGTCCTTAAATTTATTGGTAATGTTCGATGTCGACAAAAGAAAGTATCTTGCGGGCTTGAGGACTGTAATCCTCCAAAAATCTTTCAATCTTTGCTGATCCTCTCTCTTTTTTATTATTAATCGAAGGACACAACATATTGTAATAAGGACACAATACATTGCAAAAATAGCTACTTTGCAACAACAAGAAACTTACATTTGTAGTATACACAGAAATTTAAAAGCAGTCAAACTAAGAAAATGCTAACAACATAAATAAGGTGGATGGATAAATTCACCAACAAATGCTAGGTTTTATTTATTTATTTATTTATTTTTAAAGACCTATAAACACTAGATTGAGAAATAAATTGCTAAATTACACTCTTTTTTTATCAATTTCATTTTTTTTTTGAGAATAATTGAAAATCAATGGTATTATAGCTATGTTCTCGAGAGATATTAAATTGAAATGTTAGGTATGTGTTTATTTTCCTTTGTTGTTATGTAAACTATTCTTGATGTATTTATTAATTAAAAAGGAAAATAGTATTCTTATAGAAGTTTAATACATTATTTTTTACCATAACAATATAGTATGGTATTATGTAATTAAATGTCATTTTAATGGACATTTTAATTTAATATAATAAGTCCCAATGTAGCTGCATCAATCTATATAAAATTTTGGAATAATTACAAAAAAAAAATAAATAAATAAATAAAATAAAAAATTTCAAAGTTTGACCCTTGTAACAAAATAAATCTTGAGCTTTCAATTTTGTCAATTTAAACCCTAGTCTTTTACTTTTGTTTTGAATCTACACGATCCCTATTTTTATTTAAGTAAAAGCAACAAAAAAAAGTAGTATTTTAGTCATTAAACACAACTAAGTTTAACCTCTCCTTATATCGATCAATATCAAAAAAATGGGATGGCATTTAGAGAGAGCTGAAGGAGGATGGCAACTAGTTATGTATGGTAAATAAAGACAAACTCAAAGGTATGAAGCTATGAAGGATGGTAAGGATATCTTCACTCTATTTGTTGATAACATACCAATGTCCATGAATCCAAAAGAATTTGTATTCTTGGTTTTATGTAGTTTGGGGTAATTAAGGATGTTTTATCCCAAACAAAACAAGGAAAGCAACAAAGTCAGGTTTGGATTTCTCAAATTTGATTGTCCGGTAGCAATGGATGTTGCGACTTAAAAACAAATAGTATCGAGGTGTGATGACATGGTTCTCAAAAGTAAAGAAAACAACTTTTGGAAAAGGATCTAGAAGCGAAAAGACAATAGCCATAAGCAAGGTTGGTGGAAAGTTCAATGAAGATGGAGTGGATATGACTAGGAGGATGATCCACGAGGACAAAAATCATCTGTGAGAGGTGTCGAGAAATGGAGATCGAAGAGAGAGAATCAAGACTTAACTATCATGGCATCTGAGGTGGGAAATGGGTGGTTATATGATAGTGTTATTGTTAGTGAAAACCTACCATGCCTTCTCTAAGTTTCAAAAATGTGGTTCCATAAAAAGGGTCTAAGGACATTTTGGCAAGGAAGAGTGAAGGAAGAATGGTTGTTTAATCTTTGATTCAAATGCAATTATATGAGGAAATGCTAGTACTAATTGATGATTACCTTAAGGAGCAATTGTGATTATGCCACTCGATGGAAGAAAGGGATGTATTTGTAGCAAGAAAGAATGGTTTAGCTAATTTGCTATGGTGTGCCACTAAACCTATGGAGCACAGTCGTTCAATAAAATTGGAATTTTATGGAGAGAGATGGTGGGCTTAGATGAAGAAACCTCAAGCTCTTTATCCTTCAAGTGTAGGCAGGTGAAATTGCTACAAAAACTATGAAGTTTATCAACAGGTTATTGCAAGTGAAGTGTAGAGATAATTTCTATCTAGTAAAATTTGTGAAGAGCAAGTCATGGTAACCAAAGTTACGAGAATCATGTAATCATGTTGTGCATCTAAGAAGAGAGGCTGTTGGCTCAATGAAGTTAATAGACATAATCTTGACAATGGAGATAGCAAGGAAGGAAAAAGATGGGGCATGGACTGACGGGGTGCATGATGATGTGGACAAATGTGATGAAGTGGAACCTACCCGAAAAAGAATGAAATTTGGAGTTTATTGAGAACAAGTGTAAAAGGAAAAAGGAAAAAGGAAGGATGGTTCATCTTCCTCAAAAGTGGAAGAGACATAGTGTGAGCTCATGAGAAACCCAAATGTGTTAGAAGCATGCAATGAAATCCTTCTGAGGACAAATTTGAATGCCAATCAGTTCTTAATAAAGCAAATAAGGAAGGGGGTAAGAGGCCAACCCATACGGGTTCATGATAAGCCTTAGTGGATCTGGGGAATTGAGCACTGGAATAAATCTTGAGGTGGCTTTAAATGAAGTCAAAAGGTAGGGGATTTTTCTTGGGCCTAGAGGAGTTCTTGATGGCTATACCATCGTTCCACTTACTATACCTTAATGGATGCAGGGGAATTGAGCTTGGAATAATAATGAAGTTCAAGCCCAAATGGCTATACCATCATTCCCACTTCTTATCCGGGGCCATACCTAACTCAATGAAAGTAGTTGGGGAGAAAAGAAGCTCCATAACTGTATGGTAGTCGTTATCTACAAGAGGGCTCACTACCAGAAAAGGGAGTAAGCATACATAGAAGGATCAGAGACAAGAAAAGGTGGATCAATGGTAATGGGAAGTTGGAGCAAAGGTGCAATCTTGAGCAGCGATTGCAACTCAGCCATCTTATGGTCGAATCATCTGGGTCGATCGGACATTACTGGCACACAGCACACACTTTACCTGCGACTTCTGGTACAATTAGGCCAAGCTCACAGAATTTGTTTTCAAAAGAAAAGAAGAGAATCCATTATTAAAATCATAGAGTTAGAAGAAGATGATGTGGAAATAATGGCTTAGAAGGATGTGGTTGCTCAAGATTAAGCAATTGCATCGAATTGAAATAAGGAGATTTGTTGTTGTTTTAATGAAGCTACTATCTTGGAATGTTAGGGGTTTGGCGGAGGCGAGAGAAAGGGGAAAGATAAGGAAGCAACTTAAAGAGATATTGATTTTGCCTTTATTCAAGAAATCAAGAAATTAGGTTTGTCGATTGATTTTGTAAAGTCTTTATAGCCTCACGGATGATTTTGGATTTCATGATTGTTGACTCGGATGGGTTAATTTGGTGAAATTTGCTATGCATTTGGAATCCAAATGTTTTCAAACTTTCTCCAATGTTGTAGCACAAGGAACATCATCTTACTTTCAGGTGCTTTACTTCCAAATTTTGATTGTGTGCAAGTGAATATGTATGCACCTAAAAAGGATGAAAGTACCTCCCAACGGATGAAAAGAATTATTTGGCTTATCCATGAATGGCGTAGAGGCCATGTATATATAATAGATTCATCATACAATCTAGGAAGCGATATAAATAAGGAAACAATACTAAATAAGTGATTGACATAATCACAGTTATATACATAATACTAAAAATAAAAAAGATTCTATGTAATCTAATTTTTATACTCAACACTCCCCCTCAAGTGGTGTGAAAATATTTAACAATGTGACTTGCTAATGGATGCCCCGGAAGAAGTCGGAAAAAACTCAGCGGCTAGTCTAAATAAATGCTATAGAACAATCTGGTAGTCCACTAAATAAAAAAGGTCAAAAAGTGTTTTAATACATCGGCACCACACCTTAGAAAGGAAAAAAAAAATAGATGACATCCTAGAAATTTGCCGAAGCATCTATGGCGAGAAACACCACTGATAAAACTGACCACTAAGAAACTAAATCGACATCAAAATGAAGCTAATCTTTGGGAGATAGTTTATAGTGTGTGATATTATTTATGAACTAATGTCGGAACTAATGTAAAAGCAGTTTAAGGGGTCATCTTTGGACGTTGTAGGAACTAACGAGAATCAATGTCGAGGGCAGGTTTAAGGAGTCATGCGGACCAATGTAGAAGCTTGGATGTTGAACCGGACATCGACACACACATAACTTATGATGTGGTCTTTGAGCGATGATGGCAATAGATGGTTGAGTCGCCAAGGAACAACTTATTAGAAAATGCACTAAGGGGCAACTTTGGTGAATTAAGCTAGAGGGGCCGACTTTAGTTGTACCCCAGAGAGAGCAGCTTGGGTTATGCACTAGATGGTGCAGCTTAAGTGGTTCAGATGGTATATCACCATGCTCACCATGATATAGGTATAATACCCTCTATCAAACTCAAATAGATTTGAAGATAAAAACCTATTTGAGATTGAAATAAAGGGAAAGACAAAGTGAAACAGAAATACACAACAACAACAAAAAATGGATTGCGAGTAAAAACAAAATATGATAGAGATAATTGGGATAGTAATAAACTAGTGGATAGAGGAAGTGATCTCCACGAAGTGATACAAAAACAAAATATGACAGTAGAATGGGTTGAAGTGCAGTAGGCGGCCAAGAGCAAGGTTGTAAGCCCACCAATGAAGCAAAATTACTAGCTACTTAACCTGGCTCACGATACCAAAAAGGATGAAAAGAATTATTTGGCTTACTCATAAATGAGGTAGAGGCCATGTATATATAATAGATTCATGATACAATTTAGGAAGCGATATAAATAAGGAAAGCGATACTAAATCGGTGATTGACACAATCACAAATTATATACATAATACTAAAAATAAAATGATTCCATGTACTTTCAACACTTTCTAGATTAAAATCTAGGTTTGAGAAGCCTTGGTGTCTAAGGGGATTTTAATGAAATCAGAATTTAGGGAAGGAAAAAGGTGTTCTAGAAGTGATAGGGAATGAAGGAATTCAATGATTTCATTGAGCTTATGGAATTATTTGATTTGCCTATGCTTGGAAGGCAATTTACATGGTGCAATTCTTGTGAAGGGAAAATGGGTAAATTGATAGGATCTTGATGTCAAGAGAATGGTTGAGAGGTTTGAATTTAAGTTATAGGGTCTTCCAAGGGAATCTCGACCATTGTCCATTACTTTAGATGGAGGATGGGAGGGATTGGGGTTAATCACGACCCAAAGCCCCTATAGGTTTAGCATCATGATTGGTGATAATTTGAGATTACCAAAGGCTTACTTACTTGATAATACAATAATAGAGACTACGAGCCAATAATTAATAAAATATAATATCAATGAGCTATCTTGAGACTTAAATGGAATAAAACAAACCAGTATATAAACATATATACATATGTCCATGTCAAGCTTAGGTACACAAAACATAATCATGACTTAGGAATTAAATCCCATTAACAAAATAAAACTAGTCATAAACAATTTCAAAAGGATGAACTCTGAACCACCCAAAAGCCTTAATGCTTGGCCAGGTTTGGAACCTCATGATGAGGCACGGTATTTGGCTTGAAAAAATAGAGTTTAGGTTGACGTCATTCAGTCCGCTCTTGCACTTGATCACCTACATACATATATAAATCAATGAGCTAGAGCCCAGTGAATAACGTTAGTGTAAAGAGATTAAATGAATGAGGTCTATAACTTATAAAAATCAAAACAATGTTCTTAACATGATCAAAGTATTTTCCAGATACTTGTAATCAGAAATAAAGTTCCTCAAACCTTTAACCCTTTCATAGTTTAAGACATAGCGCGGTACATTTCCAAAAACTTTAATAAACCTTTGACAAAATTCCATACAGAATGTTTGCACCGAAACAAAGCATTTATTATATATACACATTTAGAATTCATAAAGTTCATCAATCGTATAGAGTTACTTACATTAGGGGTACAATAATACTAAGCAGAATATTAGCAAAATGACCACAAGGACCAAGGACATAGGCATAATGACCACTCGGATTGACATATACATCATGATGCATAGCAGATCGACATATACATAACGATCACAATTGATGCGACTTAGACATAACAACCACAATAGGTCAGCATTATACATAACGATCACTATGGATGGAAGCTTAGACATAATGGAGATTTCGAAAATCAAACCACATGTTCATGGTGTCACTTTCAATGATCAAATAGGGAATCTCATTCATTCTTATCAAACATAAGTTTTTGAAAAAACTGTCATATCATAATTATTTGAAATTCCATAGCATAACTTAACCATCTAGAAATCGATCAATTGTGATCGTTATATATATATTGATCCACTTGCAATCGTTATATAAATGTTGATTCGTTGCGATCATTATGTATATATCAATCCGTTCGATCGTTATGCCTATATCCCAGGTCTTTTAGTAGTCGTTTGCTAAAATGCAAGTCATGATTATGTTTAAATGGAATTTATATGTTTTAATCCCTTTGATATTGTAAATAATCTTAGAGCTCATGATGCTAAACTATAAGGAGGTTTGGGTCATGGCGAGAATTATCGAGTACGAGTTTTATCACACATGCGTCTAAATGAGCTATAGGATGTCTACAAAGAAATTAGGGCATTACATCAACATGTGTGAGTGTGTGTGGAATTGTTATGTGCATACATGAAATGTGAATATGTGAATTTTTGTAAACATATCTAAAAATGAAAATGAAATCTATGAGACCCATTTTCCTATGATTGTGTTACCTATGTTTACATATGGACAATGAAAAGAACAAGAATTGTGTGCTCAAATTGACCGACTAGAAAGTATGAATGGTGGAAGTTCTAACCAAGACAATTGGCCTTGATTATGTGCAAAATGGTTATGTGGGAATTAGTGTGAAATTGAATTTTATATGTTGAATACTCTTGAAAGCTAGTGATGAACTTCTATTTTGGGAATTTGCTCGAATTGAATTTCTTTGATTTATTAGTTATGGCCGGATTTGCAGAATGGATGGAAGTGAGACTACTTGTCACCATATTGTGTGCTTCTTTAATGTGAATTTCATATTAGTATTGTTAATATTAGATTAAAGGTTGCCTATGGAAATTTGTGATAATGTGAATGTATTTGTTATCATTTGTTAGGAGCCATGCAAAAGGAAATCAAATCGATGAACATGAATGCCTTGAATTATCGCTATGCATGATAGAGTCATGGACTATTTTCTTCAATTCATCTCTTAAATATACTTGCATGTTCCTAAACTTTCAATTCTGCTACAAAGTCCCAATTAACCATGAATTCATCTTAATTATACCTACATCTTAGCAGTTATGAGTATAGATGTCTTAATTTCAAGCAATTGAGTTGAAACTCCTACCTTGAATAGGCAATTTATGACAATGAAAGCTTGGACTTCAATGTCTTCTCTAGAGCTCCTCTCAACCTTGAGTTTCTCTCTAGAAAATGTCTCGACAAAACCCACTTACTCTCTCACAAGTATATCTCTTCTTAACTAGATGAATAGAGTTAGGAAATTATTTTTTGTCTTCAATGTCACTACTTTTTTGTCTTAGGCCTTGATTAACTTATAAGGTTAATTAAAGTATATCAATTTCACTTAAATTAAATTTATTCTCATCATAATCTAATTTAATTACCTATCCAAATATTTCTTTCTAACTTATATAAATTCTTGATTCGACGGGTTCAAATCATGTCTTGTACATATCTATTAACCATATCACAATTCAATTCACACATGGCACATAATAACACACATAAACACATAATCAATATAAATCATATAATTAGCTTAATTAATTAAGGAGGTAGTTGTCACGAGGGTCCAAGACCCTTCGGTTTATAAATGCTTGGGTACTAAAACCAAATTTCTTGGCGTTGGTAAAAAGGCTTGGGATGATCGAACCATTCTTGGATGGGCTGGATTTACCACAATTTTGAAGCTAAAAAACTTAAGAATGACACTAAAAAATGGAACACAAAGGTTTTTGGCAATGTTGCAACCTCCTTAAAAAGGCTGGCGAAAAGGAATTGCATGATCTGGATTTGGAAATTTGAAACTAGATGAAATTTGAATAAGCTAGGAGAAGAAAAGTAAGAACGAATATTTGGTCACTAAGTAGAAAATATGAGTGGTACGTAGTTCTGATGTCTAGGATGAGTGGACTATGAAAGTAGATAAAAAATTACAAGATTTTTTCACATTATGGCAATATCTGGACATAATAAAAATCGATTGATTCAATCTCGATTGGAGGGTTGTTGTATGATGAACCACATAGGGTCAAGCATGAGATATTCATGCATTTCAAGAGGTTTTCACCGAGAGATGCATCTCTAGGCCTAAGCTACAAGGAAGCTTCAATTCTATTAGTCAACACCTTGCATCTCTTAGATTGGAAGAAAAGATTTTATGAAGGTGAAGTCTAAGTGCCATCAAAAGGCTGTGAGGGTAACAAAGCACACGGGCGAGATGGGTTTAATTCTTGTTTTTCCCAAAGTCTTTGGTCTATGGTCAAGAAAGATGTGATTCAATTCTTCAAGGAGTTCCATGATAATGGGATGTTTTCTAAAGGAATCAATAGCTCTTTCATATTATTGATTCCCAAAAAGGTGTCGGCCGGCATATCAGTTATAGACCAATCGATGCGATTTGGTCCATGTACAAATATTATCTAAGGTCCTCTCTAACAAATTGAAGCGGGTTGTAAGTAGAGTAATAGGGAAGCTTCAAATGCCTTCTTGGGGGTAGAAATATTTTAGATGGAGTTTAAATTGCCAATGAAGTAGTGGAAGCACAAAGCTGCCTTCTTGGGGGTAGAAATATTTTAGATGGAGTTTGATTGCCAATGAAGTAGTGGATTGGTGGAAGAAAAGCAAGAAGAAGTGATTCTAAAGCTTGATTTTTGAGAAGGCTTTTGATTCGGTGAATAGAATGCACTTATCTATGCTCTCCAACTTTTGCTTTGGTTCCAAATGGATTACATGGGTGAAGGAATGCTTGTATACAACGAGAATTTCGGTCTTGGTTAATGGCTCCCCTTGACTAAGTTACGCCATAAAACCTCTACAGCGGAGCTATGGTGGGACAAAAGGAAATATCTACAAGTCATCTAGGTTTGCTAATGATACAATTGTATTTCTTTGAAATTTGAATCTGGAGGTAACAACCATCAAAAAGGATCTTGAGATGTTTTGAAGTACTATAAAATTTGAAAATTAATTTTCACAAAAAGTCATGTATCTGGCGAGTGTTCCTAAAGCCTTGGTGGATGATTTTGCAACTAGATTGAACTATAAAAGGCGAGTTTACCATTTCCTTATCTTGGACTTCCATTTGGGGCTAATCCGAGGAGAAAAGCACCTAAATTCTGTTCTCAACAAATTCAAGTCAAAACTTGCTTCTTCTTTCTTTTGGGGTAGGGTGACTCTTATTAAGGTGTTACATCAAGTCTGCCGGTGTTCTATCTCTCCTTCTTTAAGATGCCTAAAGGAGTTGCTAAGGCAGGTTAATAGGATTCAAGCTGCATTCTGGAGAGGGGTTCGATTTAAAGAAAGAACTACACATGGTAAAATGGGTGACATTGCCAAAAGCAAAAGTCAAGTGGGAATGGGAATTAGGAATGTCTTAGAGGCTAATGATTGTTTCTTTGGCCAAATGGTGGTGGAGATATGTACGAAGACAATTCCCATGGTTTGTTTATGTTTGAAATTTTTTCAAAAGTTTATTTAAAAAAATGGAAACTAGTTTGATAAAAATAAATATTAAAAAATAATTTTAAATTTTTAAAAAATTACGACTTCTCAAAAGATAAAATTATATAAAAATTATAAGTGTTTTTTAATTTCTTTCACCAAATTAATTTTTAGATTTTTAGAAAAAATTTAAAATAAGGTTTTGAACATCAACCCAAACTTAGCCAATGGCCTTTGGAATAACATTATGTATAGCAAGTACATCTACTCGGTGGGAGGTGGCTTCCTCGTCAAGGCGTGGAGTGACATTCTTACATTCCGTTTGGAGCGTGAGGTGAGGTGAGAAAAAAGATGATTGTAGTTTCTCACCAAAAAAAGAAAAGAAATGATTATGGTTTCTCACCATTTTGTTTGGATGAATAAAAAAGAAGAGAATTTGATTTCTCACCTATCTTGTTTGGATAGAGTAAATAAGATAAAAGAAAGGAAAATGTTGTATTTCATTTTACCAAAATAACCTTTCATATTAATAAGCTATGTTTTTTCATAAGGGTAATTTTAATATTTTAGAAAACTTCCAAAAATCCAATTCCTTTCTCACCAAATCTCACCACTTTTGGTGATAAACAAAACATAGGTTTGGTGAGAATCCTTTTCTCACCACCTCTCATCATTTCTCACTATTTTCACTTACTTAACCATCAATCAAGTAAAGGGGTTTCTTATTCTCACCATTTCTTTTCTTTTTCTTACCAAAGCCCTCCATCCAAGCGGAATGTTAGTGTTGCTCGATCCAATCCCAATCTTTGAACTTCTTCTTGGATAACTCTGAAATTGTTATTGGTAATGAAATAGAAGTCAAGTTACGGGAAGACAAATGGGCTGATAATTGGTGAGTGAAAGATAAATTCCCCATCTTGTTTTCACCATCATTAGAAGGATGCATCTCTGAGAAGTA
Organism: Camellia lanceoleosa; assembly: GCA_025200525.1. Classification (NCBI taxonomy): domain Eukaryota; kingdom Viridiplantae; phylum Streptophyta; class Magnoliopsida; order Ericales; family Theaceae; genus Camellia; species Camellia lanceoleosa. The sequence continues at coordinate 68,605,193 of CM045769.1, forward strand.
TGGTGGATGGGAGAGAAGGTTTAGAAGGATGGTGTCTTAGTTTCGAAGAACCTTATTTGCTTGGGAAGTTGATGAAGTTGGAAGACTTAATTCATTGCTATCACCTATTGACCTTCCTTTTCAAGCAGAGATGATTGCATCATGTGGCGGGGCTTCTCCTTGGTATGTTTAGTGTGTTAACATTATATAGTAGAAATGTCCATATGCATACTATGGAGGTCACTAATCTTATTTGAAATAGCATCTCTCCCCAAAAGTTCAATTCTTTGGATGGCTAGCTTTGGAAGGTTAGAATCAAAACCAGATTAAATTCAAAGATTAGGTGTTACGGACCTAATGCTAGAAATGAATGTGCCTTTTGCAACTCTGATCTGAAGCTTGATTAACCATGTTCTAATGTTATGTCCTGTCATTTGGAGGGTGTGGTCAAATTTGATGAGATGTTGAGGAATACAATGGGTGATACAGAAAGGGTGAAGGGGTTACTTCTTTGGTGATGGGGATTCAAATGGAAGAAATCGATAAATATGATCACAGAGGCTTTACCATTTGCCAATGGTCTATATGGAGAACTACGAATGATTGTATCTTTAATGGGTTGCATTTTTTATTTGAAGAGCTATGCAAATTGATAAAAATTAAATTGCTCTTAGGGTTAATCCTCCAAGAAGTTTCGTACCACGATCCATGAGGTGGTTGCTAATTTGTAGGAGATGAGAACTTCTTCATAGAGTTTGGTTACATTACACCATGTTTGGTTGAGGATTTGGAAAAAGAAAAGGAAAAAATGTGTAAAACTAGGTGAAATGTAGGTATATTTTATTCACATTTCACTACTTTTCCTTTTCCTTTCCAAATCCCCCAATAAACTCTGACTTCAAGGAGGCTATGGTACGTGGAGCAGAGGAGCTTGAATCTGCTATTTGAATTCTTGTGGTGTGTTGTGTCTGTGGCTCACGATCAAAATTTGGAAGCATTGATCTGCAGGAGAATCCATCTTTATTAAGGATGCCTTTGGAACACGGTGGAAGCGACTCTTCTTTGGTTCTTGTTCTTTGAGATTTATTAAGGCTCTTAGCTAACGTGGTGAGCTCAACTAGTTGGGGGCATTCTTTGATGTATTGTTAAGGATTGTTATTTGTTTGCTTCCCCTTTTACATTGGTTTCTCACCAACCTTTTAGGTTGGAGCTAGCAAATAATTGAGTGTTCTTCTTGGTGTCAACATAGTTAAAATTTAGTAATGGAATTAGGAAAAAAGACTATGGAGGGCCATAGCTCCCTCATACATGAAAGATCTTGTGTGCTTCAACAAAATTATATATCTCCTCTTCTCAGACCTTGCTTTCTCTTTTCATTTGCACAAAAAAACTTCTTTATCAATACCAAATTACTTCCATAGTGTTTGAATTTTATTTTATTTATTTATTTATTTTTTGTGTTTATATATAACTTACATATCATATTATATATACATGTTTGCTAGTGTATATGGTGAAATTTTTAATTCAAATTTTAGCTCCTCTAGTAATGAAATACTGATTTCGTCCCTGAAAGTATACTATGATGCTTTTTGCTACTACCTCTCCTTTATTGATGTAATTTCATATGTGTTATATGTTGAATGCATTAATAAAGTCTTTTATTTTGCTGAAAAAAAAAAAAAAAAAACAAGTCAATGAAAATAATATTTTAGACATTTTATGTACACTTGTATTGAGTTTAATAGTTAAAATATCATTTTTTCTATCAGTTTTATTTAACAAAAATAGGTGAATGGTTTGATTGAAAAAAAAATAGGGTTTAAATTGACAAAATTAAAACTCAAGATTTATTTTGTTACCAAAATAAAATCTTTGAGTTTTATTTATTTATAATTTTCCTAAAATTTATGTAAATTTTTTTATTTATATATCATTATTCTAATTAAAATTCTTACATCTTGAATCTGAGATGATTATTCAGTACTCCCGTAGTATGAACACGTGGTACTCTATAAGATTTTGATTGGTGAAAAGTGGTAGAGGCCCACAATTTATGTTGGGAATGGAGAGCAATATAGGGGCTAAGTAATTAGTAATTGATTTGGAGTATGGTCACGAGGTGTTTTGGGAGTATTATATAATTTCCCTTGCATCTGATGAGAAGCCCGATGGGCATTAGTCAGCTTGGGATTACACTACCTATTAAAAGACTTTGGCCATGTTTGTTTGAGCAGACTGTATTAGGTTGGATTAGCATTCCCATGACTAATAGTTTTCAGACTATGAATCCTTTTGGATTGTGTATCCTATCCTATGTTTGGATTGAGTTAGGATTATAAGGAGGGATTAACAAAATATTGTACAACCCAATATTTGTTTAAGGGGATTGGAATGTATATGACATGACAGGACATGGAATATTCAATTTATTGGCCATAATACCTCTATTATGATTATTTGATAAGTTAGTTCAGAATTTGACTTTCCCAATTTATATCACACCCCCTATGTGGGATTGAATAGTCCATCATATGTAAGATATCATACCCGGATAGATTGTTTTTCGATACTTCAATTTTTTAACCAAATATCGGATTAATAATTTGATTAGACTATTAGTCAATCTCGGGCACATGTCGCCCAAACAAACATAGCCTTTGTGTTTTCTCAACCTTGGTGCAGCATCAAGCTGATGTGGTTAACCCAAACACAGGAGCTTCCATTTCTACATCACAAAATTTCTCAATTCACACCATTTTTTTATTCAAATATCAAGTACCGGACAAAAATTAATAGTTCAAATATCAACTACCAAATGGAAAACCCCAATTTAATACTTGATATCCGAATAATTGATTTTCTGTTATGTAGTTGATATTTGATTTATTAATTTGTATTCAATAATTGATATATGAACATAAAAAATTAGTATTAGTTGAGAAAAAAAATTGGTGCACAAATGGAAGTTTCCCCCAAGCCTAGTCCTAAGGACATTGTAATTCCCACGTCCTAGAAACATGTGACTTAATAAAATAAATAATAAAAAGGAGGAAATTGATTCCATCTATAAGCCACTCATCAAATTTGAGATTGAGGTCACTATAAATAACAGCATAGGCCTTTCGTGAAATGAGCAAAAAGGGAAAAAAAATAACAATAATAACGGTCATCATACAAAGGGAAAAACAAAGGGAAAAGGGGCAACACAAAAGAGAAACAAAGTTAGCTTAAGTAATTAATTGTTAAAAATTGGGTAATAAATTCAACAGCATTAATATAAGCTTTCGAACTAAAAAATTCTTGGAAGAATGCAATTATAAATAATTAACTTCTAATACTTTTATATAAATAATACATTTAAAATTATAGAAATATTTTATTAGTAGAGTAGGCTAGAAATCTACATTCCAAGTCCAACCCAAAAATTAAACAAGCCTAAAAAACTGACCCTGCTTGACTTGTGAGCTGAAATATCAATCATAAACCTATGTCTATCCGTAGACACAAATGAAATAGTGCTTACAAAATAAATAAAGATGTGAGGACTGGATTGAGAAATAAATAAATAAAGTTACACTCTCCTGATTAATTAAACATTCCAGATAATTTGTGAACTAATATGATCTTAAAGTTCTGTCAAGAAACATTGAATTTAAATCTCATAGTGGTACATGAGTTAAAGCTATGGCTCTGTTTTGATAGACTATTTTTTGGTGATTGATTTGATTGAAAATGAAAATTAATGAAAAATACTTTTATAGTCAAACAAAAAAAAAAAAATTTTTGGTAGAAATTATATCTTAGAAGGTGCACATAGTAAACTTTTTTTTTTTTTTCATATATTATATAAAGTCTAGACTTGATTTGGTATAAACTATCACATTTTTATTTTTATTTTTCAAAATACCTTTGATAAATACTCTAAAATTCTCTTAAATTCAACTGATTCAATTAACTCCTGTAATTATCAATCCAACTCTTTCAAATACTACTAACTATTATTTTAAATTTTAGACATGCTCTCTAGTATTTATTTATATTAGATTAGAATAAAGATGTTCATTCTAAGCATGTAATGGGAGGGATGATCTAAAAACCAGTAATATATGAGAAAGTAGAGAAGTACCTGTAGTTGGTGACTTTGTTGTGTCGTCAACGCATTCAGTTTCATTGTCCCTGCTGTTATCCTTCAATCGACAATGCTTGCTTTGCTTTTCACAGATCCCACATGTCGGTTTGGACCATTTCAATGTAAGCACATATGGCTGCCGGTCAAATATGCCATATGGAATTGGCGATGAAATCTTAAAGGGCATCTTTTTGCAACATGATAAGGGATAATTGTACATAGAACTGTCCGACAGAAAGGCATAAACTTTGTGATTGGGGTCACTACTAAGACAAGTGATCTGATTGAATGACATTGGCTCAGTTGAGGAGCAACTGAAAAAGCTACAATTATAGTTGTCATTCGTTGCCAGTTGGAAGGGAGAGGTAGTAGTAGATAAGTTGAGGTTTTGAAGCAGTTTAGGAAAGCAGTCATGAGGGTCATATGTGTGTATCAACTGAGATATGTAGTCGATTTTTTCAACTGCTACTTTAACAGAGAATGGAAGCTCAAGCATGGTGTGGTTTTCATGATCACAAGAAAGATCGAAGCCAGGATAACCACAGTGTTTTGGCTGCTGCTGCTGCTCATTGTCCTTTAGCCGGAATGGGTACCGTATCTCTGGGCCGTTACTATTGCATTGTGTTGTTGGCTTGCAATCCTCACGTCCTGTTGCTGCTGCTCCTGCTCTGAGTCCTGCCGAGAGGTCGAGAAACAAGAGCAGAATTAGTAAGGTAGCCATTTGATCTCTTGCTAACTTTCTCTCGAGTTACAAATTTTTGAGATTAAAGTAATCAATATTTTATCTCCTCAATTCGAATGATGAATTTAGGGCAAATTTCACTATCCCTTATCCCTCTCATATGAAAATATTCATAAAATTTTGTTGTAGTTTATGCATTGAAATATACCGTTAAATATTTTGTATAACTTAACAAGTGCAAAAAACATGCTGGACATAAGAAGTTATATGTTCATTTTAAATTTTAATGGGATAAATTGCACATGAAATAAAGTACAAGGAGTAAAATTACATTCTGTCTTTCAAACAAATACTTGAAAATATTAGTAATTTACACATAGGTTACTTATATATAGGATATTTTGTTCTTTTTTATTAAATGGATTAGCAGGCTTAGCAGTGAAATTTCAATCCATAAACTATAAAAGAGTTATGTAGTTATTTTCAAATATGAAAGGTAATCCGTACATGAGCTAAATTATAAGGGACAAAATGAAATTTGTCCATAATTTTTTTTTTTTTTTGGTATTTAACAGGGCTAAGCCCAGAAATTTTCCCAGGAATTTACTTAAAGTAAAAATCATGAACTGCATACAATATGAGCAATGTGACATAGATATTACGGATCATTTAATTACGAAAATTATGACTTGTTATCATATTTGTCATGGTAAAATATATTTTGCCTCAATTATATTTGGCCACTTTATTTATTTTAATTTTTATTTTTATTTTGACCCGTCATGTATCAAGCTTTTCTTAATTTATTTCTGAAACTACCTTTTATTAAAAATTAAATAAACAATAACATATTAACACTTCACGTAGTATAAAAAAAATGACAAAGAATAAGAGAGACTGCTGCTGCTGCTCATCGTCCTTTAGCCGGAATGGGTGCCGTATCTCTGGGCCGTCGCTATTGCACCTTTTTGGCTTGCAATTCTCACGTCCTGTTGCTGCTGCTCCTGCTCTGAGTCCTGCCGAGAGGTCGAGAAACAAGAGCAGAATGAGTAAGGTAGCCATTTGATCTCTTGCTAACTCTCTCTCGAGTTACAAATTTTTGAGAATCAATATTTTATCTCTTCAATTCGAATGACGAATTTAGGGCAAATTTCACAATCCCTTATCCCTCACATACGAAAATATTCACATAATTTTGTTGTAGCTTGTGCATTGAAATATGCCGTTAAATATTTTGTCTAACTTAACAAGTGTAAAAAACGTGCCAGACATAAGAAGTTATATAATTATTTTTAAATTTTAATGAGATAAATTACACATGAAATAAAGTACAAAGAGTTAAATTACAATTTGTCTTCCAAACAAATAATGAAAATATTCGTAATTTACACACTTAGGTTACTTATATACAGGATATTTTATTCTTTTTTATTAAATCGTTAAAGGGCTTAACGATGCACTTCAGTCCATAAACTATAAAAAAGTTATGTAGTTATTTCCAAATATGAAAGGTAATCCGTACATAAGCCAAATTATAAGGGGACAAAATGAAATTTGTCCATAATTTTTTATTTTTTTTTGGTATTTAACCGGGCTAAGCCCAGAAATTTGCCCAGGAATTTACTTAAAGCAAAAATCATGAACTGCATGCAATATGAGCAATGTGACATAGATATTACGGATCATTTAATTACGAAAATTATGACTTGTTATCATATTTGTCATGGTAAATTATATTTTGCCTCAGTTATATTTGGCCACCTTATTTATTTTTATTTTTATTTTTATTTTGATCCGTCATGTATCAAGTTTTTCTTAATTTATTTCTAAAACTACCTTTTATTAAAAATTAAATAAACAATAACATATTAACACTTCCACGTAGTATAAAAAAATCACTAAAAATTAAAAAAAAAATGAGGAAAAATAAATAAATAAATAAACTCAATTTTTAAAAAAACAGTCTAGACTGAACAAGGTTATATTTTTTTTTTTACTACAAATTAATTAAAATTATGTTTTCAAAGTATATATTTTCAAAATATGACTTTAGAAATTTTGTTAACCTAAAACAAGAAGTTTTTAAAAATATGTACATTCTGTATAAAAACAAGAAGAAATGTCATATGTCACCAATTTTTTGTCACCTTCTTATATTACCTTCTATATGGATATTTATGATTAATTTCCTTATTTAAAAATAATTATAAAAAAAATAATGACTAATGCTAACAAATGTCTTTAGACGCTAGTTAAAGTATATTTAGTGATGGATTTTGTTAACTTTTGAATTTTAACTACTCATTTAATTGATAGCTTTTTATTTTTAACTACTCATTAATTAAATGTATTTATTGTTGAATGTTTGAATTTGCATACAACCCACACTATAATTAATATTTCACCTTTTAATATATGAAAATAGTAAGCGAAAATCAGAAAACAAAACCTAGAGTTTGAACTTTGCAACAAAATAAATCTAAATTTTTTTATTTTATTAATTCAAATCCTAAACTTTTGATTTGTTTTCAATCTAAACTATTTTTCTATTTCATTAAATAAAATCAATAAAAAAATGAATATTTTAGTCATTAAACTCAATAAAAATAGTATTTTAGATATTTTATGTAACCAAAATTGAGTTTAATTATTCAAATACTCTTTTTTCATTGGTTCTATTTAACAAAAATAGACTAATGGCTTAAATTGAAAATAAAGTAAAAGATTAAATTTTAAATTAACAAAATTAAAAATTTCTTTTTTTACATGGCTAAAACCTTTTTTTTTTTTTTTAAATTGTCTCAAATAATAATCTAACAAATTTCAAAACACTAGAATAAAATATAACTAATTAGTATAATTGAGACACATGTTAACATGAGCCATAATAATATCGTATATATATAATTTCTTAAGAATAAGTGCAGCATATATTTTTAAATATTGTTAATTAACACGTCTTCCAACAAGACTTTTAACAAATGAATCGAATAGTATTTGAACTTAAAATATTAGGTAAATTACAGTCACCTCTTTTAAGATTTAAAATATATATACAATAAATTTATAAATTTGTTATAATTATATTAAGCTCTCTTAAAGTTTTAGTTCAGATAATATTTGGTTTCTTTTTCATCAGAAATTTGTTACTCGTATAAATAAAATAAAATAAAAAAATAATGTAGTCATTGCTTTTATATTGAAATATATATTTTTACATTGTATATCATTGTGTCTTTATATCATTTATATTAATTTTGGTCTATATAACTTTACTAAAAAAATATATTAACATAATTATATCAAAATTATAAAACTTATTGTATTTTTTCAAATTTTAAAGGTGGTCAATGTAATTTATCTTAAAATATTTCTTTTAAAATCGCTTAATTAAATGTGGTTCATATCTCTATATTAATAATTGCTACAGAGTTGCTTAGAAGTTTAGAGAAACAACAAATTAGTTGAAGGTTGAAAAAAAAAAAGAAGATTAATAGTAAAGTTTATGAATTTTAATTATTAAAATTCCATAATTTTTCATATGTAATTATTTTTTGAAAGTTACCTTGATTTGTAATTTTTCCAAGAAATTCATTTTCTAATAATACTGAACCACTCAGTAGGCTTTGACTTTTTCTTTTTTGGCGGACTTTTACTTAAAAGGTAACCACCCAATTAGCCATCGACCATATTTCCACACAACTCATATAGAGCACATCTTGGTGATAAGGTGCACTACAACATTTTTTTAATTTAGTGACATTTGAAAGTGTCACAAAACTATTCTTCTAATGACATTTTTTGGTCTTGTGGCATTTTCAACAAGTGCCACTTCTATCGGTGCCACGATAGAATCTGAGTGCCTTGCACCATCATGGCTAAAAACTTTCAATGACATTTTAATGTCATGGTAGATATTATTTGTGGCACTATCAAGCGCCATTAAAAAAAAGAGTTAGTGACACTTATAAGTGTCATTACACCATCAAAACTAAAACCTTTCAGTGACACTTTAATGTCATGGTAGGCACTATTTGTGACACTATCAAGTGCCATTAAGTGATGATAATTAGTTGTAGAACAATTTGATCTGCTCTTGCGAGACTCAAACCGCCAACCTCCACCATAAACCTTATACACCACACTCTTCCCACTACACCTCTATAGCACCGTATGATTATATATAAAACATATATTATTTATATAATAAATAAATCTATATTAATATAAAAGTATATGTATAAACATAATTATTTTCTTGAACATAATTTATGTAAAATAAACTATTTACTAGTAAAATAAAAAAAGACCACTTTTGGCGACTAAAAAGATTTTTTGATGCCAATTCTATACTTTTGGCTACTAATTGTTTTTTAGTTGCTAAAAAACTTAACTTTTGCCGACCAAAAACGGATTTGGTTACTGAAGATGCACTTTCAGCTACCAAAAGTTTGGTCACTAAAAAATATAATTCCGGCCTTAGGATTTTAGTTCTCCCGCGCTAAAAATAACCACTTTTGGTGACAAAACTTATTTTTAATTAAGCCAATTATAGACTTTGGCTACTAAAATTCTTTTAGTCACCAAAAAGCTTTACTTTGGGCTACTAAAATTTTTTTGTCACTAAAACCCATATAATCGACCAAACTTAGTTTTGGTAGCCAATTATGAACTTTGGCTACTAAAATTGTTTAGTCGCCAAAAAGCTTTACTTTTGGCTACTAATACTGTTTTGGTCAGGAAATTTAGTCGCCGAATATGCTTTTTTCTTATAGTGTATATTGAGTTTAATTTATTTATTTATAATCATTTACTGCATTGTAAAAATTTTAAAAATATATTGGCATTTTTTATTTTTTCAAAAATGCTATTATAAGCTTGGAAAGTTTTTAATTTGGTGGCATTTCTCAAAATGCTATAAAATATTTGTTTATGAAACTTTTCACGTAAGTGCCATAAAAAGTAATTTGCACTTATCTAGTGTCCTAACATTTTTTAAAAAATGCCATTGCTACTAAAGTTTAGTAGCATCTGTTGGTAAATGTCACGAACATAATTTTTTGTGTCATTATTTTATAAAATGCCATAAAATTGATGTGACATTTCTTTATTGAAATGCCACTAGAGCCTTATATGTTTGTGGCTTTGTGGCATTTATCTAAATGTGTCACCAAATATTATTTTTGTGGTATTTTCTAAAAACATGCCACTAGTATAGTGTCACTAAAGTATGTTTTTGTTATAGTTTTGTGACACTTGTTTATTGAAATGTCACTAGAGCCTTTTATGTTTGTCGTTTTGTGGCATTTTTAAAAAACGTGCCACTAAGTATCATTTTGTGGCATTTTCTAAAAATATCCCACTAGTGTAGTGCCACTAAAGTATGTTTTTGTTGTAGTTTTGTGACACTTGTTCATTGAAATGTCACTAGAGCCTTTTATGTTTGTCGTTTTGTGGCATTTTTAAAAAACGTGCCACTAAATATTATTTTTTGTGGCATTTTCCAAAAATATGCCACTAGTATAGTGCCACTAGAGTGTGTTTTTGTTGCAGTGGTGGGGACTTTACTCCCGTCTATGAAATGTCTGCATTTCCTTTGAAGAATCACCAATTAGCAAGCTATAAAATTATTTAAAAAATTACCATATTTTTTCATATGTAATTATTTTGTAAGACATTACCTTGATTTGTAATTTTCACAAGAAGTGTCGACCATCATTTTCTAATTATACTAAACCACTCAGTAGACTTTGACTTTTATTTTGTGGACTTAAACTTAAAAAGTAACCACTCAATTAGCCATGAACCACATCTCCATGCAACTAATATAGAGCACATCTTGGTGATAAGGTGGGGACTTCAATCCCATCTCAAAAATATGCATCTCCTTTGAAGACATACCCACAACTTCGATTACAATCAACCAATTGTAAAATTGTTGGAAAAATTGCCATATTTTTTCATATGTAATTATTTTTAAATTACCTTGATTTGTAGTTTTTGAAGAAGTTTCTCCCATCATTTTTAATAATACCAAACTATTGAGTAGATTTTGACTTTTCTTTCGGCGGTTTTTGACTTAAAATCAACCACTCAATAGCCATCAACCACATTTCCACGCAACTCATGTGGAGCACATCTTAAATGATAAGGTGGGGATCAATTGGTTATAAAATTATTGGAAAAATTGTGAATCGAGACCCAACAAAACAAAAGCAAAAATGCAAAAGTCATGATGTATCAAAACTAGATAGAATATCAAAATGAGGGTAGCTAAATGTCCTTGTTAGGTTTTATTGTTAAATTTTGAAATAAATAAATAAATAAATAAAATAAAATAAAATTTCCAAATTCATAACCAAACAATCAATTCAAAATTATTTTCAATTTTCTTTTCCAAAATTAATAGTAAAGTTTATGAATTTTAATTATTAAAATTCCATAATTTTTCATATGTAATTAATTTTGAAAGTTACCTTGATTTGTAATTTTTCAAAGAAGTTCATTTTCTAATAATACTGAACCACTCAGTAGGCTTTGACTTCTTTTTTTTTTGGCGGACTTTTACTTAAAAGGTAACCACTCAACTAGCCATCGACCATATTTCCACGCAACTCACATAGAGCACATCTTGGTGATAAGGTGGAGACTTTACTCCCGTCTCTGAAATGTCTGAATTTCCTTTGAAGAATCACCAATCAACTAGTTATAAAATTATTTTAAAAATTACCATAGTTTTTCATATGTAATTATTTTGTAAAACATTACCTTGATTTGTAATTTTCACAAGAAGTGTACCATCATTTTCTAATTATACTAAACCACTTTCATGAGACTTTGACTTTTATTTGACAGACTTAAACTTAAAAGTAACCACTCAATTAGCTATGAACCACATCTCCATGCAACTAATATAGAGCACATCTTGGTGATACGGTGGGGACTTCAATCCCACCTCAAAAATGTCTGCATCTCCTTTGAAGACATACCCACAACTCAGTTACAATCAACTAGTTGTAAAATTATTAGAAAAATTGTCATATTTTTTTCATATGCAATTATTAATTTAAATTACCTTGATTTGGAGTTTTTCGAGGAAGTTTACTCCATCATTTTTTAATAATAGCAAACTACTCTGTAGAATTTGACTTTTCTTTTCGGCGATTTTGACTTAAAAATTAACCACCCAATAGCCATCAATTACATTTCCGCATAACTTATGTAGAGCACATCTTGGTGATAAAATGGGGAACAATTGGTTATAAAATTATTGGAAAAATTGTGAATCAGACCCAGCAAAACAAAAGCAGAACTGCAAAAGTCATGATGTATCAAAACTAGATGGAGATATCAAAATGAGGGTGGCTAAATGTCCTTGTTAGGTTTTATTGTTAAATTTTGAAAAAAAAAAAAATTAAATTTTTTTCAAAATTCATAACAAACACTCAATTCAAAATTATTTTCAATTTTCTTTTCCAAAATTAATAGTAAAGTTTATGAATTTTAATTATTAAAATTCCATAATTTTTCATATGTAATTAATTTTGAAAGTTACCTTGATTTGTAATTTTTCAAAAGTTCATTTTCTAATATCTTGAACCACTCGGTAGGCTTTGACTTCTTTTTTTTGGCGGACTTTTACTTAAAAGGTAACCACTCAACTAGCCATCGACCATATTTCCCGCAACTCACATAGAGCACATCTTGGTGATAAGGTGGAGACTTTACTCCGTCTCAAATGTCGAATTTCCTTTGAAGAATCACCAATCTACTAGTTATAAAATTATTTTAAAAATTACCATATTTTTTCATATGTAATTATTTTGTAGACATTACCTTGATTTGTAATTTTCACAAGAATTAAAACCATCATTTTCTAATTATACTAAACCACTCGATGAGACTTTGACTTTTATTTGACAGACTTAAACTTAAAAAGTAACCACTCAATTAGCTATGAACCACATCTCCATGCAACTAATATAGAGCACATCTTGGTGATACGGTGGGGACTTCAATCCCATCTCAAAAATGTCTGCATCTCCTTTGAAGACATACCCACAACTCAGTTACAATCAACTAGTTGTAAAATTATTAGAAAAATTGTCATATTTTTTTCATATGCAATTATTTATTTAAATTACCTTGATTTGTAGTTTTTCGAAGAAGTTTCTCCCATCATTTTTTAATAATACCAAACTACTCAGTAGATTTTGACTTTTCTTTCGATTTTTGACTTAAAAATTAACCACCCAATAGCCATCAATTACATTTCCGCAACTTATGTAGAGCACATCTTGGTGATAAAATGGGGATCAATTGGTTATAAAATTATTGGAAAAATTGTGAATCGGACCCGACAAAACAAAAGCGAAATGCAAAAGTCATGATGTATCAAAACTAGATGGAATATCAAAATGAGGGTGGCTAAATGTCCTTGTTAGGTTTTATTGTTAAATTTTGAAAAAAAAAAATTAATTTTTTTTTTCAAAATTCATAATAAACACTCAATTCAAAATTATTTTCAATTTTCTTTTCCAAAATTAATAGTAAAGTTTATGAATTTTAATTATTAAAATTCCGAATTTTTCATATGTAATTATTTTGAAAGTTACCTTGATTTGTAATTTTTCAAGAAGTTCATTTTCTAATATCTTGAACCACTTTCGGTGGGTTTTGACTTCTTTTTTTGGCGGACTTTTACTTAAAGGTAACCACCCAACTAGCCATCGACCTTATTTCCACGCAACTCATATAGAGTACATCTTGGTGATAAGGTGGGGACTTTACTCCGTCTCTGAAATGTACGCATTTCCTTTGAAGAATCACCAATTAGCTAGTTATAAAACTATCTAAAAATTACCATATTTTTCATATGTAATTATTTTGTAAGACATTACCTTGATTTGTAATTTTCACAAGACGTTTCGTCCATCATTTTCTAATTATCCTAAACCACTCAGTAGATTTGACTTTTATTTCGACAGACTTAAACTTAAAAAGTAACCACTCAATTAGCCATGAACCACATCTCCATGCAACTAATATAGAGCACATCTTGGTGATAAGGTGGGGACTTCAATCCCATCTCAGAAATGTCTGCATCTCCATTGAAGACATACCCACAACTCAGTTACAATCAACCAGTTGTAAAATTATTGGAAAAATTGCCATATTTTTTTCATATGTAATTATTTTTTTAAATTACCTTGATTTGTAGTTTTTCGAAGAAGTTTCTCCCATCATTTTTTAATAATACCAAACTACTCAGTAGATTTTGACTTTTCTTTCGACGGTTTTTGACTTAAAAATCAACCACTCAATAGCCATCAACCACATTTCCACGCAACTCATGTGGAGCACATCTTCGTGATAAGGTGGGGATCAATTGGTTATAAAATTATTGGAAAAATTGTGAATCAGACCCAACAAAACAAAAGCAAAAATGCAAAAGTCATGATGTATGAAAACTAGATAGAGATATCAAAATAAGGGTGGCTATCGTTAAATTTTTTTTTTTTTTTTAAAAAAAAATCAATTTTTTTCAAAATTCATAACCAAACACTCAATTCAAAATTATTTTCAATTTTCTTTTCCAAAATTAATGGTAAGTTTATGAATTTTAATTATTAGAATTCCATAATTTTCATATGTAATTATTTTTGAAAGTTACCTTGATTTGTAATTTTTCAAAGAAGTTCATTTTCTAATATCTTGAACCACTCATGAAACTTTGACTTCTTTTTTTTTGGCGGACTTTTTACTTAAAAGGTAACCACCCAACTAGCCATCGACCATATTTCCGCAACTCATATAGAGCACATCTTGGTGATAAAGTGGGCACTTTACTCCGTCTTTGAAATATGCATTTCCTTTGAAGAATCACCAATCAACTAGTTATAAAATTATTTTAAAATTACCATATTTTTTCATATGTAATTATTTTGTAAGAAATTACCTTGATTTGTAATTTTCACAAGAAGTGTCTACCATCATTTGCTAATTATACTAAACCACCCGAGACTTTGACTTTTATTTCGATAGACTTAAACTTAAAAAGTAACCACTCAATTAGCCATGAACTACATCTCCATGCAACTAATATAGAGGACATCTTGGTGATAAGGTGGGGACTTCAATCCTATCTCAGAAAATGTCTGCATCTCCTTTGAAGACATACCCACAACTCAGTTACAATCAACCAGTTGTAAAATTATTGGAAAAATTGCCATATTTTTTTCATATGTAAATATTTTTTTAAATTACCTTGATTTGTAGTTTTTCGAAGAAGTTTCTCCCATCATTTTTTAATAATACCAAACTACTCAGTAGATTTTGACTTTTCTTTCGACGATTTTTGACTTAAAAATCAGCCACTCAATAGCCATCAACCACATTTCCACGCAACTCATGTAGAGCACATCTTGGTGATAAGGGGATCAATTAGTTATAAAATTATTGGAAAATTTTTAAACCAAACCCAAAACAAAAGCAAAAATGCAAAATTCATGATGTATCAAAACTAGATAGAGATATCAAAAGGAGGGTGGCTAAATGTCCTTGTTAGGTTTTATTGTTAAATTTTGAAGAAAAAAAAAATTAATTTTTTTTTTTAAATTCATAACCAAACACTCAATTCAAAATTATTTTCAATTTTCCTTTAAAACTCATAACCAAGCTCTTTTTCAAAACTCTATTTTTAAAACCAAAAAAAAAAAAAACTCAAAAAATATATTTTGTTATTTTGTTCTTTAAAATGGTTTTTTATTTTTTATTTTTAAAATGTTTTTTAGAAAATATTTTTATTTTTATTTTTGAAGAAAAATATTTTTATGTTTTTGAAAAAACTATTTTGTTATTTTTTTAAGTATTGGCCAAATAATTTGTTATGATTTAAATATATATGAGGGATCCAAAAAATTTTAAAAATTAAAATTTTGAAATTTTTTGAAAAAATTCAAATATTAAAATAAAAACTTTGAAAAATAAAATAAAATATTTAAAATAAAAAATAAGAAAATATTTGAAATAAAAATTATATATTTAAAATAAAAAATAAATTTTTTAAATATTAAAAATATTTTTAAAAAATATAGCTCTAAATATAGTAAAATCTAGTATATTAAAAAAATATATAAATATTTACAATAAAAAATATTTATCCTTGAAAAAAATTACCCATAAATATTTACCATGTGGGCCCAAGCGGGTCTCAAGGGCTCCCTCCTTTTTAGCGGGCCGGCCCATGGGCCAAAAAGTAGGGCCCATACCCAAGCGCAAGCCCACTCATAATAGAGCCTAGGGCCTAGGCCGCGAGTCGAGCCTAGTCGGGCCTTTTTTTATTTATTATTAATTAGGAATTAAAAATAAAAGAAAAATTATATTAAAGTATTTTAGTTAAGATTAATGAGATATTTTGTTTGGTTATTTTTTTAGTGATATTTAAATTTAATTATGTATGACAAATAAACTATCCAAATTTTCATACATGAGAAATAATGCATATCAATGCCACCCATTTGTATAAACATCCATCTAATTTCACATTTCCAATACAAATTCCATTTATTTATACAAAATAAGTAATTGGGACATTTTAGAGCAAAACCCCTCTTTTCCCAAAATCCAACCCAAGTATCAAAATCAATGTTTTTATTACAACACAACCTCATATGCACTCCTATAACCATTTTCAATACATCCATTTGTAAACCCCTATTTTGATTTTAAACCAAACTCCTAGGTTTGTTCAAAATCCTCCAAAATTTCAATATTGTGTATACAACAACAAATAACTAAGTTAAAAACCATAAAAGAGTGTGAAAATCCCTACCTCAAGCTTAGAAGACCAAGGAAGCAATGGAGGAACTTCAAAGATCTTGAAACCAAGCTTTGTTCGACGAAATGGAGCTCTAGTTGACTTCTACCTTTTTCCCAAAGACACTAGGGTAGAAAACCAATGGATCTAGGTGTTCTAGAAAAGAGAATGTCGGTTTTAGAGAGAAAACTCTAGATCTAGGGTTTTTGAAATGTTTAGAGAGATATCAAAAAATGATGTAAAATGACCTTTTACAAAGCGATAAACATACTCCGCTCGAGTGTGAAAAGTGATGCTTGGCGCTAGACAAAATAAGTTGATCCGCTCGAGTGCAAGTGACACTTGGCGTGAATGCACACATCCGGTAGTTTTGCAGTAGACCAATGCTCGAGCACAATAAGGGCCTCGAGCCTAGGCAGCTCAGCGTCGAACACACTCTCCCGATGTTTGTAAACACTGCAAAAATCTTGAGGAGTTCTCAAAGGCCGTTCAAGCGCAAGAAGTGGCGCCGAGTAGAGGAGTAAAGTTACGGGCAGCGAAAGTTTGAGATTATAGCAACCAACTTTGTTCCAAGCATAACCTACTACAATCTAATAGCCAAACTTATGGAAGTATAAGGAAGTAAGACATGAACAACAATATAAAACTATGAAACCGAGTCCGCGATAAAAAATGGGTGAATCTAAGCTAGAATAAACTAAAATCTTCTCCCCAAGGAATTTCGTCCTCAAAATTATAAATCAAACTTTAAAACCATGTTTAAACCAATTACAATAATGATAATCAATCAATTCCATCACCATGACTATCACGACCCGAACCCGCCCCTATGGGTTAAGGACGTAACCGACGATAATCACGAGATTACCTCGACCTCAAATCAAACCGAACATAACACTTCGTCGAGTAAAGGGCCAAGCAGAAGCAAAATTTAAAACTTTTAACATAGAGTTGTGCTTACATGGCACGTCATAACAAACCATACATATACATTAATAACTCACATCAAAATATGTACTATCATAAATTCTGTACATACAAGATCATTCAAGTCTAAATCGACCAATCAAAACTATGTACAAACATATTGAGTCACCAGCGGACAAAATAAAACAAGATAGCGAGAAAGGCGAAAGAGCGGGTCTCGTCGCGTGAGGCGTAGAGATGACTCTTCAAAACCTTGGTTGTTCTACATAAACTTCAGCGAGGTGGGTTTGGACATCTCTTGGCTCACCTCTGAAGACCCAATTCATCAAATTCATAATCACGGTGGGTGCATTGGCTGGCCCAAGGCATCACTAGAAACTCATAATGGCCATACCACGTACAAAATGCCATTTTACGGAATATCCTCCTCGCTTATTTATGGCCGGTGATAACTTTGATCTCATGTTTATCTTAGAAATGCAACAAGACCCCTTCAAGTGATCAAACAAATCATCTACTCTGAGGCATTGGGTACTTGTTCTTAACAGTTACCAGTTCAACTTCGATGTCGATACAAAATGCAACGCACCATCTTTCCTTTTAGCAAAGAAAGTTTTCCCCCATGGTGAAGTATTAGGGTAGATAAAACCCTTATCTAACGGTCTTGGAGTTGAATCTTTAACTCACTCAACTTTCGGCGGTGTAGACACCCCATTTTTGGCCAAACCTTAAGACTTAGGCGTCACCGATTGGCGCTTCGGTGATGTTGCATATTGTGCTTTCGTTCGAAGTCTTAGAGTCGCGGCCGTCGCGCCTGCCTCCGGACTTAGAACTCTCTTAGGTGCCTTGCCTCGGTTTGTGAACCAGACTTCGGTTTTCTCTGTTTTCTTTCAGGGAGGAAGAGGTCCGTAGACCATCTCTCGGTGGCGTGGACTACATTTTGTGGCGTAGGCCATTTGCCCATTCGGAGCCGGTTCGGTTTTCGGAGCCGTGCGGCCGTGTGCCTCGGTTGGGACCACCCAACCATTTCCGATTTCTCCGGTTTCGGCATACATCTCATTTACTCCCTAACGAGGACACGGGTCTTAGATACCCCACTTTGGCCAACATCACTTCGGTGTAACGGCGGTTTAGGACCCGGCTGCGTGTTCTAGCCCCGAGCTTTTACGTTTACGCCGGTTTTGTTTATTTTTTGGCGGTACCTCTGTTTTATCATTCTGAAGGACACTAAGGGTGGGAGGATAGTAATTGTCTCACACCAGTTATCTCCTTGAGCCTTGACGCCGGCATTTTTCTCACCGGGCTAATGTTGAACACCCTAGGGCCATTTTCTTCACCAAACCACATATTTGTGTTGTACACACAGGAGGATCCTAAAACACATGGCCGGCCAGAAATTCTCATTTTCATTTTGAGCCTCTTCTTATTGGAATGTTGTCTCTCTTTTTGAGTTGCCAAATTCCAACTATAGGGTGTTAGAGGGAGGCTGAGGAGGACCCTAATCTTTGATGGCAGCCGGAAATTCACTTCTTCCATTTTACCCCTTGGCGGCCGGCCATGGGGTAGCGTCGGCCACTTCCACCAAAAGTGGGGTGTAGGCCATGGTCCTTAGGATGTGTGCATGGCATTTTGTATACTGTTTCACAGAAAATATCGTATCGCACGGGATATTTGAGAGGAAGCACTTGGGTGCATTTCCTCCTCTTTTACCCTCTTTGGGTGCATATAAGGAGCTGGCAACTCCTTTGCTAGGGTTACTAAAGAAAACTTCCCTCGAGAGCTCATTTGCATTGCACATCTTGTGGTCCAAAACCTTGAAAATCTTCAAGTCTTGGCCCTTTTCTTCATCAACACCAAGCCTCACCTTCACCACTTCCATTTCAGCAGCAAGGGAAGGTTTCAGAGCTAAAGCAACAAATTTGAGCCAAGAAACAACTAAAGTATTGTCTTCAATGGTAAGTCACCATTTCCCTTTTTGACCCTATTTTTTGCTTCATTTTTCTACCCTATTTTCTTATGGTTTTTGGGCTCCGACCCTACTGATTTTAGGCTATTTTGATCCCCTCTTCAACATTGAAGAAGGGCTCAACCTTGTTTGGTGCTTCTATATACCACTTGTTTCAATATCACCTTATATGCCACTTAATCTTGCATGCTTATTTTTTTAGCTTATGTGTATTTATGTTTTGAGACATGCTGCATAAACTGTGAATGTGTTTTATTTTGAGGCCCTCTACAATATTTCTATGGGACTTTCCAACCTTGTTGGAGTGCTTCCAGCCATGACACTCTCTTTATAGCCCTGTTTGGTCCATATCTTGCATGATTTTTTTAGGCCTATCTTTCTTCTGTTTTTGGCCATGATAAGAACTGGAAATAGTCTTAAAATGACCCACTCTTCATGTTTTGTTAAGGGTGCTTAGGCTGTTTTGGAGAATTCTTGGTATACCTCTCTTTATAGCCCTCTCTTTTGGTTCATATTTTGCATGCTATGTTTTGCCATATTACATACCTGTTTGGGGGTTACCATAAGTTATAAATGTTCATATTTTTTTTGGTCCCTCTTCAGTGTTGTAAGAACTGTTTTTTCAGTTTGAGCATGTGCCATACTACCACTTGCTTCAATTTATTCCCCATTTTTCCTTATTCTTGCTTCATTTCCTTACATACTTGTGATTGTTGTTTGGCCATTCTTTTGTACTGGAAAAATGCTGGTTTGGGGACTACTAGCATCTTTCTTTACATATCATGACCATATTATTTACTGTTGTATAAATGCGATCATTTAAGATTGTAGCATAGCATTTCGGGTATTAGATTGTGATTTTGCTATAATTAAGGGCTGTTTTGCATCATTTTGGCTGCTAAATTTGCATTTTTCCATATGCCACGCCGTCAAGAGGGCACAATTTGTAATAAGTGTGTGCATGTGTGTGATGCATGTCTTCCAACTCCATTTCTTTCTCCCTTTTACTTAACCGCTGATGGTTAGTTTTGTGGAATATTTCGATATTCATCATTATGCTTGCATGTTTACATCCATTCATCTGTCATTATTGGCAAGCATCGGCTCGGCGCGATCATACTAATTGTATTGTATTTCAATTCCAAGTTGAATACATGTTATCTGTAGTATCTCCATATGCCATCTTAGAATAACCGAGCCTATTTCTAGTTGCATATTGTATGTGTTACATTAGCCATCTTAACATGAACTAGGATCATGCATTGATTACTAACTAGTTTCGCTTTTGGCTTGGAGTACTTTCGATCAAGGTATTTATGCTCTTTAGCATCCTAGCATGTGTGTGAGTATTTGCAATGATAGCATGCTTGCCATGAAAGGGCTATTTGCTTATGTGATATAACTGCTTGAATGCCCATGGGTGAAGGTTACATTACTTGAATTGGAACAATTCATCAAAATGTGAGTTTTAAGCCCACTTGAGTGTGGCAAAATCATGTTTTCTAAGCCCACCGAGGATGGCAAATCCCGTCTTAGCCTACTTCTATGGTGAGTAGGACCTTCAAACCATTTCAAACAAGCATTGAGATGTTTTAAGCTCCAATTTAGGCGATCTAGTCTATACCTTGTATGTGTTGTGCGATCGCATAGTAATTCTAGGCTAATAATCTAATAATAAGAGTGCATGTGTTTTCAAAAACAAGATATCATGTTAGTAAAAGCTTCCATTCTTTGATCAAGCGAGCAAGAGGTGCTCATTGCTTGATGATTCTTTCCCCATCGCACTCCTGCCCAAGTTCGAGCCGAAAGCCAACTTTGGTGATGTGGACCTTTATCAATATGGCCTTAGGCAGCGAGTTAGGGTTTCCTAAATTTCCCCAAAATAAAACATTTAGGTGGCGACTCGTGATGTCGCTTAAGCGGGCCTATGTTTGACACTTCTTTACAAAAATCGCTTTTAAAAGCGATTTGCGTCAATTTGGACTCTCTTGGTGATTTATCAATCTGCGCATTGCATTTACGAGATCGATTAAGAACCGCGGACATTGATTCCGAATCTGTAGTAAGCCCATTGAACAAAATGGGATTTTCCTGTATGCGTTTAGGCTAATCTCTGATCATGCACTCACGAAAAGTTGTGGCGGCAATGCAATATTTTCAAGCGGTAGAGCAACCCCGATCCGCCAAGGATCTCAAAATGGCCAATAAACGAGGGACAACTTCCCTTTTCCAAATCTCATAAGACTCCTCCTAGGTGATATCTTCAAAAGACATGATCACCCACCTCAAAGACAAAAGGTCTCCTCCTCGATTGACGGCATAACTCTTACGGTAACTCTTAACCAACCTCTTAGAGGATAAGTGCAACCTTCTCCTTTGTTTCCTCGAACTAATCGACCCAACAAAGGTGCATCACCCACCTCGACCCCAACACACTAGAGATCTACATGATCCCGGCCATGTTCGGAGGCCCTCAAATGGTGCCTTCCTCACGATACTCTACTAAAGCGTAATTATAGGCAAGTTCCACTAAGAGGCGGTGTGCTCTCATGACCCCTTGGAAGTCAAGAACACGACCTCGGAAGCCGATATCCTCAAAGATCTGAATACTCTGGCGCTCGGGACTTCTCCTGTCGATTCAGCCAGGAGCGATGCCTTGAAGTCCTAAAAAGTCGATCCTAGTGCCCAAGGAACTACTTGCAACTCTGCCACATCAGAAATATGAAACATGGATCTCTATCCAAAAAATTGTCACATGGACCCCGTGCAATCTCACTATGTCCTTGATATACAAGGGCAATGTAATCTACCGAGTCACTTACATGCATAGTGATAAAATCTACGACTTATTCGGCTAGTCAACTACCACCCAAATGGCGCTTCACTACCCTCATTGAGTCCTTGGAAGGCCAACAACAAAATCCATTATGACATGCTCCCACTTCCACTCGGCTATAAGCAAGGGTTGCAACAAACCCTCTTGGCCTCTAGTGCTCGACCTTGACAAGTAAGGCATTTCGATACAAACACGGCCACATCCTTCTTCATACCTCTGTAGCAAAGCTGGTGACTCAGATCATGATACATCTTTGTGCCTCCCAGATGCACCACACGACGTGAATGGTGAAACTCTCGGAGTATGTCCTCTTGGCAAGAATCCCACACAAACAAACCAATCACAGATCTCACACTCGGGTTGAATACACATTAGGACCCTTCTACCTTCCATCGAAATCTTCTCCTAGAGGGATTCTACCTTAAGGTCACCCTTTTGTGCTTCTAACACTCGGTTCACAAGTGTAGGTTATGCAACTACTGAAACTAAGGCTGCAGACTCAGCGGACTCACCGAGATGTAAGTCAAATTCACCAAGAGTACACAACATCTCCTATTCTCAGATGGCAAGACAAGCCACACTGCTGATAGACTACCTACTCAGGGCATAGGCCCCAATGTTGGCCTTTCCTGATGATAATGTAGCTCAAATCATAATCCTCTATGAACTCCATCCATCGCTCTCGCTTCAAATCCAAGTATTTACGTAAACAGATATTTCAGACTCTTATGATCAGAAAGCACCTCAAATCTCTCACCATGTAAATAGTGTCTCCAAATTTTCAAGGCAAAAATCACTGCTGCTAACTCGAAGTCGTGAGTAGGGTTATTTCTCTTATGGGTTTTCAACTGCCACGAGCCATAGGCTACTAACTTCCCCCCTTGCATTAATACACAACTCGAACCTTCTCGTGAGGCATCACAATACACTAAATATCCCCAACCCCTCTCTGGAATAATCAAGACTAGAGCAGTGGTAAGTCTAACCTTAAGCTCTTCGAATGACTTTTCACAAGTCTCAATCCACACAAATTTGATCCATTTCCTCATCAATTTAGTCAAAGGTGATGCTAATCTGGAGAAACCTTTCACAAATCGACGGTAATGCCCGGCCAAACCCAAGAAACTACGGATCTCGCAAGCATTTTAGGTTGTGCCGAATCTTGCACTGCCTCTATCTTGGATGAATCAACAATCACCCTTTCCCCAGATACCACATGGCCTAAGAACTTAACCTCCTTCAGCCAAAACACACATTTCTCAAATTTAGCATACAACTTATGGGCTCTAAGCAACTCAAGCACCACTCGCAAGTGGTCCTCATGTTCCTCCTTAGAGGGTGAGTAAATCAGAATGTCGTCCACAAAGACTTCCACAAAACGGTCTAAGAGCTCTTGGAAAATTTGGTTCATCAAAATCCATAAATATAGTTGGGGCATTGGTTAGCCCAAAGGGCATCACAAGAAACTCATAGTGGCTATACTGCGTACAGAATGCCATCTTCGGGATGTCCTCCTGCCTTACCCTCAACTAATGGTAACCCAATCTCAGATCTATCTTAGAGAAACAATGAGACCCTTTCAACTAATTAAACAGGTCATCTAAATGAGGCATTGGGTACTAGTTCTTAACCGTAACCTGGTTCAACTTTCGGTAGTCAATACAAAGTCGCAAGGCTCCATATTTCTTTTTACCAAAGATGGCAGGTGCTCCCCAAGGTGAGGTACTAGGGCGACTAAAACCCTTATCTAATAATTCCTAGAGTTGAACCTTCAACTCATTCAACTCAACAGGTGCAAACCGATACGATGCCATAAAAATCTGTGTCGTGCCAAGCACTAAATCAATAGAGAACTCAATCGCTCGGTGAGGTGGTAAACTAGTAAGATCCTCGGGAAAGACATCTAAGTAGTCACAAACCACTCTTGGCAACTCAACTCGGGGCTCATCACACTCATTACTCAAAAAGCTAGCAAGAATAAACTAAGTTCACTCCACCCATGTGGATCATACACCGGTGATAGGACTCTATCCACCCCGGTCCCCCAAGAAATAAAAGCAATCACCATTCAAGGTACATACAGTAACCCTCTGACAGTAGCAATCTATAATAGCTTGATATGATCATAACCAGTCCATACCCAAGATAACATTAAAACTAGTAATACCAATTAAAACAAATGCAAATGGAAGTCGGCGACCAGCGACCTCTATATCATTACCCCGACACCCCCTCTTTCAGAATAACCCCACCACCAATAGGTGACTCCACACAAATAGGAGATGCTAACTATGCCAACTCCAATGCCAAAACTGATGCAAACCTAGAAGATATAAAGGAATGGGATGCACCCGTATCAATCAATGCACTAGCAACTGAATTGCAAAACAAGAAGGTACCTCTCACAACAGATGGAGCCGGCACAAGGTCTGGCGCAGTAACAGCACACACGTGCCCTATTGGCCTCTGATCTACCTACTCATTCCTTGGAGCATAAGACTGCTGCAATAACTGAGCAGAAGAGGCTCCTTGATTGGCCCTCGAGGCCTGTGCTGGTTGTGCTGGCTGGTGACTCTGTGTTTTCCTCGAGCCAGATGCACTAAGTGTACCACCCAACTATGGGCAAAATCTCTTCAAGTGCCTCGCCTACCCACACTTATAACAAGTGAGCAGCTGGCCTCTCCCCTGAGAATGAGCCTAAGATGATGCCGTTCGCTGCCTTCCTCCCCTCTGTAGGCAAGCTAGAGACTTGTGACCCGACTGGCCACACTTGAAACAAGTGATGTCTCCCTAACCACCTCTCCCAAAACTCGAACTCGGCACTAGAAAGGTAGACCTCGAATGCGCCCGACAGGCCTGGCGATTAGAACCCTCTCGCTCTTCTTGTCCCCATTGTCCATCCTGCCTCCTCCTAGAGCCGCTCATTCTCTCCTCCTCCGCATGCATAATAGTCTCAAGATGGGCTCCAGCCTCCACAAGGTGCCCATATTCCCAAATCGTGGATCCGGCCAATCTAAACATGAGCCCGGTTCGCAATTTCTTCTCAAATTCCAAGCAACAGCGCTTCTTAGTTGCCACTAGCTTCAGTGCAAACCTCAACAAACTAGTGAACGTGGCCTCAAACTCAGCCACTGGTGTCGTCAACTGCTTGAGCTGAGAAAACTGATCCCTCAACTTCTCCTTCACTGTAGCAGGTAAGTACTTGTCTTGGAAGGCATAAACAAAAGCCTTCCAAGTCCAGTCAATGTGCCCCCGCGCATACTTCCACCACTGACCCGCATCTCCCTTCAGCTAGAAGAACACCAAGGTCATCCTCAAACCTCTGTCTTCGATGCCGAATAACTCAAACGTCTTCACCATCTGCTCTAGCCACTCATCAGCCTTCAGTGGCTCCTTGGGATCACCCAAAAACTCATCCAGATTTAATCGAAAGAACACACTGTTTAGAAAAGGCGTCTCCTTGACCACTTGGGCTCGGACTTGATTCTCACGAGAATGTCCATAGATTCCCGTAAAGCTCCGGCCATCTTGTGGGCTAAGGTGCCCATGGCCTGCTGACCTACTAGCTCGGCCACGTTGGCCTAAACAACCCCTTCCTCCTGCGCCAGAATGTCTTCCGGTATAGGCATCTCCTGCCTCCTAGGCCTCCTACGCCTACCACCACCACGTCCACATCCTAGCATCCTAATAAAGGTAACGAAGAGATTAGCACATTCACAAATGTGCCAAAGCTATTTCACTCACGTCCTAATATGGTGGACAACAGTAACTCACTCCACATAAGCACATAATCTCGTAAACACATACGAATTTCTTCCTAGATAGTGACTGTCCCGCGACATTGCTAGAGTTCCAGTTTGAAACAGCAGTGATCAAGTGGACTTCCAGAAACCCGTAGGCCCAATCAACATCTTAGGAACTAAATCACGTACCTATATAAGCACATAAGCATGTTATCATATAAGCACATAACATCCATACTAAAGTCTCTAATAAGTGAGAAACCCATTGTGGTACTAACCACTTCCTACGTACCTAAAGTATTCAAATGCGGTACGCTCTGACACCAAGTTGTCATGGTCCCAAAACAAATAAAAATAATCCAACTCATAAGCGATGAGAATATAAACGGAATTAATGTATTTTGATATATTAGAGTTTATATTACATGCATTATACTTTCATAAATATTTATTCTGAAACTACAGCATGTAACACTAATTAATAACAACAAAATGAATGCCCCACGGGCTTACATCTTTCCAAGACATAACTTGGTTACCACAAAAGAGAGTCATAAGCTCTATACATTTAAAGCCCTCAGCTTGGATAAACAATTAAACACATAAATAACAAAATTGAGCCTTCAACTCCTTAGTCCTCCCAAGCTACGTCCTTGGAGGAAGCATGTCACCAATACCAGAAAATGGTTTCCCAAGCAGGGTGAGCTAAAGCCCAGTAGAAATAAACTAACATAATATATGACGTTTAACTAAGATATAAGTGTCAGATAAATGCTTAATATACATAACCAACTTACATCTTTCCCACGACCATTCAATATTGATGTTCACATCTCGATCCATTTCCATTCATTCACTTTAAGTCAATTCATGAGTCTAGTTCATTGTTGTATAAACAACACAAATGAGACTACAACTCATTGGTTCACAATTCAATAACATCTATTATTCAAAACACTTCAACATGCCATTTTACAGAATTTTCATCTGAGGGAATCGACACCCATATATACACAAGATTTTGGGACTTTCACCCTGGACACTCTGGCCAACTTAATTTTAAATGAAGTCTATTCCCTATCTCCTCCCAAAGAATGGAGTACATCTCATATCTCCTCCCAAACAATGATACATATACAATGTATCTACAAGCATCGTCATATGCAATGACTATCCACAACACATATTCAATGATTTAATATTCGATGACATCATTCAAATGATTAGTTTTAATTCACCTAATCCTTATGCAATTTCTACAATAATCATGGCTATCCTCCACCGATAACCCAAAACAGATATTTCCAAACAGATATACAATCTTTTAAACAGATAATTTATCAAATTTCCATAGGTAAGCGAGTTAACAAATCCAACTACATCAACCATTCACACATCCTCCCAATTTCACATTTTCCATATCAATTTCATTCTTTATACAAAATGATTATTCAACATAAATTAAGGCAAATTTCCACCTTTTTTTTCCAAATATCAGCTCTAAAGCTAAATTTCACCATTTAATCATAAGAGAGCTTCGTATTCAAAGCCCCATATTCATTTTGTAACCCAACATAGAAAACCCCTCTTTGAGTTTAAACACAAACCCTAGATTACTCAAAACCCCTCCCAAATCTCATCATTTATACATAGCACATAATATCTAGGTTAAAAACGATATGAAGATGTAGAATGTCCCTACCTCAAGAGTAGAAGCCCAAAGAAGAAATGGAAGAACTTCAAAGACACCGAAACTCGACTTTAGTCGGTCAAATGGAAGCCCACAAGATGTTCTAACTTTTTAACAAAGGAACTAGGGTTGAGAGATCCCTAAATCTATGTGTATTTGTAGAGAGAGAGAGAGTATTTTAGAGAGAGAATGAGCCAGATTAGGGTTTTAAATGAAAACAAAATCAAAAGTGACATAAAACTGCTCTGCTGTGAACTGATATATGCGAGGCTCGCTCGAGCAAAGGAGCTGTCGCTTGAACAACGAGACACAATAAGTGTCCTTGCTCGAGCACAAGAAGCGTTGCTCGAGTGTTGAATACAAATCCCCAAAAGTTTTGTAGACAGAAGACCGTCGCTCGAGCGCAAGAGTTCTTGCTCGAGCAAAGAATGATACCCTCCCAGAACTTTGTAAGTCTGAAAGAAATACTGGGAGATCACCAAGCTCGCTCGAGCGAGGAAAGCTTTGCTCGAGCGAAGAAGCCAAAATCTGGGAAACTTCATTCTAGACCAAATAACAACCCATCTGTTCCAAACGTGCCCAACACATTCCAAATCTCAAGCTCAAAGAGTGGAAGAGAGAGAAGACATAAATAACAATATTAAACCACTAGACCCGAGTCCGGAATATAACAAAGGTCGGGTCAAAACGAGGATCGCTATACCCCAAGCCATAAATAGGTTGAACTTTTCGAGCAAAATTATTTGTTTTTTAGTGGAATTCCTTTCCTCATTTTCTCTCAAACCATAGGTTCCAAAAATACACCCTTCCACAGCAACTCTAACAACTAAAAAATCATCTAAGACTTGAAGAATTTGAACATAATCAAAACCTAAGCCTAAGGGAAACAATCAAGCTAGTTTTTACGTCTTTTCTTTGCATTTTCTTTGATTTATTGCAAACCAGCAAGTAAGCTCTCTTTTCTTTCAATTTTTAGTAGCTTTTACTTTATTTTATTAATTTCCCATTTTATTTCTCATGTTTTGTTTAGTTTATCTAAATAACATGTTTAGGCTAGATGAATAATGTAATATTCGTGCACATAGTCCGGTTGAATCATTTTATAATATTCAACATACTTTATGTGATAGTTGCTTTGTTTGTAATTTACCCAAAAAAAAGTTGCTTTGTTTGCATTAAATCATGTTAGTAACCATTAAACAGGGATTTGGTTTGCATTGTGTGTGTATAGTTGCATGCTTAGGCTCATGTGTATTTATTTAATCAAACTTTGCATGGTAAGATGCTTGAAGTTGGCATCCGGGTAAGTCTTCTTATCCTTCATAGCGTATATGCATGTTTGGTTGCATTGATTTTCCATAATCTAAGTTTGTGTTTTTATTTTTTATTTTTTATTTTGGTTTTGTTTTTGTTTTTGTGTTTGTTTTTGTTTTTTTGTTTTTTGTTTTTTGTTTTTTGTTTTTTGTTTTTTGTTTTTTTTTTTGGGAGCAAAATTGTTTATTTTAAATGTTTTATAAACGCTATTTATTTCGGTTAAGTTTATAGTCATGAATCATAAAATCAATTTTTTGTTGGAAAGATCATTATTTTCAGAAAGAAGGCTTTATTCATGCGGGAGCCGAATAATGGGCTGAATCAGAAGGTGTCTTATAAGACTGATGTTAATCGGCAGTATCTTATGAGAAGTCAATATGATATACGCGCCGAATAGGTGTAGATCCTTAGAGCTGAATAAGAGAAAGGGCAATGATTAAAAAGTAGGCCCTGTCCCGAGGACCAAGGGAGAACCAAGTATAAATACAAAAACCACGGATTTAGAAAGGTATGCAAGAATCACTTCACAAAACTTAGGAAACAACCTATCTTGAGTGTCTGAACTGACTTGTCCGTCAGAGTGCTAATTCCGGCACCCCCGACCAGAGTATTTGTATCTTTTCAGGTGACTAGCTGAGGATCACTAGCGCCTCCCAAGATCTGAAGGGTATTTCCAAACTACTTCTCCACAATTGGCGCCGTCTGTGGGAATACTCAAATACATCCATGGCAGGCGTGACTGAAGATCCTCCGATAGCCACTGATGAGATCACACAGGGAGATGACCTCACTCCAGCCAATATGCTCGAAAAGGAAACCATCACTGCAAAACGCGCCTTGAACTTCGACTCACCAGCGACTTCAGCGCAAGAGACAATGCAAGTGATCATCGAACAAGCAAAGCAGAATGAATGAAGGTTGGAGAACATGATCGCTGAAAACGAATGCCTCCGTCAAGATTTGGCCCTGGAAGTAGCAAAATCTAGAAAAGTCGCCGCCAGATCGACGACCTCCGAAGGCAGGTGGACAACGACCTCGAGCCCGACCAAAAGATACCAATAGCGACTCCATGTCATTCTCCCGGAAGGTGGACAAGTAAGGACGATCCGAAACTTACAGCTCCTTCGAAAAGAGTCTACATACAAGGAACAGATGCAGGAGAATCAGTACAGACAAAGAGGACCAGCATGATCGTTTTGTGCAACGGATTACTGTGACTGCCTAGAAGTTCAAAAGCCGTCATTCACTCTTCTGACGAAAAATCAGACCCCCGATCATATCCTTCCTTTGCCGCGACAACGAAGCCCTCATGTGTGAATATTCCCCAAACATCCTAGGGCCATTAGTCATTGGTATTACAATTTGGGCCGCCTCGATCAAAAGCTTCCACCAATTACGAAATCCTTGAGGCGGGTTCATCACCAATGAGGTACAAAAGCCGACTCTCTCAAGGCTATGTAGATCGGTCGGGAAACGCTTTCGAGGCGTATTCGGCGCGATATTGGGAGTGCTTCAACCTCATTGATGACGCTTGCAACGACTCCATGGCCATCACCGCCTTCAAAATGGGATTACATCCTGATAGTGCTCTTCGCAGTTCCTTGACCAGAAGACCCCCAAAAACAGTATGGGCGTTGATGAAGAAAGTCGAAGAATATTACAAAGTGGAAGATGATGCCTTGAGAATAAAAGCCGGACAAATGTCCAACAAAACGGTCCCCCCCGAAATTACTCAACCAATAAGTTTTGTGCCACTTCCGAGCCCTGAGCCACGACAACGTGCTAAACAAGACAAAAGGCGGGACTCTCGCCGATCAAGCGATCAATGCTCCCACCGGATAAATGAACAACTGCAAGTCGACAGCAGGCGCTCGAGGGGTGCCGACAAGAAGTACACAGAGTTGTCAGAGCCAATCACTGCAATAATGACTAAAGTCCTACACCTTCCATTCTTCAAATGGTATGCCGAAGATGGGGCCGCGACCGCGAAGAAGGGATAGGCGATGCGAATACCACAAAGATCACGGCCACAAAACTGAGAGTTGTTACGCACTAAGGGATCATCTGGAAGAGCTGGTGCAAGACGGCCGACTGCCGCAGTACGTGAGTAAGGGAAAGCCAATTAAAGCACTAGCCCTGAGGCAGGACTCACCTCCACTTGGCGTAATCCATGTGATCTATAGCCTGCCAGCATCCCCAACCGTGCACACAATTCAATCGTGTCCAGTTCCTCAAAAGCATCATATTCCGACCGGAAGGCCCAGAGAAGCTCCAACAATTAAGTTCAATGACTCCGACCTCAGCGGAACAACAACCTACCACATCAATCATTTGGTCATCAAATTACGCGTACGTCATTTCACCGTTGAACACATTCTCATAGACCTAGGGAGTACTTCAGAGGTTTTGTATTACAAAACTTTCGTCGAACTCGGCCTCAACGAGTTAGAGCTCTCTCCATCACCTCACCCATTGTTCAACTCTAATGCGAATCCACGAATACCGTTGGGAAGGTCATGCTACCTATTAAAGCGGGCTCGAGCGACGACGTGGAATTCCCGGTTGTAAAGCTTCCTTCCCCGTATAATGCCATCATGGGGCGAACCTAGGTTCATATTATGAAGGCAGTCTCCAGCACCTATCATCACCTGCGCTTCCAGGCGACCCATGGCATTGAGGACATCCGTGGCTCCCCCCAATCGGCACAAGCAGAGGTTTTATGAAAATCCTGTCACCGACCCGACTTGTGGGCTTTGATACTTGTATACATGTCAATTCTGCAATACAAATCATTTTTCTTCGTCGCCCCATGAATCTTTCCATCCCCATTGCGGTGTACATAAAGTCTCCAGATTCAGAGTCCCCTTTGGCGCATGACACCTTAGGCCTGATTAAGTCTCCAGATTCGAAGCGCGCATTGTGGACATTACGATTGGCCACGTTAAGTCTTCGGATTCGGAGCACCCTTCGTGGATATCACGATTGGCCACATTAAGTCTCTGAATTCGGAGCCCCCTTTGGTGCATGACACCTTAGGGCCGATTAAGTCTCCGGATTTGGAGCCCCCTTTGGTGCATAACACCTTAGGGCCGATTAAGTCTCTGGATTCGAAGCGCCCTTCGTGGATATCATGATTGGCCACATTAAGTCTCCGAATTTGGAGCCCCCTTTGGTGCATGACATCTTAGGGCCGATTAAATCTCCGAATTCGGAGCGCCCTTCGTGGATATCACGATTGGCCACATTAAGTCTCTGGATTCGGAGCCCCCTTTGGTGGATGACACCTTAGGGCCGATTAAGTCTCCGAATTCGAAGTGCCCATCATGGATATTATGATTGGCCACGTTAAGTCTGCGGATTCGGAGCCCCCACGTTAAGTCTGCGGATCTGGAGCCCCCTTTGGTGCATGACACCTTAGGGCCGATTAAGTCTCCGGATTCGGAGCGCCCTTTGTGAATATCACGATTCGCCATATTAAGTCTCCGGATTCGGAGCGCCCTTCGGTGCATGACACCTTAGGGCCGATTAAGTCTCCGAATTCGGAGTGCCCTTAGTGGATATCACGATTGGCCACATTAAGTCTCCGAATTCGAAGCCCTCTTTGGTGCATGACACATTAGGGCCGATTAAGTCTCCGGATTCGGAGCCCCCTTTGGTGCATGACACCTTAGGGCCGATTAAGTCTCCGGATTCAGAGCGCCCTTCGTTGATATCACGATTGGCCACATTAAGTCTCCAGATTCGGAGCCCCCTTAGGTGCATGACACCTTAGGGCGGATTAAGTCTCCGGATTCGGAGCGCCCTTCGTGGGTATGACGGTTGGCCACATTAAGTCTCCGGATTCGGAGCCCTCTTTGGTGCATGACACCTTAGGGCCGATTAAGTCGCCGGATGTGGAGCGCCCTTCGTGGATATCACGATTGGCGAAATAAAGTCTCCAAATTCGGAGCCCCCTTTGGTGCATGACACCATAGGGCCGATTAAGTCTCTGGATTCGGAGCGCCCATCGTGGATATTACGATTGGCCACTGTAGACACCCCATTTTTGACCGTCCTTAAGACTTGGATGTCACCATTTGAACACCCGGTGATCATCCATGTTTGTGTTCGTTTGGAGTTCCCGGAGGTCTCGGCTACGCGTCTTGCCACAAGATCTCCGAACTCGACTGTTTAGTGTTTGGTTTTGCACCAAACACTTGTTTGTTGCCTTGGAGGGGCAGGGAATGCCTTGTGAGGCATCCCCACGCATCACCGGTCGTGGCTAAGGGCCACCGGCCGGTGTTTTGTTTCCATCGGCCATTTATTTTGTCGGTCGGCATTATTTGTTGCCGATCGGCAGTTTATTTTGTCAAAATGACACTTTTGGCTGGCCGACTACTGTTCATCTGCTTTTGTAGATATTTTAATGTCGCTAGCAAGCCTTTTTGTTCCCCTCCATACATGTGTATGGAGGGATGGCCTTCTTGTTAGCTTCCTTGGTAAGCTTTACAAGATTAGCTTCTCTATAAGAGGAGCTCTCCTCTCCCTTGCTCTAGGGTTAGAAAAAGTTAGAGAGTTAGACATTTTAGACAGCTTTTAGGGTTTGAGTTCTAGGGTTTGAATATTGTGTGTATTCTATCTCTATCTCTGCCTCTCTTTTACATTGTGTGTTTAAGTCCTTAGTTTTACACTAGCACACCTAGTGATACACCTTGCCTTGGTTGCTGAGGAGCAAAAAGGGTGTTCTTGAGGTCCTTGTGCTGGTTCTAACCTAAAGAAGCTATTGGAGCTCCATTGGTGAAGAAGGGCTACTAGGGTAACAATCTTCCCTCTTTTTACCCCTTTCTTGCGTTGTATTTTTGCCTACCTTACAACTGTTTTTGAGCTTAACATATCCCACATAAAAGTTCTGCTTTTAGGCCCTCTAAATAGTTTGTTAAGGGTGTTTCAAGCTTTGGGGTGGTTTGACCCCTCTTAAGCCTTGTAAGGCTCCATTTTGTGCCATTTTGGGTGAGCTCTGAGACCTTGGTGTTTGGGCCTCCTCACCACTGAAATCTTGAGGGATTTCAGAGGTGAGAATGGTGCCTTGAGGTCCCAAGAAGGAGAGGGCCACCCCCTCTCCTTGTTGTCCTTGAAAAGGATAATTTTTGCCTCTTGAGGGAGCACCTAGCTTAGGTTCATGTTGACCATGCCCTAGCTATTTTTTTTATGCTTATTGTGCCATGATATAGCATTGTTTTAAGTTGGTTTTGGTATACCATGCTTGCTTAGCATACATGCCTTGTAACGCCATCCTTTAGCCTTAACATGCATCTAGGTTTTATCCCTTGTTCTAGCATGTTTTAGGCTTAGCTTTGTGAAGCTTTAGTACATGTTTTTGTATGCTTTAGCTCTGTTTTAAATTGCTTTAGTCATACCTTCCATGTATTGCATAGCACCCTTGCATTGTGAGCTTGTATGCTTTAAGTGTGTGTGAGTATGGAGCATGCTCTACTTGCTTTGATTTAATGAGTTGGAACCATTTTCCATGTCATTTCAGTCCACTTAGTGTGCTTGCATGTTTGCATTTCATGGTCCCTTTGATGTGTCAAAGGGTTATGCCTTATACTCCATGTTTGGCCATGGTGCATGCTTTTGAATTCAAACCATTTAGATGCCATCTAAGTGGTCTTTTAGGCTTTGTTTTATATGCTAAAATTCTGTTTTTGGTCATCTAATTCATGCCATGTTTGGTCTTGCTAAGTGTGGTCCAATACCCCTTTAGCTTGCCTTGAATCTTGGACTTTGCTTGCATGCCTTGATTACCTTGTTTGGGTTGGTTTGGCACCATGTTCTTGCATGATTTTCAAAGCTTAATTTGCATGATATTCATCCATGATTATCCTCTTTTAAGTGTGCTTAAAAGATACTCTTTAATGCTTAAGTGTTGGGCCATGTTTGCATGCATCGTTTGTGTGTGTGTTTGCCTCCGTTCCATAGCATTTTGGCTTCATATTTAGACATGGCCGAGGCTTGTCCATATTGGTCTAAGACCACCTTTCGCATGTTGTTCAAATATGGTCATATTGCTTCATGCCTTGCATGCTTGCTTGCCTAGGTTGTTATATGCCTTGTATGTTTGCTTGCATTGACATGTTGCATCCTTAGCTCACATGCCTAGGTTGCATTGCATTATGCATGCATTGCCTTTCCTCTTGAAATGAGTATGATAGAGGTTGGCCCTCATTATGTGTTTATGTGCATTGCATTCCATATCAAATGAGCACACTTGGTCTCTTGGACCATCACGCATTGAAATGCGCGATTGATGGTCCGAGAACCAAGGACCATGTCCCTTTGAGTCATAAACATGATAAGGGATATGGTTGGTGCATGCATTGCTTGAAATGCATTGCCATGCTATGCCTTGCCCTCTGCTATCAATTGCGGAGTTGCGGGCATTCTTGGCCAACCCGGTGTTGATCTTGGCAAGCCATAAATTGGTGGCCGATAGCTTCATCAACAGCCGATGATCACATCCTACTGCCGGTGGCCATTCTCCTCAGCCAGTGGTGTTTCCCAATGTCTAGGGAAGCAATTCTGAGACTTTGGCAGTCTTCAGAGGGGCAGAGCAGGGAAAACAGAGGCAGCCTATGCATGGCAGTGGATTTTCGGGTGAAGCCAAGCGCGCATGCATCGAGCCCTCTCCTCGAGGCTACTGTTTCTTGCTTTCTTAGATTAATTAATTTGCTTAATTAATTTAGTTGGCCTGTAATAATTAATTAGCTAGGATAGTTAATTCATTATTTGAATTGTATTATTCTTTTGGTCCCTCTGAGCGAGGGCAAATCTGTAATAAGTGTGGGCGTGTGTGTGCATGTCTTCCAATCCCCCACTTCTTTCTCCATTTTACTTACCTGCTTTTGATGGTTAGTATTAGGTCATGTTTAATTTAGCATACCTTATGCTATGCATACGTACATCCATACATTTGTTTTACATGCACCGGGCTCGACGCATCACGCTAACCGCATTGGTATTTCAAATCTAACTTGAATACATGATGTTTGTGCATTTCATATGCCATTTCTAGATTAGCCGAGCCTATTCTAGTGACGTTTTGTATGCGATCCAATAGCCACTTAACATGGACTAGGGTTATGCATGTTTGCTAACTAGTTTATTGTTTTGGCTTGGAGTACTAGGTGAGCTTTTTTTTGCTTTAGCATCCTTACATGCATGTGGGTGTCGCCATGACAGCATGATTACCATGAGGCTATTTGCTTATGTGATATAATTGCTTGAATGCCTATGGGTGAAGGTTGGATTGCTTGAGTTGGAATAGCTCATTGAAATCCGTGTTTTAGCCTACTTGCGAGTAGCAAATTCCAAAAACATTTTCAAAACAAACGAATATGCAATGCTTATTTCCAAATTAGGCGATCTAGTCTATACTTTTGTGTTGTGCGCTTCAGATAGTAATTCTAGCTAATTAATCGGAATAAGAACACATAACGTTTTCAAAAACGGATATCATGGTTAGTAGAGGCCGATCTTTGGATCAGGCGAGAGGGGGTGCTCATAGCTGACCTTCCCCAATCGTACCCAAGTTCCCGAGCCGAGGCAACTTTGGTGATGACGGACAAGTGGCCTTTGGCACCGAGTCAGGGTTTCCTAAATTTCCCAAAATAAAATATTTAGATGGCGACTTTGTATCTGGCAAAGCAATCCATGTTTGGCACTTCTTTCAAAAATCTGTTTTTCTCAAAAACAATTTGCCAAATTTGGACTCTTTTGTTCAGATTAAGAACCGCAACAAAAATCGAGTCTGAACTGTAGCGCGGGGTCCCTCACGGGCGTGTCACAGTTTCTAGCGACTCTGCTGGGGATTTAGAGAGCTTGACTCGAACTCGTGATATCCAGTTTTGACTACACTTATGTGTTTCTTCGCATTGCATGTGCATTGGAGCGCCTAGGACACCATGTTTGCTATCTTCCATTCCTGAACGGTTTGCCGGAGGCTTGTCTTGTCAAGGCATGACCATAAGGCTGACCGGTTGTGGGCTCGGCGACATGGGAACACAAACCCGGTTTTAGGGCACCCTTTGATGATTCGACCTAGTGCATATCGAAATCCATAGTGACCATTCCAAACTAGGGCAGTCGCTTACCCGATGATAGGTTGCTTGAAACGCTTCGTGCATAGTGAAACCCTAGCTCTGAAAAAAATAGGGCGGAAACACTACTAACATAGTGGTGTTTTGGCTCTCATTTACTTGTTATGTGCTTTAGAGTGCGTCTCTGAGGAGCGCGATATCGGTTTACAAATTTGAGTATCGAGCCCAAGGGCACGATGTCGATGTTGTTGAAATCCATCTCTGTATCAAGTTGATTTTGGGCATAGTGATTCTGGGGAATTGTGATCAATAGTAGAGTGCAGTTGTTCGGCTACACTTGTGTTTGATCTGTTTGGGCTAAAACGCTGCTTGTTTTTCCTTTCAGATCAGACTATTCAGAGAGTTGATACAGAATAGCTAGTGTTCCCCCTTACTGAGGCAGGACTTATGATGACGCAGAATTCAAAAGAGATTGTGGTTATGACAGCCACGCTGGATCAAGGGATCACCCTGCGGGATGAAACCAATGTTGATGTATTGCACCCGTCTAGGTCGCCTGTCACGCACCCAGTCTGGGCCCCCCAGTTGTATCAGGCTCGCGAGCCCACTACATTCGATTTGATGGGGATGATAGGTGACTTCCAGAGGTCTGTGGCGGATCTCGCCTACGGAATGTCAGTTTCGCCATCCACAGCACCATATGCCGGGAATTTTGTGCCACAGGAGCCCCCGCTACTTGGACGAATCGTGATTGAGCTTAACCAACCTGAGGTGGTCTCAAGTTATAGCAATGACGCTTCAATCCCAACCCAAACCCTTGATCAGGCTGAGGCCAGAG
Source organism: Camellia lanceoleosa (assembly GCA_025200525.1). Lineage (NCBI taxonomy): Eukaryota > Viridiplantae > Streptophyta > Magnoliopsida > Ericales > Theaceae > Camellia > Camellia lanceoleosa. The sequence goes on from CM045769.1 coordinate 68,643,193, forward strand.
GTAAAGACAAAGCTAAGGCAGATGCCGATCCCATTGAACAACTGTTGTGGGCAGTCAAGGCTCTGAAAGCCGGGGGGATGAACAAGCAACAAATGTCCACAGTTGTGGCCAAAACTATGGATGATGTTTTCTCCACTCCGATTGAGGGAAGTTCAAGCGCGAGAAACCGGACAGCCCCGTCATGCGAAGCAGTTCCTCTCATTCCCAACCACATGCTGGGAAAGATCGAGAAGTCAAGGCGATTTCGCCAACCCTTTCGCTAGTGCATCTAGCAAGAATACTCAGACTTCGAAGTACCTACCCTGAGGGCGTAGGGTCTTTCATGCTCTTTATATCTTTGTTGTCTAAGGCACTTCGGATCTGGCGAAAGGGCATCTTAAACCCCTTGAGCACAGGCCTCTCCAATCCTCTTCAAGCGAGCCATGGCGCTACTCAGATCTTGTCGCGTACCATCGTGGACGGCCACCCCACTAAAAATTATTTCCACCTCCGTTATGAGGTACAAGATTTGATCAATAACGAGGTCATCCTCCCGCCCACCTCAGCAAAGTCCGTTACTACCCAGCTATTGGATTTTGAGGATACGACGAGTATGTGATCAGGGATGGGCCACCCTTAGGCGGTGCCCGGTATTCTGATGTGGCGTCTGGCACGCATTTTTGAGCATCTGCGAATGCTAGTTTTGTAAATTCTGGCTTGGGTGTCGAGTCAGTCTTTTGTTTCTTTTTGAACCTATCTCATTGTCGTGAGTCAGTCCTTTTTGCTTAAGGGTCTGTCTTGTTGTAGCGAGTCAGTTCCCTTGTATAGAATACCAGGTGATTCCAGGGTTGTTGCCTCGAACACCGCTTTTGTAATTATCCTTTTGCTTTCTTTTTGAGTCTGTCTCTGCCGTGGAGCCAGTTGCATCCGAGAAACCTGAATGAAACAACTGCGGCTATCATGTTTCCATGCTTATTGTCTGTTTTGGGCTAGTTGTGCCAGGAATTTGAATAGAACAGCAGTACAATCCACCTGCTCTCTTGTGCCCTGAAAATCATTGCATTGACCTAAGTTTTTCAAAACCTTTTTGAACACTGCGGTGATAACAACGAAGAGGGAGGAATTCCTCGGGATTTGCAAAACTTTGATCAAATTGAAAGAAAGGGAGGCATGCTAAGCCCTTAATGAATGAAATCGTGCTTGTTAGCGTGAGTACTGAGGAGGACCCTGGCTTGACCCAGACTGGTTTCACACTATCTTCAGCGCGAGCGATTTGTCGCCTTCTTAAAAAAATTTCAAAAAATGTTTTGCGCGGTCCTACGAAGACTTGTGTGAAATCGCTCTTGAGATTGTGCAGCCTAGAATCGCTCTTATCCTCGAGGCTCAACCCATTCACTTTCAAACCTTGAACCTGAGTTCAGAACGTTCAACGGTCAACCACAACGTGAGGCCTGTGTGGCCATTTTGAAGCAGCCCTCCAACAAGAAGCACCAAAGTCAGATCAAGAAGATCAGATCAAAGGAAGCTTGTAAAGCTAGATCATAAGCCCCCCCTCAAACTAGGGGAAAAAATGTCAGATATGCTCGAAGAGCCGAAGATGGATCCTTCAGTAAATCAATACAACAGGCACTCTCCTGGATACGGATGGCTTCAAAACCCTAAAACAATTTGGCATGGACTTCTTACACTTTTACCCTTTGAGAGGCTCGCTGGGCCGAAAACTCGGAAGGGCGACCCAGGAAAAAGTTAGAGCAAGATAAAAATACAAAAACAAAGAAAGCAAAAAAAATGCAAAAGAAAAGAAAAAAATAAAGAAAGAAAAAATGCAAAAAAAAGAAGAGAAAAAGAAATTAAAAAAAAAAATTGATTGAAAAGAAAAGAAGAACAAAGCTCACAAGGTCGAAAACTCGCAACGGGCGCCTTGGCAAAAGTTAGAGCCTAAAAAGTGAAGGTTAAAATAACCGAGTGTACCTTAGCCGGAACTACGTAAGGCTTGATTCCCATATCTGGGATACGTAGGCAACTTCATCCTGAAGTCCAGCCCTCAACGCTTTCATAGCGACTAAGTCCATGTAATGGTTTTGATCATCCTTGCCTTTTCTGTATCCAAGAGTTTGGTCATGATCGGCACCGATGAGGACTGTCTACAAAACGTTGCGGCGTCATCCAAACAAGGGGCAACATTCCGTTGCCATAAGTTGCCACGAGTCACTGTTCAAACCAGGGGAAACTTTCCATTGCCATGTAGCCCTTTCAAGCAAGGGGCAATTTTCCATTGCCCCCGATCCGAGGTTGCGTATCTCGAGGGTAAGTTCCGTGCTCGTTTAGCATTGGCCGTTTGCAAAAATAGTTTTTGAAATTTTTTTTACTGAGGTTGACTATTTTCTCGAAAACTATTCCATTTTCCAAAATCAGACCTTTTCTTCGACCCAAAAAAAAGGAAAATTTTCAGTGATTACAGCCTGACTTGCGTGATTTTCAAATCAAAAATCGAACAAGTGTGTTAATCCGACTCTCATTTTGGTCAAAACTGTTTTAGTAGAAAACAACAAAAAAATGGTCAAAGGGATGAACTAGGGGCACAGTCGAGTCAGGTGTTTTGTCTTTCCCCCGTCATCAATGTACTTCCCGGGAGAGCACTCTATCCATCAGAAGAAATAGCCGTGAGCTAACTATATCGGGCGTGAACCCGCAACTTCCTATTCATCCATCAATCACCCTGGGGAGGGATAAAAAAAAATAAGAGAATAAAGAATAGAGAGGTGTAAGTTGAGAGAAAAAGTGAGCAAAAGGGTTTTGAGAGAAAAACTGAGCCTGAGGGTCGAGTGATGTGAGAATCAAAAATCAGAAAGGGCGGGAAGTATACCCGGAGGAACTGGCTCCTCGAGATTTGAGCTCTCTCATTTTGTAAACATGTCCGTGTGTCATGTCTTTCGTTTTGCTCATCTCAATTTTTTTGTTTTGAATCTTTTTCGTGCGTGTCTCGTTGTGTTTAGGTCGTGTACCTTTTTGTTTGAGTCCTTCCCGCTGTGTTCAGTTGTAGGCTCGACACCCCGGTTGAAAAACCCTTGTTCAATTGCACAAATCGTTCATGCTCAAAGTGTTGTGCCATCCTCTACATTTTTGCGAACCAAAAGAAGAGAAGGAAAATTTGGAGCATCCGAGCATGTTTCAACTCTAGCTGGTTTCACCTTTAAAGGTCGTCTTGTCAGATCGGGCTGTTTGTTCAAAGTTTGCCGTGTGCAGAACAAACCAAGTGCTGGTTTATGGGTCAGATCTTGATTAATCCTCAGCAGAGTATGGGCTGTGTGTTCAGGATAAGCAGTGGTTTGCATAGGTTGTTTTGTTGATTAAATGATTCATTATCTGGTTATTGCGATACGAGTGTTCAAATTTCAGACAACAGATCAATCCCATTGTTATGTGGTGCAGCATGAGGCAATGCAATGCAATACATGAAATATAAAAAATGTAACGCTTTTTCAGACAAAAAGTTCATTTCATTTCATAATCCTTTTCAAGTACAAAGTTCAAGAAAAAAAAACACGCCTCTGGCGATAAGATACTAGGGCTACCAACTAAAAAAGAAGAAAAAGAAAAAGTACAAAAAAGAAGAAAAGCAGCAATTTGGATCATCATCAGTAATCTCGGGCCCGGGTATCTGTCCTCGCCCTCTTCCTAGACGAAGGTCCAGGGGCATCGTCATCAGCATCGCCATCTGAGCCTGAGTCTGAGCCGTCTCCAGCCTCCTCAAATGACTCGGCCTCTGCCTCTGCCTCGGACTCATCATCATCATCATCATCATCATCATCAGGGGTCGGCGCTCGAGAGCTACTCCCGACATGAACACGCCGCCTGCACGGAACGTCTGATGGTCTCCACGCCTCCTCGGCGAGAATAGAGGGCCAAATGGGCGCCACCCACCGGAGGAATCTGGAAGGGAGACTGAAAAGCATAAAAGGCAAATACATCAGAATACTATGAGCAGTTTATCAGTGCAGAATACGGTGTATGAGTACAGTGTGTGAATGCCGTGAGCAGTTTATCAGTGCAGAATCAAAGTGTATGAGCTGATGTGTGAATGCCGTGGCGGTTTATCGGTGCGAGAATGCACGATGTCAGTACAGTGTGTAAATGCCATGAGTAGTTTATCAATGCAGAATGCAGTATATGAGTACAGTGTGTAAAACGCCGTGAGCAGTTTATCAAGTGCAAAATGCAATGTATAAATACAGTGTACACAGTGTATCAGATACTCTGAGATCAGTATGTCAAGTGTTGTATTGTGCATCAGATTACGCGAATCAGTTTATGTATGGTTTGAGACCGTCGTCAGAAGAACATACCGGAATACTATAGAGGGCCAGGAGGTCGAAGGTCCGCTGTAGCATCCCCATTATGGAGGCGTTCAACTCCAGGGACTTACGGGTATACTCGGAAGACGCCTGCAAAAGTATTAGATGCATCAGTATTCTGCGGAATATCAAAGAAATGAAATGAAATGAAGCGACAATGCAAGATGCAAAATGCAAAAATACATACCAGAGGCAAGTTAGGGACACTGACCAACTCATGATCAGCTGGGGGAGGAGCAAAGGGGATCTAGTAGGTCACCCCACCCTGCCCTCTGTATGTCAGTGAAGTGGGCAAAGCAGGCCAGCCGGTCCCCCGCCCTTTCTGAACTCCACCCCTGCCGCAGACTCGAGCTCTCCTCGATGCTCCTGCTCCAGCCCCCGCTCCCGCTCCAGCTCCAGTTGCCGGCGCCGCTGGCCTCTCCCTCTCAACCCGACGACCACCGCTCAAGGGTCGCATAATGTAGGTCTGGACGTACTCTGCGTAGTCGCCCTTGCCTCTGTGACACTCTGCACCCCAGCCAACGGTGTAGTCCCTCATGTGCTCAAGGGAGAACTCCTCCGTTTGCCTCATATGTGTAGGAGTGGACCCGGAACTATCTGCTCCGGTAAACCCAGGGTCTGACGCAAGAAACGCTCACCCAGGTACCAAGCCCGACAGACCGAGCCCTCCAATAGAATCTGGAAACGGGCAGTCTCCTCTGCAGCCTCATAGTGATCCCTCACCACGGCCGGCAATGGAGCCCAAGGCTGCCAGGTGATCTGCAGGTAAATATGTAGTTTGTTATCTATCTGTTATCAAAAATACAGTGCTAAGTGAAGCCTAAGCAAATTCTAAAGTTGAACATACCTCCGCGGCGGTGATGGTGTCAAAGTAGCGGCGGATGAAAATAAAAGACTCTCGGGGTCTCCGCACGCACCTCACATCAAAGCGATGTGAGAAGGGAATGCCAAGTGGGGTCTCCACATCAGGTACTAGAGCAAGCCTAGGAAAGTAGGCATACACCCACAACTGTAGAACAGATATAAGTATGACTATCAGATAAAGCAAAATACAGAATAAAGCAGAAATGGCAGAGCCGTATGTTGTGCAGTATATTGTGCAGAGTGTATAGTGTGTGCAGTATACAGTCAATGTAAAGCAGAGTCTATGTGTGCCTCGTGTGCAATATACAGTCAGTGAGAGGCAGACCGTGGTGTGTGCAGTGTACAGAATACAGAAAGCAGAAAGAAGAAATGTAAAAGGGGAAGAAGATGTACCTCCCAAGCTCGCCAGTAGCCGCCAAGAAGCTGTCCGTTGAGGCGGGAAGAAGAGCTCATGTAACCATACAATGTGGCCAAGCCTGCGCCACCCCAGTCATAGCGGCGGATCCGCCTGACATCCACTAGTGCGCTCAACAGACATAGAGGCATGGTGTTCGCCCGGTCGGCGAAAAGGGTCGTCCCCAGCAAGAACATGATGAAACCCCACGCATACTGATCCACCTCCTCTAGGGTCATCTGCGCCTCCTCCGCCAAGGCTGGTTGAATCCTGAAGTGGCTCTCAAACCACGAGTATCTAACAAACCCTGCTCGAGCAAAGGGTGGCTGGGTGCCGAGCAGGTACAGCTGGGCGGCGTCCCACTCATCCATATTGGTATCGAAGGGGATCGGATCACCCCCTACCCCGATGCCAGTAAGCATTGAGAAATCATAAGGGGTCATCGTCATGTCCCCCGCGACGGAGAAGTGGAAGGAGTTCGTGGTATCCCACCACCTCTCCACTAAAGCAGCAAGCAAGGGCCTGCAGGTGGTAAGCCAGGAGAGCCCCCTGCGAAAGATGCTGAAGTCGGCATCGTCGACGATGTGGCGAACCGCGTCTGGTAGCTCTATGTACCAGTCCCAAGCAACGACGTTCCCATACCCACGGATGGTATGGGAATCCCCCTGTAATCAAAAATAACAATTGCGAGGCAATATTCAAAATGCAGTTTTAAGAAGCATACAGATATATAACATGTTTTTCAGATTCAAACAGACATCGGGTGCCGGTGTACTTACAGTGAACTACAACATGTGATGTGTCAGCGTGTTTGAGTGGTTCAGGGCAAATATAGCATGTGTGCATGTTTTTCAAATTCAAACAGACATCGGGTGCCGGTGTACTAACAGTGAACTACAACGTGTGATGTGTCAGCGTGTTTGAGTGCTTCGGGGCAAATATAGCATGTGTGCATGTTTTTCATATTCAAACAGACATCGGGTGCCAGTGTGCTTATAGTGAACTACAATGTGTGATGTGTCAGCGTGTTTGAATGGTTCAGGGCAAATACAGCATCTGTGCATGTTTTAAGATTGAAGCAGATACCGGGTACCAGCGTGTATGCAGTGAAATATAGTGTGCGCCGTGCGTTTGGGGTGATTCAGGGTCAGTGCAGTGTGTGTGCACGTGTAAGTTTCAAACAGATACTAGTTATAAGTTTTTTTGCGATCAACTACAATGCACAATGCATCAGTGTATCAGAATTAAGCAGTTAAAGAGCATAATCAGCCATGGTAGTTTTGTATCCTACATTGCAGAAAATAAAACAGAGGAAGGAATGTTACCTCGGAAGCGCCGAAGGACAGACGAGAGGTAGGCTCACGTAGTAGTAGCTCGGGTGGCACGCGCCTCTCGAAGTTCCTGAACTGGCGTAGTCCATCGGGGAGCATCACATCAACCACTGGCCTGTAGGTCTCCGGATCGAACGGCCGGATGTGAAGCGGTAAGGGCTCGACCTCAGGATCCATCTTGAGCTCTAGAGGGGTCCCACCCTGTGGAAGATCGTCCGCCATCTCGAAGAGAATGTGAAAATGGCCGGAAGACAAAAAACCGGGCGAGAATGTGAAGAGTCAACAAAAAGTCAACCCCGAGAGGGCCGGAAAAGGCCGGAAAGGCCGGAAAAGCGGAAAAGGCACAGATATTGAGAAAAACTCGAGGGAAACAAGCCTCGAGTAGCGAAAATCAAAAACGAGACACCGAAATGAAGTTTCGTTCGGTTCAAAACGTTCGAAACGCGAAGGTATTCGCGAATCAGACGACGAAATGGAGGCTAGAACGCAAGAAAACGAGGAAATCAAAGGAGGAAAATGATCTAGAGAGAGAGGGGGAGAAATTTCGTGCAAGAGAAAGTGAAGAAAATAGGGCTAGAAGCCCTATTTTAAAAGACCCGTAGCAAAATGTCAAAACTGCCCCGATACAGGAACTTTTTGCTGGTTGGCCACACTCTTTGCCGATCGGCAATATATTGTGCCGATGTAATTTTGTGATGGCTGATGGACGGCCGGTGATGCATTTTGATGGTCGGTGGGTATCCGGTGGTCTCTTACATTGGTTTTGGAGTCTCCTACACCCTTGTTTGAGTTATATGTGTGGTCCAGGGCCTTTATTGCTCAAAACAGTTCAAAACAATGCATTTCTGAAGCTCAACCGGCCTCCGTTTTGACCTCGGATCATGTCTTTTGTGCGTGGCACTCGAATTCATGCAAGGTGTATCCTTTCCGTATCCCTTTGGCTTTTACAAAACTCAAAAGTTGCCTCTTGTGCCTTTCATTTCAATCGCACTGTCTTGTGCATTGCATTCCATCGCGCTATCTTCGATCTCATCGCTCTTGTGCACTCGCGTTGTTTAATGCATCACGCTATTTTGCGCATCTCATTGCATTTGGCATGCATTCTATCGTGCTATCTTGTGCATCGCACTGTCTTGTGCACTCGCGTTGTCTAACGCATCGCGCTGTTTTGCGCATCTCATTGCATTTGGCATTGCATTCCATCGCGCTATCTTGCGCATCGCACTGTCTTGTGCACTCGCGTTGTCTAATGCATCGCGCTGTTTTGCGCATCTCATTGCATTTAGCATGCATTTCATCGCGCTATCTTGCACATCGCACTGTCTTATGCACTCGCGTTGTCTAACGTGTCGGGCTGTTTTGCGCATCTCATTGCATTTGGCATTGCATTCCATCGCGCTATCTTACGCATCGCACTGTCTTGTGCACTCGCGTCGTCTAACGCATCGCACTGTTTTGCGCATCTCATTGCATTTGGCATGCATTTCATCGTGCTATCTTGCGCATCGTACTGTCTTACGCGTCACATCTCAAATTCACGCATTCGACACGGTCCGGCGGGACCAAAAACACGCGCGGTCTGGCGAGACTTTAAACCCGCTCGGTTGCATTGTCACGCATTTCAAGCGACGCCCGTGGTTGCACATTCGGGTTCACATGCATTGTCATGCATATCAAAAGACGTACGTTGTCACGTACTTGCATCTCAAAAGTCGCACGTTGTCGCGCATTTCGAAATCATGCATAATCATGCATTCACCCGGTCCGGCGGGACCAAAAACACGCGTGGTCTGGCGAGACCTTAAACACGCATGGTCTAGCGAGACCTTAAACCCGCTCGGCTGCATCATCATGCATCTCATAGCCGCGCGCCATCGCGCATTTAGAAAAGATCGTGCATTGTCATGCATTTCAAGCGACTTGCGTTGTCGCGCATTCCATGCATCATGCATTTCAAAAAACAAAAACAAACACACTTGCATTTGTCATGCATTGTAAATACCGCATATGTCATGCATCATTGTAAATACCGCATATGTCATGCATCATTGAATATAATGCATATGTCATGCATATTATACATATCGCATTGTAGCTTGCATGCATTCGTTGCATCACCTCCATCCATGTCTCGCGCCTTTCCTTGTTGAGCTTGGTCTGGTATGTGCTCATACTTTTCACGTCGAAACACAATTCTGCATGTATACACGCCTATTCCTTGATGAACTTGGTTTGAGGGTTGATGCACCTTTTCTGTGTTAGACGCGGCTTGTACATGTACATGCCCTTCCTAGGCAAGATTTGGTTTGGCCTGCGTGCCTTATTCATTGTATATACCCATCCATTACATATTGCACATATTGCATTGTAGCTTGCATGCATTCACTGCATCACCCTCCATCTATGGCTCGCGCCTCTCCTTGTTGAGCTTGGTTTGGTATGTGCTCATACTTTTCACGTTGAAGCATAGTTCTGCATGTGTGCGCGCCTATTCCTTGATGAACTTGGTTTGAGGGTTGCGGCACCTTTTCTATGTTAGACGCGGCTTGTACATGTACATGCCCTTCCTAGGCAAGATACGGTTTGGCCCGTGCACCATAACCATTGTATATATTACATTGTAGTATAATTGTTGCATCCTGCATTAGGATCATTGTTCTTTCCCCAGCGGGTCGTTTCCCCACTCATGTCATCCCACTCAATACTTGTTCTTGTGTCTGTCAACATTACTCATAGTTCTGCATGTGTTCGCACTTTGAGGGTTGCGACACCTTTTCTATAGTAGACAGACTTGTTACTTCCATCAATCTATTTGACATTTGTGTGGTTTTGAACCGCTCATGATTGGATCATGATTCAATTGCATTGCATATAGTTTGCATTGTTTCAATTGTCTTGCATATCATTTGCATTTGTTTATACATCATTTTTGCATTCATTTTGCATGTTGCTAACAATGTTGTACCTATTAAGTTGCTTTTTTTTTCAGGCACGATATTATATGTACGGTTCATTTGAGGCTGGCGCAACCAAACGAGCCGGACAGGTATTGTATTCTCCGAGTGAGACGTATCGAGAATTGCATAATTCTCTTACATCCTTTCTGCATTGTCGTGTAGTTTGGTATGTACTAGCTTAAAACTATCGCATGTGTGCTTCGTTATAGCTTTCTTTGCATGATCATAAGTTATGCTTGGCTTTTTGCATCGTCACTTGCATCTTGCCCCCGCCTTCGGGCGCATATCTTATTTGCGGCTTGTATGCCTGTGCCGGAACTACGCTGGTTTGATTCCTAAGGGATACGTAGGCAGCCTGCGGGTTCAACCACTTACGCCTTGTATGTTTGTCTAAGTCTTCGGCCTTGTCAAAAATGGGTCGTCTCGGGGATTTGACATTAACTCCCGTCACTGTTATGACTTTCGAGTTCTATCAAAAAGGGGCAACTGTAGACACCTCATTTTTTACCGTCCTCAAGACTTGGACGTCACTGTTTGAACACCCGGTGATCATCCATGTTTGTGTTCGTTTGGTGTTCCTGGAGGTCTCCGCTACGCGCCTTGCCTCAGGATCTCCGAACTCAACTGTTTAGTGTCTGGTTTTGCAACAAACACTTGTTTGTTGCCTTGGAGGGGCAGGGAATGCCTTGTGAGACATCCAGACGCATCACCGGTTGTGGCTAAGGGCCACCGGCCGGTGTTTTGTTTCCATTGGCCATTTATTTTTTCAGTCGGCATTATTTGTTGCCGATCGGCAGTTTATTTTGTCAAAATGACACTTTTGGCTGGCCAACTACTGTTCATCTGCTTTTGCAGATATTTTTTAATGCAACGGGCATGCATTTTTGTTCCCCTCCATACATGTGTATGGAGGGATGGCCTTCTTATTAGCTTCCTTGGTAAGCTTTACAAGATTAGCTTCTCTATAAGAGGAGCTCTCCTCTCCCTTGCTCTAGGGTTAGAAAAAGTTAGAGAGTTAGACATTTTAGACAGCTTTTAGGGTTTGAGTTCTAGGGTTTGAATATTGTGTGTATTCTATCTCTATCTCTGCCTCTCTTTTACATTGTGTGTTTAAGTCCTTAGTTTTACACTAGCACACCTAGTGATACACCTTGCCTTGGTTGTTGAAGAGCCAAAAGGGTGTTCTTGAGGTCCTTGTGCTGGTTTTAACCTAAAGAAGCTGTTGGAGCTCCATTGGTGAAGAAGGGCTACAAGGGTAACAATCTTCCCTCTTTTTACCCCTTTCTTGCGTTGTATTTTTTCCTACCTTACAACTGTTTTTGAGCTTAACATATAACACATAAAATTTCTATTTTTAGGCCCTCTAAATAGTTTGTTAAGGGTGTTTCAAGCTTTGGGGTGGTTTGACCCCTCTTAAGCCTTGTAAGGCTCCATTTTGTGTCATTTTGGGTGAGCTCTATGACCTTGGTGTTTGGGCCTCCTCACCACTAAAATCTTGAGGGATTTCAGAGGTGAGGATGGTGCCTTGAGGTCCCAAGAAGGAGAGGGTCATCCCCTCTCCTTGTTGTCCTTGAAAAGGATCATTTTTGCCTCTTGAGGGAGCACCTAGCTTAGGTTCATGTTGACCATGCCCTAGCTGTTTTTTTTTATGCTTATTTTTCCATGATATAGCACTATTTTAAGTTGGTTTTGGTATACCATGCTTGCTTAGCATAATGCCTTGTAATGTCATCCTTTAGCCTTAACATGCATCTAGGTTTTATCCCTTGTTCTAGCATGTTTTAGGCTTAGCTTTGTGAAGCTTTAGTACATGTTTTTGTATGCTTTAGCTCTGTTTTCAATTGCTTTAGTCATACTTGCCATGTATTGCATAGCACCCTTGCATTGTGAGCTTGTATGCTTTAAGTGTGTGAGAGTATGGAGCATGCTCTACTTGCTTTGATTTAATGAGTTGGAACCATTTTCCATGTCATTTCACTCCACTTAGTGTGTTTTCATGTTTGCATTTCATGGTCCCTTTGATGTGTCAAAGGGTTGTGCCTCATACTTCATGTTTGGCCATGGTGCATGCTTTTGAATTCAAGCCATTTAGATGCCATCTAAGTGGTCTTTTAGGCTTTGTTTTATATGCTAAAATTCTGTTTTTGGTCATCTAATTAATGCCATGTTTGGTCTTGCTAAGTGTGGTCCAATACCCCTTTAGCTTGCCTTGAATCTTGGACTTTGCTTGCATGCCTTGATTACCTTGTTTGGGTTGGTTTGGCACCATGTTCTTGCATGATTTTCAAAGCTTAATTTGCATGCTATTCATCCATGATTATCCTCTTTTAAGTGTTCTTAAAAGATACTCTTTAATGCTTAAGTGTTGGGCCATGTTTGCATGCATCGTTTGTGTGTGTGTTTGCCTCCATTCCATAGCATTTTGGCTTCATATTTAGACATGGCCGAGGCTTGTCCATATTGGTCTAAGACCACCTTTCGCATGTTGTTCAAATATGGTCATATTGCTTCATGCCTTGCATGCTTGCTTGCCTAGGTTGTTATATGCCTTGTATGTTTGCTTGCATTGACATGTTGCATCCTTAGCTCACATGCCTAGGTTGCATTGCATTATGCATGCATTGCCTTTCCTCTTGAAGTGAGTATGATAGAGGTTGGCCCTCATTGTGTGTTTATGTGCATTACATTCCATATCAAATGAGCACACTTGGTCTCTTGGACCATCACGCATTGAAATGCGCGATTGATGGTCCGAGAACCAAGGACCATGCCCCTTTGAGTCATAAACATGATAAGGGATATGGTTGGTGCATACATTGCTTGAAATGCATTGCCATGCTATGCCTTGCCCTCTGCTGCTGTCAATTGCAGGTTCTGCAGGCATTCTTGGCCGACCGGCAGTGTTCAGTGCCGACCGGCCATAAATTGGTGGCTAATAGCTTCATCAACAGCCGATGATCACATCCGACTGCCGGTGGCCATTCTCCTCAGCTGGTGGTGTTTCCCAATGTCCAGGGAAGCAATTCTAAGACTTTGGCAGTCTTCAGAGCGGCAGAGCAGGGAAAACAGAGGCAGCCTATGCATGGCAGTGGATTTCCAGGTGAAGCCAAGCGCGCATGCATCGAGCCCTCTCCCCGAGGCTGCTGTTTCTTGCTTTCTTAGATTAATTAATTTGCTTAATTAATTTAGTTGGTCTATAATAATTAATTAGCTAGGATAGTTAATTCATTATTTGAATTGTATTATTCTTTTGGTCCCTCCGAGCGAGGGCAAATCTGTAATAAGTGTGGGCGTGTGTGTGCATGTCTTCCAATCCCCCACTTCTTTCTCCCTTTTACTTACCTACTTTTGATGGTTTGTATTAGGTCATGTTTAATTTAGCATACCTTATGCTATGCATGCGTACATCCATACATTTGTCTTACATGCACCGGGCTCAGCGCATCACGCTAACCGCATTGGTATTTCAAATCTAACTTGAATACATGATGTTTGTGCATTTCACATGCCATTTCTAGATTAGCCGAGCCTATTCTAGTGACATTTTGTATGCGATGCATTAGCCACTTAACATGGACTAGGGTCATGCATGTTTGCTAACTAGTTTATTATTTTGGCTTGGAGTACTAGGTGAGCTTTTTTTTTGCTTTAGCATACTTACATGCGTGTGGGTGTCGCCATGACAGCATGATTACCATAAGGCTATTTGCTTATGTGATATAATTGCCTGAATGTCTGTGGGTGAAGGTTGGATTGCTTGAGTTGGAATAGCTCATTGAAATCCGTGTTTTAGCCTACTTGCGAGTAGCAAATTCCAAAAACATTTTCAAAACAAACGGATATTCAATGTTTATTTCCAAATTAGGCGATCTAGTCTATACTTTTGTGTTGTGCGCATCAGATAGTAATTCTAGCTAATTAATCAGAATAAGAAGACATAATGTTTTCAAAAACAGATATCATGGTTAGTAGAGGCCAATCTTCGGATCGGGCGAGAGGGGGTGCTTATAGCTGATCTTCCCCAATCTACCCAAGTTCCCGAGCCGAGGCAACTTTGGTGATGACGGACACCTGGCCTTTGGCACCGAGTCAGGGTTTCCTAAATTTCCCAAAATAAAATATTTAGGTGGCGACTCTATATCTGGCAAAGCAGTCCATGTTTGGCACTTCTTTCAAAAATCTATTTTTCTCAAAAACGATTTGCCAGATTTGGACTCTTTGGTTCAGATTAAGAACGGCAACAAAAATCGAGTCTGAACTGTAGCGCAGGGTCCCTCGCGGGCGTGTTACAGCCACTTTAAGTCTCCGTATTCGGAGCCCCCACGTTAAATCTCCGGATTCGGAGCCCTTTTTGGTGCATGACACCTTAGGATCGATTAAGTCTCCAGATTCGGAGCGCCCTTCGTGGATATCACGATTGGCCACATTAAGTCTCCGAATTCGAAACGCCCTTCGTGGATATCACGATTGGCCACATTAAGTCTCCGAATTCGGAATGCCCTTCATGGTTATCACGATTGGCCACATTAAGTCTCCGGATTTGGAGCCCCCTTTGGTGCATGACACCTTAGGGCCGATTAAGTCTCCGGATTCGGATCCCCCTTTGGTGCATGACACCTTAGGGCCAATTAAGTCTACAAATTCGGAGCGCCCTTCGTGGATATCACGATTGGCCACATTAAGTCTCCGTATTCGGAGCCCCCTTTGGTGCATGCCACCTTAGGGTCGATTAAGTCTCTGGATTCGGAGCCCCCTTTGGTGCATGACACCTTAGGGCCGATTAAGTCTCCTGATTGGGAGCCCCATAGGCGCAGGAGTGCATAACACCCTGTTTCATGAGCAAGACAAAATAAAGAAAAACACGCCAACATCCGAAGTAAGGTGCTTAAATAAGCATATAGAAAATTCAGAACAAGACACAAATGTTTGAAATAAAAATTTTTATTTGATCAAACAGTTGTTACATAAACACGATCCGCATTTGAGCGTTACAATATCCATTTTCAACCTCAAAAGCTAAAAAAGGGCAAAGACACATTGGGAAGGCGGCAGCGCCGAATTAACCCCCGTCACCTTGGAGTCCTTCACGGTTCGAGATGTCTTGATCCAACTGTGTCGAAGACCATTACTTGCGCTTTACCAAACTTCCCCCGGATACCATTGACAATGTCAAGGCAAAGATCCAGGACAAGGAAACTTCCCCTGATACCATTGACAATGTCAAGGCAAAGATCCAGGACAAGGAAGGGTAAACCCAACGATCGTTGCCTTCCCTTTCAGGGTGATCTGCTTCGACGACTTGGAGACTCATGCCAACTCTTGGATGCCCTGCTTCCCATACGGACGTGTTCTTTGCCCTTGCAACACCACGCTCGACAGAAGTCTGCGCCTCTAACTAACATCTCCACTTATCCCACCTCTCATAATAAGTGACTGTTTATCTGCGCAAAGCGCCCAGTCATTTTATGCTCAATACTGGCAGCAATCTTGAGGCCCCTGTCCCGAGGCGATTTCATTAATGATAAATTCCATGAGCCAAGCTTCCGTTGACATTACCCACGGCCTAGTTTTCCAAACGACTTTTTAAACGCACGTGCACTGGCCAAAAATCTAGGCCCCAAGCCGAGCCGAATTTGCCACTGCCATTCTATTCACTCACTTTCGGCTTCCTCAACTCACAATGGCCTCGTTCAGGAATAAACGGCTCCTACTCGACACATACATTTCGTTGAAACATGTATATAATAAAACGAAACATGTACATACCGAATGGGAACTGTAACGAAACATTTATAATAGAACGTTTTTATTCAATCAAACAATAAATTACATAGTTTTTAAGGTGACCGGTGTTTCAAACTCACTAAGTATACTCATACGGCGTCACCTTCGTCCTCACTCTTTTCAACTTCAAAAGCAGAAAATGGAAAATGTTTACGGTGGTAGAGCGGCGATGCCGAATCTATGCCCGTCGCTCGAAGAGCTTCCGTGGCTTGAGACACTGTAATGACCCCAAAGTGCGTATAGGAAGTTATCCTTATTTAATTAGGGGTTAATGTGTTTCCTATTGGAATTGAAAAACTATCCGTTGGTTTATGCCTTTGAAACTGGAATTGGTGACCTTTACCAAACAATCTGACATTTTTCCCTCCGCTCGAGCGGAGTAGTTGGCGCTCGAGCGCACTTTTGGGGTCCCCAGCAAATTTTGCAGACGGGTTGAGATTCTGGGAGGTGTGATTGTCCACTCGGGCGGGGGAGTAGACGCCGAGCGATCATTGTTGGTCTACACGCTCGAGCGCAAGTTTGGGCACTCGAGCGGGTCGCCTGGTTAAGTTTGATTCTGAGACATGTGGGCTTATTTTTTATGTTCTTCTTAGTGTATTTGGAATGTTTTTATCTTATTTTGGGGGTATTGATTGAGATGCTAATATGATGGTAAAGTAAGATTGGACCAAAAACTTTAATTTGAATAATTCGTTTACGACCAACCGTCACTCATTTGCCCTTTTATTTTTCCCCACTTTGAATTTGGATGTGAGGTTAGAACCATTGGAAAGCTTATTTCTGGGGCTTCAATTTGGACACAAGAACGACCTAAAATGGAGTCCGGATGAGAGAGTTACACCTGGTCAAAGTTTCAAAATCTGTGCTGGGTGCAGGTCCGCTCGAGCGGGAATAGCGAAGCTCGAGCGGGTTTTACGGGCCAGCAACTTTAAAAACGGGATTTTGAAATCATTTCTTACATTTTCCTTTCCCCTCTTCTTTCCTCTGTCCTAGGACCGAAAAACCCTAGGTCCTTGATCCTCAATACCTTCCATTTCCTTTAGTTTTGATCTAGATTACCCATCAAGAAGTGAAGAAGCTTGAAGATTATCGTGTTCTACCGATTGGAATTTCGAAATGGTAGAGGAATCTCATCCAAGCTCACTCCTTTGTTTGTTCCTCGAGGTAGGGGTTCTAGATCTCCTCAATATTTACATCTATGGATGGATTTATGGTAATTTCAGTATATAAAGGCAAAGATCTTCATTTTTTTTTTATCATCTAGAGCATATTATGAGATTTGGGGATTTAGAATTTGAGATGTTGGAAGTTAAATTGCTAGGTTAAAATGATGGATTGTGAACCCTAGATGTAGAATCATTGGGAAAATTGGAATTAAAAGTGGTGATTTAAGAAGTTTGAAATTTTGTTAAAAATCCTCATTTTTTTCTTGAAACCCTAGGTTGATTGATGATGATACCCAATGAATTGGCCCAAATTGAAAGTAGAATTATGAAATTGAGGTATTGAATTATATATGTACAAATTTAATTGAATTTTAGAGATGTTTGAAAATGGTGTTTAAAATTTACGAATGAACCTCAATTATGGACATTGTGAACCATGCTATTGTGTGAGATGAAAATTGGGGAACAAGATTATTAATGTTAAGGATGATAAGAGCCTTGGGAAGAATTGATGAAATGGGATTTAAGACTTCACCTTGAAAGATGTTGAATTATATTTAGGGGTGATAAGTTGAATCATGCCAAATGGTGTAGCTTATGTTGGATTGTGTTGAGATATGTATGGAAAAGTATGTTGAGTTAATGATGTGAATTGCAAATTGATGTGTACTTGTGAATTTTGTAGGGCTAGCTACAGGGGCGGACCAAGCATCTAAACACTGTGAGTAATAGTACCTCAACCGTATGTTATTTACCATTAATCATTATTGTTACTGACATTTTCTTCTCTCTAAGCAAATATGTCAACATGTGTGTTGGTTGGGAATCAAAGTGGGCATTGAAAGAATTAGCACACAACAAAATGACTCTGAAACCATTCTGTATTCCTACTACGTTTATCGTTTATCAGTAATGTGCCATAACTTATAAATTATCGGTGATTCCGCATAAGAATTGTACTCATGGAAGTAAACCCCGTTTACCGGGAACTTGATATTGACTTCTGTTTGATTTAATGTATGTTTTGTGACATAGATATTCGTCTAAAGGGATTAAAGGACAATATTAATGTTTTGTTATCCATAAATTAATCTTAAGGACGTGCGATAATTAAATAGAATAATGATGCTTGGGCATTGCGAATCATTTTGTTTTGTCAATGATGAAACAAGACTAGTATGAGATAAATTATTTTGTCCTTACAAATAGTAGGGTGATGATACACGTACTCTTTATGGGATATGCTATACTTATTGCTGACGATTGTCATTGGTATTCTATTAAACGTAAACTAATTACATTAACTCATGTAAATGATTGAAAGAATCTGTGTGTGCCTCTACCTACCTTGGGACTAATCAGTTTTGATGACATCTAAAGTTATTCTGCTTTGTGGGTTGTCCCGAGGTCTATTGATTTATGGTATGAAACTGTGGTATCTGCGTATTTCTGAAAGCACTCAAGCTATAAAATATGTTTATTCGTGGGATTAATGGGAAGAATGTGTTTATCTGTATTAATCTGTTCTGATATTTTCTGGTATGGAACAAAGTGTTGTACGGAACTAAGTGCTACACCTTGGCGGGAGCCACCTCTGGAATCCGTACGAGCCACCTCTTAAGTCCATACATTTGTTATTTCTGTTACCACGCTTATGCATTCTGTTACCCCACGTTTATGCGTTCTGTTACCACGCTTATGCGTTCTGTTACCGCACGCTTATGCGTTCTGTTGCCACGCTTATGCATTCTGTTGTTTCTGGGCTAATAAGTCATTCTGTTATTTCTGGCCGATGGTAGTTTTGATATTTGTGTACCCATGGTAGTTTTGGAAATATTTACGGACTGTAGTTAATCATATGTATCTGCAGTTATATGTTTGATTATTCAGGTTAAACATTACATTATTTATGTACTATTATTCACTGAGTTTCGCTCATTCTGTATTTTGTTTGTTTCTGTAGGTAATCAACCGAAAGGTCGATCCTAACCCTAAGGCTTACCTCTCTCTTGTCAACCTCAGGGTGTCTAGGCACTTAGCTGAAGCCGTGCATTTTGTAAATTTTTGCTACGCTTTTGACTTATGCTTTGGTTTTCTTTCATTAATGTTTGATACGCCCAATTGCGTGGTTGGGCCAGTATATATGTATGTATATAACCGATGTTCAGGTGTATGTTTGGATTTAATTCGCATGTTTTGAATTTTGTGATCCTGGCATGATAGTAGTAGCTCAATGGTGTTTGTTTCTATTGTCTAATTTTGATATTTAATGCTTCCGTTCAGGCCCCATATGTTATGTATATCAGGTTACAAGTCTGTTTTTTTTAATAGGTCATGCCCAAACTTTTGGGGGCCAGTTTGGGGCGTGACAGACACCTTGATCCAACCGTGCCGAAATCCACGATTTTCACACTGACAAACTTCTTCGGCAAGTGTCTCCTTGGTCTTTTCAATTCCAACTTTTCGGCCATCGTGAAACCCTTTTTCATAGGCCCTACCCTTCGCGTTCTCCATTGCGAACATACTAGTCGTTTCACGATCGGTGAGTGCGGCGCTTATAAGCCGACTAGTAACCCTTTCTTCCATGATTAGATTTCCCTGACTGGCGGGTTGTACCTGAGCCGCCTTGACCTTCTTTAACTCGAACTCAGCCGCCTCCGCGTGAGCCTCCAAACTTCGAATACGTTCCTCCTTCTTCTCCATTTCTCGGCGGGCAGCGCGCAGTCGCATGCCGATTTCATAGGCAGTGTAGAGCCCCTTCACCGTCCCGTGAATACCTTCTCGAAATACTTCGTAGTCCTGTCGACCCACCATCGATTGCTGAACCTCAGGAGAGAAGATTTGTCGAGCAAACTCGAACGCTACATTTGGGTCTTGAATGACCGAGTTTGCTTCTGTCATGGGTCTATTCCCCACGAATACCGTGAAGCTTAGTGGGCATGGATTCACGTCAGATCCCCTCTCGACTCGAGGTTGTGAAGATCTGCCATGCGGCTGCTTTTCCCGCTTGGGTGACCTGCTTCGACATCAAGGAGACCGACGCCTCTCTCGACCCCCAGAACTCCTACTCCATGTGCGCGGAGGATCACTACCTCGTTTCATGTCTCCACCCAGCTCCGCTAGCATCCTCGCTTCCCCTCTGCTGTTGAAGAAGAGTCTGTTCGACATTCGCACGATACCTTCAAAAGCTGGACTCAGTTGCTTGTTGTATTCATAACAGTTGTACCCTTAATCATTTATCCTTCACAGGGGTAGCACCCTCGAGGAAATCTCATTAATTGAGAAAACCACAATCGACCGGCGCCGAATAGTCATGCACTGCCTGGGGAAAAAGCAGATAGATTTATCACGATTCCGCTTAAGTGCCCCAGACGGCCCATGAATCCACTTCTAAACTTCGAAGTTTGTCTCAACCGGTGCCGAAATGATCATGCACCACCTGGGGCAAGGGCAGATAGATTTATCAATATTCGGCTTAAGTGCCCCAGCCGGCCCATGAACCCACTTCATAAGTCCGAAGTTCGCGTCATGTGGCGCCGAATGATCATGCAACGCCTGGGGGCAAGGGTAGATAGATTTATCACGATTCCGCTTAAGTGCCCCAGACGGCCCATGAATCCACTTCTAAACTTCGAAGTTCGTCTCAACCGCCGCCGAAATGATCATGCACCGCTTGGGCCAAGGGTAGCTGGGGCAAGGGCATATAGATTTATCAATATTCGGCTTAAGTGCCCCAGCCGGCCCAGGAACCCACTTCATAAGTCCGAAGTTCGCGTCATGCGGCGCCGAATGATCATGCAACGCCTGGGGGCAAGGGCAGATAGATTTATCACGATTCCGCTTAAGTGCCCCAGACGGCCCATGAATCCACTTCTAAACTTCGAAGTTCGTCTCAACCGGCGCCGAAATGATCATGCACCGCTTGGGCCAAGGGTAGCTGGGGCAAGGGCAGATAGATTTATCAATATTCGGCTTAAGTGCCCCAGCCGGCCCAGGAACCCACTTCATAAGTCCAAAGTTCGCGTCATGTGGCGCCGAATGATCATGCAATGCCTGGGGCAAGGGCAAATAGATTTATCACGATTCTGCTTAAGTGCCCCAAACAGCCCATGAATCCACTTCTAAACTTCGAAGTTCGTCTCAACCAGCGCCGAAATGATCATGCACCACATGGGGCAAGGGCAGATAGATTTATCAATATTTGGCTTAAGTGCCCCAGCCGGCCCTGGAACCCACTTCATAAGTCCGAAGTTCGCATCATGCAGCGTCGAATGATCATGCAACGCCTGGGGCAAGGGCAGATAGATTTATCACGATTCCGCTTAAGTGCCCCAGACGGCCCACGAATCGATTCACTAACAAGATACCAACGAACTATTTGGCATACAAATAGCAAGTCAATATTACCAAGATATTCAATCGCAGAAAGCTCAACAGAGTAACCATTTTAACCATTTTATCTGAATTAGTTAAAGGCAAAACATTCTTCATTAACTAAATTTCACAAACTATGTACAAATGGTGATGAAATACCAAGGTAATTTTCTTTACTAAATTGAGCGCAAATGGTAACCAATTTATACATGAAAACTACCTTGAGCCAACAAAAGTCTACCGAGCAAAAGCTTACATCAAAATCAAAATTACTTAATTGAAATGACTCCCAGATCAATTCTCGGGGTCAGATTCAAGTCGCTCAACATCCACTTGCTCGTAGGGAATCGGTAAGGCCAATGTAACTCCAGTGGCAGCAAGGGCTTTGAGTCACCCATGTTTGAACCCCCGATTCTCGAACCTGGGGACTTCATCTACATATTCCATGAAGGAGGCGATTTTTCCTGCCTTAAATGCCCCAGAAGCCTCAGAATCGGCTTTTTCCTTGGCCACCTTGAGCTCCGCTAACTGAACCTCCGCCTCGGCAAGGGCCTCCTTGGCTAACTTGAGCGATTCTTCGCTCGCATTTGCCCTATGCTCAGCCTCAGAACATAACTATTCAGCTGAGTGAGCCCTTTCTTTTTCTGCTTCAGCTCACGCGCTCTCCACCGCGGCTCTCACCACTTCAAACTCGGCCCTACTCTTTTGACCGTCCACCTCCTCTTGCAAACGCTCAATCCTGCCAAGGGCATCATGCAAGCGACGGCCTAGGTCCACGATCCTGCCAACAGTCTGCAAAACAAGTTGAGGTCGTCAGATACCTTAATGAAAACAAATTCAAGAGAATCTGATGCACTTACCAGAAGCGCCGACTGAGCAGATAGGGCTACGGCCATAATATCCGGCACGGCGCGAAAGGCTGTGTTGTCAGCCGGCAAGGAAATTGAAGCCGCCAAGCTCAACGCCACGGCTGGATCCTTAATGACTGAAGCATCGAAAGAGATTGGCGTATCTTTGATCTTTGGCCGAACAATAAAAGCGAATCGCGTCCCGGCTCTTCTAAACGAGGCCATTTAGCGAGAGGTTAATTTCCGACCCCTTCGCACCGCTACGCAAGCGCCTCTGAATCGCCGATCGCGAGGACTGAAACCGTCTCAAGGTAGTAACCTCGAGTCGTCTCCTCAATAGCGGGTAAGAAAGCTTTAGTCAAGGTGGCTTTAGAGTGAGCGGCCTCGTCTTTCTTTTGAGCAGCCATTCGCTCGGCATTTTTCTTTCGCGCCATCTGCGTAAGGCTTTCCCCAGCCATAGCTTCGAAAAAATCGCCGGGTAAGTCTTCCAAATCTGCAAAAATATCTTCGAAAGAAAACTCTGCCTGACCTGAAGTGGACTGTGAGGGCTGATTATGTCACGACCCAAACCCGCCCCTAAAAGTTTGGGCATGACCTATTCGAAAAACGGACTTATAACCTGATATACATAACTTATGGGGCCTAAACGGAAGCACAAATATCAAAATTGGACAATAGAAAACAAACTCCATTGAGCTACTACTATCATGCCAGGATCACAACTTAAAAACACGCAAATAAAATCTGATCACACATCTAACTACCGGTTACATACACACACACACATATATATATATATACAGACCCAGCCCTACAGTTGGGCGTAACAAAATCATTACAGAAAGACAACCCAAGCATAAGTCATAACTTAATAACACTTTACAAAGTGTACGGCTTCCGGTGGTGCCTGGACGCCTCAAAGTTGACAAGAGCTAGACGAGCCTTAAAGGTTAGGACTGAACCCCCAGTTGATCACCTACAGAAGTAGACAAACAAAACACAGAATGAGCGAACTCAGTGAATAATAGTACATCAATAATGTGTTGTTTAACCTGAATAATAAAACATGTAACTGCAGATACATCTGATTAACTATATTCCATAATTATTTTCAAACCAGCCATAGGTCCAGAAATAACAGAATTCCCAATAATAACAGAACGGCCTCAGGCCCAGTAATAACAGAACGGCCTCAGGCCCAGTAATAACAGAACGGCCTCAGGCCCAATAATAACAGAACGGCCTCAGGCCCAATAATAACAGAACAGCTTAAGGCAAAATATCTTGAAACATACTTCACTTATAACATATGCAAACTTGTAACAGACTTAACTTATAACATTTATGGATAATCATTCCCTGAGTCAAAACGTAACTTATCAGACAATGGAACATTTCATGTTAAATCATATCATTATCATGAGCTTAACAAAATAGAATACTTCATATCCTTATGTAGGTTGTATACTGATGATAACCCTTTACATTCATATTATAGCTTCTAAACAACCTTGGGTCCATTCGTAACATAATCGAACAATCTTAGATTCACACAAATGTCATTCTTCAAGGATGATCATAAGTTCTACTTATTCTTTCAGAAATAACAGAGTATGCGAATAATAACAAAGAGCTAATATTCGTCATTAACAGAACATAAGGATTCTTAAAAATCATACCGACGTACGCGAATCTTTTAGCGTTCATATAAATTCACCTTTTCCTCCAATTGTCATAATGTTCAAAGAACAGAGCATTAGCGATCATAATTAACGATAGTGGATGAAATATACGTTTGTACTACTACTCACAGTGCTCAGATGCTTGGTCCACCCCTGTAGCTGACCCTACACAATTCATCATAATACAACACCATTCAATTTCCAATATTTTTCGATACAACATTATCCAACAAAATCAGCATCACTTGGTTCATCAATACTATTTACAACTTCACATAATTCACGATAAATCCCTGAATCCTATTTTAACATTCTAAAACCAAGTTCATATCATCTATATCCTTAATAGATTATTTCCCCAATTTTCCCTTTACATGATAGTATGAACTCCAACATTTATAACAAATTCATTCGCAAATTCTAAACATAATTTTCAATATTCCCAAATTCTAATTCAACTTGAACACATAGAATTCAACACTTAAATTTCATTATTCTACTTTCCACTTGAGCCAATTCATTGGTTATTATCACAAATCAACCTAGGGTTTCCAAGGAAATTGGGGGTTTTCCTCTTTTCTTAGTGAAATCGCCAAATCAACAATTACTATATGCCAATAT
The DNA here is from genome assembly GCA_025200525.1 of Camellia lanceoleosa. Taxonomy (NCBI): domain Eukaryota; kingdom Viridiplantae; phylum Streptophyta; class Magnoliopsida; order Ericales; family Theaceae; genus Camellia; species Camellia lanceoleosa. The sequence continues at coordinate 68,667,548 of CM045769.1, forward strand.
GCTAAAAACATTCAACATCCTTTGAGGAGTAGAGTGGAAGCCCCAATTGTGCATAAACATTAAACCATAAGTGTCCCTAACCCATAATTAACTCAAGATTCCAAAATGTCACCAAAATCTCAAAGTACTAACGAAATCACTTTGAATCATAACCATTCAAGGCTAAGAGAACCCCTTACCTCGAAATTGGAAGCAAAGAAGCTAGGTTGAACGCATCCTCTCGAAATCCCAAAATCTAATCGGTTGGAAAAGTTGATCTTTACTTCTTCTTCATTCTTGATGCATGATCCATGGTGGATTGTTGGTGAAAAGGGCTGAAATCAAAGGTTTAAGGGGTAGGGTTTCGAACCTAGGAAGAGAGGAAGGAAGAGGGAAGAAGAAAATATCTGAAATGATCCAAAAATCCCATTTTTAACGCTGCTGTCTCGAAATTCCCGCTCGAGCGGACTGATTTCCGCTCGAGCGGAACTGCCCTCAGCACAGATTTTGAAACTTTGAACAGGTATAACTTTTCCATCCGGACTCCGTTTTAGGTCGTTCTTGTGTCCAAATTGAAGCCCCGGAAATAAGCTTTCCAATGGTTCTAACCTCACATCCAAATTCAAAGTGTGGAAAAAGAAAAGGGCAAATGAGTGACGGTTGGTCGCAAACAAATTATTCAAACTAAAGTTTTGGATCCAATCTTACCCTACCATCATATTACCACCACAATCAATACCCCAAAATAAAATAAGGAGGTTCCAAATACTTTATTAAAAATACCTTAGACGACCCGACGTGCCTCAAAATTCAAACTCAACAAAATGACCGCTCGGCGCCCACATTGCGCCGGCGTTCAGACGAACAAGACGCCCGCTCGGCGCCCACTTCTACGCTTCGAAAGGAATCTACCACCTCGAATCTCGCAATCTGCAAAAATCTGAGCCTCACAAGTCCGCTCGGCGCCACTCCTTCGCCGGCGGAGGGAGAAATTTCTGGGTCGTTACATCCTTCCCTCCTTAAAAAAATTTCGTCCTCGAAATTTGAGAAAACCAAATAGAAAATAGGTCAAACATAAACAGAAACACACCCTGTAATGTCCAAAACTAGATCTATACTAAAGATAGGAAAGGATCACAAATACATTCGATTAACATACACGTATCAGAAATTCAATGACAAGGAGCCATTTATAAGCCCAAGGTCCATGACAACTTCTCAATTAACAACTAAGCGGATCACATCCAGTGAATGCCCCAACCTCAATTTTAATTACTTTTCCCCCAATAGTTCTAAAATTCCCATTAACATACCAAAGCATCATCTCATTATTCACAATCCTCGCATATTTCTACTTAGTGACCCAAAGGTCATACCTTCCAAATACTATAACAACTTACGAACATTCAGAATTTGGTTTACTCAAGTATTTGATCACATGTGACTCATAAGCTGTCATACCTAGTTCAACCTCTTTGCTCACTCTCAAAATTAGACTTATCAGGCCAAATCAGATTCCTAACAGACTCCGAATAACAACTCAACTCCCATAACAAGGAATTATATCTTCAAGGTAAATTATTAGCGAAGTCAAATACAGATTAAACCTCTCACAATTCCCAAATTACAATATGGTATAGCACGTGGTTCGAAGACAGCACTCAGAACTTATCAGACCTTTCAAGGATATCAGACAATGAAATATTGTCCTATAGCCGTAAGCTTATTTAAATTTTGTCATAAATTCTGTCAGATCTTGAGCATTCAAAATTTCGTACAATTTTGGGAACTTATCCAGAAAACTTATCATATTAAATATTTCATAACTCGCTCAGAATCCCAATCAATATCATTACTTCCTCATAGTATTATTCTACATACAATGTATACTTCGCAATTTCCTGTAAGTGCGCCATGAGAGACACTTATTCAAATTTGGATATGAACCATAAAAACATATAAGGTAACTATCTTTGCGGCCAATTATCAGATCCCACGCATTTAATTCTCAGAATATCCTCTAATTCTTGACAAAATCTGACCAATAATTACAGCTATCAAACAAGGCTAGAAATTGAATTCAAAATCTTACTTAATTAATCAATCAGAACATTTTCCTTTACTAGCATAAATCAATTTAGCCTTTTTTTTTTTTTCCACTATTCAAACGATTCTTTCTTCTCTTACTGGAAAACATGAGATCAATCACAGAGTTTCGTATTCACCACTTATAATTATAGAGGGTCAGCAAACGGTTATACAAAATTTAGAGACCAGCCATCTGGCTCAATCAGTTAACATAAATAGAATTCTACCAGGTTCGTTCATAGGATCATAATTCAGTAACCATAAGAATCACATCCTTCCAGATTCCATAGTGTCAAAACATATGCAATAGTATAACAAAGGAGTAATTTGATTTCCTAACATCAAAGTTCATAATTCTCAGTGAAACGTAATTCGTGGTAGAATAATTCAATGTGGTAGTCAATTAATTTGTAATTAGCAAAAGGGATTCTTCCCATGTCCATTTGTTTTCACCAAAATCCTCGATATTAGGCAGAACAGCTCACAAAGTCTATAAACAAATCCCGGTTACACATGAACTGCACTTATTTGACACTATCAATTCCCATCATGTTATAACATAGCATAACAGAACGAATAAATAGAAACATATTCATACATACTCTTAGTTATACTTGAATCAGAAACAGAAAGTAGAGTTTATGCTTGATCATAACCCACCCGTACAAGACCGTCAGTGGCAAAACATATCTTATAACATAGTTAAACCACGGTATTATTACCCCCGGGTAAGGGCCTTGTACTACAGATGCCAAGATTACTTTTACATATATGGAACATCATTTCTTGATTCATGACCTATCATGTTCTTTGAATATCATGTCATTATTGTAAAAACACAACTTATCAAAGTACGTATCACAATAACATTTCAAATCATTGGTCTAAACAGTACCATGACAAGGAAGACAAAATATATCATGATAAACATAATATATTCACCAAACGAAATTCAACATTGATTTAGGATTAGTTTACTTTCAGAATGGCCTTTGACCTCGTTTTACAGGTTTTACAGAACGGCCTAATGGCCCAGAATTACCAAAACAGTCTTTCGACCCAGAACATACAAATATGTACGTATATCTTTTCACCATTTCATATCCATTAGATTCCGATTAATATGAATGTCCATAACATAACTGACAGAAACAGAATATCATTAACAGTCATTAGCATGTTCAAACAATTCATCTAAATAAATGTTCACAGAATGTTACTGAATGTCACAAAATGGCCCTCGGCCCAAAATGTTACACAGAATGGCCCTCGGCCCAGAATGTTACACAAAATGGCCCTCGGCCCAGAATGTTACCAGAATGGCCCTCGGCCCAGAATGTTACCAGAATGGCCCTCGGCCCAGAATGTTACCAGAATGGCCCTCGGCCCAGAATGTTACCAGACAGAATGTTACATAATGGCCCCCGGCCCAAACAGAATGTTACCAGAATGTTACCAGACAGAATGTTACATAATGGCCCCCGGCCCAAACAGAATGTTACCAGAATGTTACCAGATAGAATGTTACATAATGGCCCCTGGCCCAAACAGAATGTTACCAGAATGTTACCAGACATAATGTTACATAATGGCCCCCGGCCCAAACAGAATGTTACCAGACAGAATGTTACCAGACAGAATGTTACATAATGTATGGATTCAAGAGGTGGCTCCCACCGAAGTGTAGCACTTTGTTCCATACCAGAAATCAATAAGTTTTACATCAACATTGCATATTATAACATGACATGTCGTAAACGGAACTACTTACAGAACATATTACATAAACGGAATCAGAACAGAATAGCACCAAATTTATATAACTAACATCATACAACAGGATACATAAGTCATTTCATGAGTCCTTTCAAATGGCCATAATCATCTCACGTATATCAAAATATGACTAATAGGCATGGAATAACTTACTTCACAACAAACCTGAGTCATCCTTGGCAAAGCATAAGGATTCAGAACTTACCACTCATGTCCCTTGTTCATTTATCTAATCAATCCGAGACAATCCTCTATCCTTATTTCCGCCATACTCTACACAATAATCAATCATAAAGGAATGCACAATAGACAAGATTCATAATCGTTAACGTGAACATATTACTTTTACTGTTGCTATCAGTCTCTTTATATGCAATAAGGATGTCATGCATGAGGCCTAAGTCCTTTCTAGACATCCTACAGCTCAATGGATCCGTGTGTGAGATAGCAACTCGTGCTCTGATACCACTTGTCACGACCCAAACCCGCCCCTAAAAGTTTGGGCATGACCTATTCGAAAAACGGACTTATAACCTGATATACATAACTTATGGGGCCTAAACGGAAGCACAAATATCAAAATTGGACAATAGAAAACAAACTCCATTGAGCTACTACTATCATGCCAGGATCACAACTTAAAAACACGCAAATAAAATCTGATCACACATCTAACTACCGGTTACATACACACACACATATATATATATATATATACAGACCCAGCCCTACAGTTGGGCGTAACAAAATCATTACAGAAAGACAACCCAAGCATAAGTCATAACTTAATAACACTTTACAAAGTGTACGGCTTCCGGTGGTGCCTGGACGCCTCAAAGTTGACAAGAGCTAGACGAGCCTTAAAGGTTAGGACTGAACCCCCGGTTGATCACCTACAGAAGTAGACAAACAAAACACAGAATGAGCGAACTCAGTGAATAATAGTACATCAATAATGTGTTGTTTAACCTGAATAATAAAACATGTAACTGCAGATACATCTGATTAACTATATTCCATAATTATTTTCACACCAGCCATAGGTCCAGAAATAACAGAATTCCCAATAATAACAGAACGGCCTCAGGCCCAGTAATAACAGAACGGCCTCAGGCCCAATAATAACAGAACGGCCTCAGGCCCAATAATAACAGAACAGCTTAAGGCAAAATATCTTGAAACATACTTCACTTATAACATATGCAAACTTGTAACAGACTTAACTTATAACATTTATGGATAATCATTCCCTGAGTCAAAACGTAACTTATCAGACAATGGAACATTTCATGTTAAATCATATCATTATCATGAGCTTAACAAAATAGAATACTTCATATCCTTATGTAGGTTGTATACTGATGATAACCCTTTACATTCATATTATAGCTTCTAAACAACCTTGGGTCCATTCATAACATAATCGAACAATCTTAGATTCACACAAATGTCATTCTTCAAGGATGATCATAAGTTCTACTTATTCTTTCGAAATAATGAGTATGCGAATAATAACAAAGAGCTAATATTCGCATTAATGTAACATAAGGATTCTTAAAATCATACCGACGCACAATCTTTTAGCGTTCATATAAATTCACCTTTTCCTCCAATTGTCATAATGTTCAAAGAAGAAGAGCATTAGCGATCATAATTAACGATAGTGGATGAAATATACGTTTGTACTACTACTCACGGTGCTCGATGCTTGGTCCACCCTCAGAGTGACCCTACACAATTCATCATAATACAACACCATTCAATTTCCAATATTTTTCGATACAACATTATCCAACAAAATCAAAGGCATCACTTGGTTCATCAATACTATTTACAACTTCACATAATTCACGATAAATCCTCAATCCTATTTTAACATTCTAAAACCAAGTTCATATCATCTATATCCTTAATAGATTATTTCCCCAATTTTCCTTTACATGATAGTATGAACTCCAACATTTATAACAAATTCATTCGCAAATTCTAAACATAATTTTCAATATTCCCAAATTCTAATTCAACTTGAACACATAGAATTCAACACTTAAATTTCATTATTCTACTTTCCACTTGAGCCAATTGATTGGTTATTATCACAAATCAACCTAGGGTTTCCAAGGAAATTGGGGGTTTTCCTCTTTTCTTAGTGAAATCGCCAAATCAACAATTACTATATGCCAATATGCTAAAAACATTCAACATCCTTTGAGGAGTAGAGTGGAAGCCCCAATTGTGCATAAACATTAAACCATAAGTGTCCCTAACCCATAATTAACTCAAGATTCCAAAATGTCACCAAAATCTCAAAGTACTAACGAAATCACTTTGAATCATAACCATTCAAGGCTAAGAGAACCCCTTACCTCGACATTGGAAGCAAAGAAGCTAGGTTGAACGCATCCTCTCGAAATCCCAAAATCTAATCGGTTGGAAAAGTTGATCTTTACTTCTTCTTCATTCTTGATGCATGATCCATGGTGGATTGTTGGTGAAAAGGGCTGAAATCAAAGGTTTAAGGGGTAGGGTTTCGAACCTAGGAAGAGAGGAAGGAAGAGGGAAGAAGAAAATATCTGAAATGATCCAAAAATCCCATTTTTAACGCTGCTGTCTCGAAATTCCCGCTCGAGCGGACTGATTTCCGCTCGAGCGGAACTGCCCTCAGCACAGATTTTGAAACTTTGAACAGGTATAACTTTTCCATCCGGACTCCGTTTTAGGTCGTTCTTGTGTCCAAATTGAAGCCCCGGAAATAAGCTTTCCAATGGTTCTAACCTCACATCCAAATTCAAAGTGTGGAAAAAGAAAAGGGCAAATGAGTGACGGTTGGTCGCAAACAAATTATTCAAACTAAAGTTTTGGATCCAATCTTACCCTACCATCATATTACCACCACAATCAATACCCCAAAATAAAATAAGGAGGTTCCAAATACTTTATTAAAAATACCTTAGACGAATCCACGTGCCTCAAAATTCAAACTCAACAAGGCGACCCGCTCGAGCGCCCCACATTGCGCTCGAGCGTTCAGACGAACAAAGACGTCCGCTCGAGCGTCCACTTCTACGCTCGAGCGGGAATCTACCACCCTCGTAATCTCGGGCAACTGCAAAAATACTGGAGCCTCACAAGTCCGCTGAAGGCCACCTCCGCCGAGCGGAGGGAGAAATTTCGGTCGTTCTGATTAAGTCGGCACCTCAAACGCCCGGCGTATCGCTCAACCTCTTCGCCTCCTCGTGACCTCCCGGTTGGTTCGGTAACCACCTCTACCACCGGTTCCGCGTCTGCCCCCGAATCCGAATCTTTAAGAACAATTTGCCTAAGGCTCTTGAAGCTGGGAAAGAGCAGGGCTGAAAGGTGTTGCTCGCCGGCTGGAATTGGGATTCCTTCTGCAATGAGAATGTAGTATAAGTAGGTTCGCACGGAGGAGTATGTGAGCAGCTCTTCCTTGCTTTTGTACATTTGGACGAATCAAATATCCGAAAGTACGACTTGATCTCCTCAAGGACTACATCGTCGGTTGATGGAAGAATCTTCTTTAAACTGTTACCTGCAAAGAACAAGAGATGATTAAAGGAAGAAAGCCGAATAAAAGGCAAGCCAACAGACACAAGGCGTTATACGGCAACCTGGATCACCCTTCCGTCTGGGAATAGGATCTAGGCTGTCTTCGCCTTCCCCGAACTCCCAATTACCTCGGACATTGACCATTACATCGTCAACCCTCTTACCAGAGCTGGCAAGCATGGTTATCAAGTGATGGTCAGTATCCTTGGCCCTGAGAAAGTATCGCCCCAGCCGATTGGAAGATTTGGCCAAAGCGTAGCAGTGCTGAATTGCCGGAATGCCAACGTTGATCCAAAGACGTCGGTTCAACTCTATCACCCCCATGATGATTCGAAAGAAATTTACGTTGGGTTGGGAAGGAATCAGACTCCAATAGCGAAGGACGGCCCTAAGCAGTGGATGTAGGAGAAAGCGAACTCCACACTCCGCTATGGATAAGAGGGAGAAGACGATCGTATTTTGATCCTCCCTCTCCATATCAAGAGTACTGTCTGTCACAAGAGACAAATGGACATCATTGGGAATGGAAAAATGTCGTCGGAATCCGGAAATACGACCCTCAGAAAGGAGGTCTTTTAGGTGTTTAGCCATTTTTGCAGGGGTTCAAGGTTTCGCCGAAATTAAAATGACAAACAGAAAACAGGATTGTAAAGGAAGGATAAGAATACTTACGAAGATTAAACGCAGCAGAGATAGACGGAGAAGACTTACGCAAAATGCGAAACAGAGAAGGAACACCCGCTGAGGGTCCAAGAGTCTCAAATACTGAACGAGATGTGCATTCGAAAGGACTGAAATTTCAAATCGCATTAAATGCGAGACGCACGAATGAGGCGGGAAAGTGTAATGATGACCGAAAAGGTATGCATATTCTGACATTTGTATTGGGGTACGCGAAGCTGCCTGACCTATTTTAAACTTTTCCATTTCAAGACCGAACATGCCGATCAACTGTCGCTAATGGGGAGTTCGGGGGGCAATTGTGGGAGCCAAATAATGGGCTGAATCGGAAGGTGTCTTATAAGACTGATGTTAATCGGCAGTATCTTACGATAAGTCAATATGATATACGCGCCGAATAGGTGTAGATCCTTAGAGCCGAATAAGAGAAAGGGCAATGATTGAAAAGTAGGCCCTGGTCCCGAGGACCAAGGGAGAACCAAGTATAAATACAAGAACCACGGATTTAGAAAGGTATGCAAGAATCACTTCACAAAACTTAGTAAACAAGCTATCTTGAGTGTCTGAACTGACTTGTCCGTCGGAGTGCTAATTCCGGCACCCCCGGCCGGAGTATTTGTATCTTTTCAGGTGACTAGCTGAGGATCACTAGCGCCTTCCAGGATCTGAAGGGTATTTCCAAGCTACTTCTCCACAATTCATTAATAAACAAATAAATGACGCTTATCTTTTATTCAAATCATCTAGTTGGTTAGGGTAAGTAAAGAATTAGGGTTAATAATGAATTTTGTAGAATAATTAATTATTTAATCTCATAAAATAAAAGGTTAGTGTGGGACAATCACTTGATTAGGTAAGACGGGTGCATCAATTAATGACCTTCCCTTCTTATACTTGACAGATTAGTGACTTTATTTAGTTTTCATTGTCAAAGGTTTCTTAGTTTCCGTTAAAAACTAAGTGCCGACTCTATTTCAGTTAAAGCAAGTTGGCACAACATAATGTGGAAACAGGCCTAATAACTAGAAAGGCACGGCATACATATATCCATTGCTAATGACCCTTGTGAATCCAAATTGTTTTTTCTATATAGAGTCTTGTGGGTTTAGAGATAGGATTCATAATGTTATGAGTGCTTTTGTCTACGAATTTTCAAAGGTGGAGATTATTACGTCCTTTGTTGGCAGTCCCACTCGAGAAAAACACATTTTCATTGTTTCTTTCTCTACATTGTATTTGTTTAAGTGTTTACGGGATTTAGACATGAATCCAAGCTTGGGATTGCTCTAAGACTTCTTGAGCAAATAGAGCTTGAGCGAACTTTTGGTTCTTGCAATATCTCTTTTGAGCTTGACAAATGCAGCAAGGCTGAAATCACCTCTTTAGCGAAGTAAGTGGAGCTTGAGTAAGGTTTTGTTTTTCATAGCAACTTTGAATGCATTTTTTAAGTACTACAGAGGTTTATTTCTCACTCAAGCGAAGGTTGTGTCCTTCGACTGAACTTTTGGATCTTGTAATATTTCTATATGAGCTTTACAAATACTGCAAGGCTGAAATCGTCATTCGAGCTAAGTAAGGGAAGCCTAAGTAAGGTTTTGGTTTTCATAGTAACTATGAGTTTATCAAGTACCACAAAGGTTTATTTCTCGCTTAAGCGAAGGTTGTGTCGCTTGAGCGAGTTTAGAGTAAATTCAATGTCTCATTTGAGAATTCAAAGATGATTCTTTGTATCTCTTGCACTTGATAGATCTATTCAAGGGGGGTTTTGTCTATATTTTCTACTTGGAGTTCAATCATTGGATTCCAAGCCCATTTGTGTTTAAGGATTCGACACCAAAGAGGCAAATTTAAGATGTGGTTAGGTTGAAGATTCACAAGTATTCTAGAATAATCAAGCAAGGATTCGTTAGGAGATTGATTAGTTGAGTTAGCTTGTGTAATCTTGCTTTTCCTCTTAGAGGATTTTTTCTTTTTTTTTTTTCATATTAACCTTTAGGCTCATGGTTTCTGTAATCACTATTGGAGGATTCCAATAGCAATTATTTTTCACGTTAAAATTGTTTGTGTCCCTTTGTTGATTGTTAAGATTGAATCTAAATTAGTTCTCAATAGATTGATTTAGATCAATTTATGTTTTTAGAGAATTGTTATCACCACCATTTGTTTCTGTTTGGATTTGAAATCTAATTATAAATCACAATCTAGAGGCCTAGATATTTCATATAGGAATAATATATTTTGGTTCAAAACATGGACAACTCCAACTGGTAGAAGCTAAGTGGCAATGGACCAATTTGTAGAAAGATCTTGAACTTAACGAGAAACATAAATGTTAAACAACTAAGGCACTCAAGGAGATTCTTCAGAGAATTATTATTATTGTTGTTGTTGTTGTTGTTGTTGTTGTTGTTCTTTTACACATATGTTTGAAACTTTTTCAGTTTCCCAATTTTTTGTAGCCATCTACAATAAGGGACATAATGCAATCCTAATAGTATAGAATTATTTTATAATATAAAGTTGTAGAGATTTTTTTAATTAATTTTAAAGATATATAAAGTAAATCAAATTAATAAAGTCTCAAATTTTTACATTATGTGTCAATGTCCGATACAAGGTTGCAACCGCACATAAAGATATCCATCACTGATGCACACAGTGATTTTAGATTACATTTATGTCATCTAAACGTTGAACCAAATATGATTTTGAGATTCATCATCAACATCCAAGTGCACAACGAACCATTCTACAAGGGAAAAAAATAAAATTAAATGATTAGATATTCATTTATATTAAGCCTATAAAAACTCGAATAAGCCTATTATTAAGACAATAAAATATCATCGATATTACAATCATATACATATATGCTTCACTACAAGCTTAGTTCAATACTTACTTAGTGATTTTCATCAAGGTTTCCTTCGCTATATCTAAAAAATATGCGTTGGAAATATAATATACTTGGTCAAATTACAAGTTTAACATTTGGATTTAACATGCTAAATATACACATCACTTCTTACAATTGAATAACACTTTCTTTGAATGTAAAGTTGTAGCAATCCCAATTCTAGTAAGATAATGTGAATAACTACCCACTTACCTGGCATGAATTCACATCCTCACACCCACATAATAGCTTTCCATTTAAGAAGTCTACAGCTTCAAACACTGCTCCTCCATCTCTCCTCTACAATGACAAAAATGATGATGATAATAGTTAAATGTCTTTAATAACTCAACAGATAATCTACATATTTGAGCTACAAAATAATATGTTTGTCAGAATTAATCTATACCTTGCTATAATCAACAGCAATGAAATTCGGCCATCGTTTACTGATTGAAGTATAACACATTTTAATTGTGCTGATAAGATCTTTGGTATTTATTTCCTTAGGTAATGTGGAGTCGGAAGCAGAAACGTACTTTTTGTTCTTTTTTTGTTTTGAATCGACATAGTTGAATAACACCAGGGATTTACTAGTGTTGTTTAGTTTCAATGACCGCCCACGATTAGTATGCCTTCCATCACTTCCAACTGCAAATTTTAATTAAGCAAATACTCAAAATGATACATCTACAAGAACCCACTTAAAGTATATACCATTAACACAAAATGAACAAACCTAAAATTGGGTTTTTCACATAAAAAATGAAGGCTTAAAATCAAAGAGCTGGAATGTGTTTCCTTACATTTATATTCAACCATGAAGTTCCATTGATATGCAATGCCTTCACTTTCTTGTTTAGATTTGGATGAACTAAAGACAACAAGCCTTTGATTAGCTTGTCAGAACCATGTCTTTGACTAATGGCCAATCTTCACCATATAAAGGCATTTTCGATAATGGAAACAAGTATTTTGTCAGCCCAGAAGCATCAAAAACTTTTCCTAATGTATTCTTCTCAGGAACTCTGTCTTCTAGGATTAGTGTTACAATTTCATATGAATTTGAAGTTAGGAAGGCTTCAACTTCCTTAAAGAGGTCAAGAGCAGGACCCTATGGAAACAACCAAATGTACAATGTTATTTATGAAATAAATTACCTTAACATTAATTATAAATCATATTTTACCCCCTTGGGTATCATTGAATGTCACGTTAATCCCCTCAGCTTCAAAATTGCACATTTAGGCCCATCATCTAACAAAATTGCTTCATTTTCACCTAGGAAAAGTGGTTTTTGTATAGTTTTTGATAGTTGAAAGATTTAAATATATGATTTTGCAATTAAGGGGATAAGGTAATATTTGAGAGAGATAAAGTATAATTAACTTAAACATTAATAAAAATTCTACTTTGCGTGAAGTTGTAATTTAAACAAGAGGTACTTACTTGGCTTATAGAACCAGCTATATAATCACATCCTTGGCATAACCATACATCCCCTTTATAATCAAATATATTTAACATTAAGGCTCTAACGCCGCTCTGCACATAAGTGATTGTTTATCAGTATTAGAATACATTGTAGTTAATAAAACAAGACTAGATGTGATAGACTTACATTTAGTTGTTGTGTGACACTCTTGTCTTCGTTATGACCATAAAATCCTCCTTTCGATGAATATGACATTGTATATGTCGGATAAGAATTGTGACTTGTTAAGAATGCGAATTTGTTGAAAGGTAACGAATTGTTCTGTTGGAGAGAGAGAGAGAGAGAGAGAGAGCTCCACGATTAATTATGATAGTTTTACCATTTATTTATTTATTTATTTATTTATTTATTATTTATTTAATTAATTAATTATGACTGTGGAACCTTCATCTCCATAGTCCTTCCAATCTAAGTAGTTATATGAACAAAACTAGCAAGCTCAACATAATTCAAAATAAGAAAAATAACAAATCAAATATAAATATTGATTTCTTTAAAAAATAGCCATATTCAATACCTACCTATCCGAATAACTTCATTTTTTTCCAAATTTTATACACTTTAATATTTTATGATTTTCTCAAAGTGAACAAAATATATTAATGTCAAACTTCATCAAATTAATCCTAGAGTATATTTTTTTAGGCTTCAAGATCAAATTTGCATTTTCGATACAAAATGTGAATTTCAAAGTAATAATACATACAACATTGTTTCCAACATTTTTCATTCCATTAATTCAAGTAAAATATCATTAATCATGAGAGGTGATCAAAGTGAACAATAACCAAGTAGCTAGCATGGATCCATCATATTCAATGAAGAAATCATGTGAAATGTAGAATACAAACCCTAACATGCTCGTGTATAATGAAAGTGGATATAGAGAGGAGGTGAGATCAAGCCACGAAGTTTCCAGAACACCAAGGGTCTTCCAAGAACACACTAATTCATCTCTAAAACATACTAATCTTCTACTAAAGTACACTATTGGAACACCCAAGGCGTAGATCTTATAGTGAAATATCAAAGAGAATGAAAAGTAGAAAAAAAAAAAATCAAGGTAAAGGGTTAACATTGCTCCTAGTTCAATAGAAAAATAAAATTTGGAGGACACAATGTTGTACATCCCTTAAGGGTGCATACCATATGCACCCTACAACAAATTGACATAACCTTACTACAAAATTTCGTGGCATCAACCACAAAATGTGTAATCTCACTACAAATTAACATAACAAAAAATATCGTAACTAAGCCCCAAATATTTGCAACATCAATGACAAAATTTCACAAAATTTTGTAACATCAATGACAAAATTTTGGACATTTTATTATGCTAATTTGTGACGAAGTTATGCATTTTGTAATTGATGTGACGAATTTTTGTGGTAAAGTTGTGCCAATTTGTGATAAGTTGCATATGGTACGCACCGCTAAGGGAGTGCACACCATAGGCTTTCCCATAAAATATATATAAAGGCTACCATTAATCCTAGTTCAATTTCTTAATTAAATAGGTAATCCAATGTTCCAAATTTAATCTTAAATAAGCCAAAAAATTGCACTCATTGACAAAAATAAAGGTGTTTAGCACACATTTTCTGTTGGAACCTTCCATAACCTAGAAAGCTCACATGCTTATTACTTACAAGGTGTAAGAAGAAAAAGACTAGTGAAAGGGAAATGCCAAAGCCTATGAAAAGGAGAGAGGAGGGAATTCTGCCACGAGGGAAAAAATTGAATTCTCTTCAATAAACGATCCTCTATAAATCTCACTTTCGATTTCCACAAAAAATCCCTCAAGCTATGTGTAGTTTCTACCATGTTAAAGACCCAAACATGCAACTAATTATTCAATTCAACAAAATAATATCAAAATAATAAAAATCAACATTTTAACATATAAACATTATGTACTAGGTATAGAGAGTGCAATTTTCCAATCTCAAAGCATAATGGATGACTATTCGAATGATGAAATAACTCTCATATGAATTTTAATAACTTGGTGTTCTAATTATAACTAAATAAACTTATCTGGGCCTCAAATGTATTATTCCAAATTTTAAATTGATTTGATCCTAATAGCCACAATGTTAAAAGTTAAATAAATATATTTGTACAAGAGTAATTATATATATAAACATACTATTTTATCAAATTTTGCTATCACTACAAACAAAGGTACCACGAGTCACATTAATAATATAAAAATTTGGTATTAAGTGGTTTATGTATAATATTTTTCTTTGTGCACATAGTGTATAAATAGTTGAAAGGATGGGGGAAGAGAGAGACCACAATCTTAAATGGATTTGAGAAGACGGATTTTGCACATTGCTGATCAAATGTATTACTTGAGTTGAAGCAATAGAGTCCAATGTCACAACCCTTATCAAAGCCCCATTTATCTTTGAGCTAAAAATAACAAAATAAACAAAAAATAAATCAGATTGAACTCAATATTACTTCCTAAAAATTAATTTCATTTTTGTTTTAGAGAGAGAGGACCTGGCATTCACCGTTAGAAGAAGCAATGGAAGATACAATGACATTATAGAAAACTGATGCTACGATGAAACAAACATATCTTGAATAACTCATTTTGTGAAGGAGTGAGTACAACAAATGCTGTCATATATAAACTTTGTAAATATTTGATCCAAGGACGGTTAAGAAAATAATGACATTGATAGTAACATTCATGGAAGCAAAACATCAATGCAATGTTTTATTGTTTTTAAAAGAAACATATGGGAAAACATTAATGCAACATGAATAATTATTGTACGTCAAGTGACACATGATTATTTTAATAAAAATAAATTACGAAAAACTATAAACAATTTGGTGATAAGGGAGATTGTTTATGTTTTAGCATTTAATCAAAACTAGGAATTTACTTGTTCAATGCATGGGATGATTAATTAAGTATTTTTTTTTTCAAAATATATAATCCTAAGAACATTAATTGCTTGATATATATATATAATTTTGATTAAAAATGTAATTATTAAATCTGCCACACTCCAAATTTAAAAAATTTGAATCCCAACAAATAAACTCGAATAATACGTTAAAAAATATTAGTGAATATAATAAAATTATCTCTCTTGTATATATATTTGTATAACATTCAATGCTTGAGGTTCATCCATTACATACATCATCTATTTAATATCTAATTGGAGTGAATATATAGTATGTAATTCAAAATAAGAACATTCAATTATAAATGAAATGCCATTAGGTTTACATCAAGTAAAAAAGGGTTTACACAATAAAGACACTTGGTCTATAAAACAAAAAGGCCCTAGGCCAAGCATCCAAGAGAGCTCTCTCTAGCCATTGCACAAATTCTATGCTGCTCAAGGTCGTGACACATTGTAGATACTCCATTTTGACTGATCGTAAGACTTGGGCTCATTTTCTGTAAGCACCCAATGCTCAAAGACCAGAACGCGCAAATTCTTCCATCTCCTCAACAAAGAGCTTTATCCAAAAGTCAATCCCATTTTTTCACCTGTTTTGGTCAAATGTTTTCAGACTTTAAAAAAAGCCTCTTCCAAAATGCTTTTAGCCATGCGTAAATCCAATCATTTTTATAATGTTAGAGCTCATCTTTGAACTTCAAAATGTTGTGACTTTTAGTAACCGAGCAAGGACATAGTAGGAATAAGTGGAAATAAGGACAACCCTCTCGAAAAACCTTGTTTTCCCTATAAAATTGCTTCAGCCCGAAGTGTACATGGGATGACTGGTTTCATTGTACGTTGTTTCACTTATTGTCCTCTTTGGGTTTGTTGTGTTCGAAAGCTTTTTCTCAAATTCCAGTCCTTGTTTTATTCCGGGTTGAGTGTCACTTGTTTCAGAGGATGCACGATCAAGTCCGGAGTGTCTGGAATCGAACAAGAAAAATTATGGGCTGGGGGACCAGGACCGCACGTGCGGGGCCTTGGGCCGCATGTGCAGGAGAGGGCCACACGTGAGGGGAAGTGGGTCTTTTTCAGCTTGCACACTACATAAAAGGCAAGTGCTGAGTGAGGTGCGGGGTGGGGCCACCGCACGTGCAGGGATGAAGGCCGCACATGTGGGAAGACACTCCGCACATGGGAGAGTGGGCACAGCACGTGCGGGCCTCTAGGTAGTCTGAAATCTCTATTTTTTTTTTCTCTTTTAGGCTGTGTGTGTATCACTTTTAGCTTATCTCTCTCTCTAAAAATCATTTCTTCTCCCTTCTCTCTACTTTTCCTACACCAAAGCTCCTAAAACATTTGATCTCTTACAATCCATTAGGATCTTGACCCAACATCCTTCACAAAAATTGGAAAGCTAAGCTAGAAATCCACTTTGTGCGGTGGAGATCGAAGTTCTACACTTTTGAATCCTAGGGTTTCATCTCATCTCTTCAACAAGAATGAGGTAGGGACTTCTTTGTGTTATATATATATATATGTTTTGCAAGTTTGATGTGGGTTTTGGGTTTTTCTTGGGGATATTATGAGGGTTTGATTTTGGCTCAAGAATGTAAGGATTTTCAAAAGTGGGTTTTAAAATCTCAAATCTTTCTAAGATAATATCTTGAGGGTTGAAATCATCTTGGGGAAGGAAATGGTGTCTTCTTTAGGGTTTCTTTCAAGTGTTTAGGGTGTGTGTTGTTGTAAAGAAGAAACCTAGAAATTTGAGGATTTCCTTAAATGAAAGAAGATGAGGGTTCATGGTTGATATTATATATAGATATGTATATATACATTGTTGTGTGCCATGATAAGTAAAGAAAATGGGGAATTTCTTGTTTTTATGCAAATGCATATATATTGATGATGGGTTTCTTAACATATGAGAATTGTTGAGATTGGAAGTTGCTGTCCAAATTTTGCTATAGTTTTGAAATTATTAAAATGAGGGAAGTGCACGAATTGTGGACATATTGTTATATATTGATAAATGGTAGCAAACTTTTGGCTATTTGTTGGAATGACATTGAAAAGAAAAAATCAAAATTTTGATCTCTATTGAATATTTGTTGGAGTTATGTTAAAAATGGAGAAACAGGATGTAGTATAGATAATTGTTGCATTGGCTTTTCTAAAACCTTGCATGTCATGAACATTGGATTGGGAATTGGAACTTTCATTGAGAATGAAATATTGTGAAATGAAATCACAAAAATGTTATGGGGTAAATACGTTGGTAAATCCAGATAGGAGGTGTAGATGAAATTGATAAGTTGGCCTGAGTGTCCGTGGTGAAAGATCGAAAACACGTGCGGAGGAGGTACCACTTCCCTTCCGGTTAGCAACAAGTAAAGTGGGGGTTGGTAGTGCTAGTCAGGCCTACTTGCAGACACCAACCCTAGGGATTACCTGAGTAGTATTTAGAGCCCCTATTGAATAAAATTGAAAATTTCAGAATTGTTGAGATTTCAAACTGTTGTTGAACATGGTGACTTTTTTAAAAAGGCATGTAAATGAAATCCTCTTTTAATTGGCATTGCATTGCATGGCATTTGCATTTACTATTGAAAATCTTGCATAACTGTATATACTTTGTTAAGGATTCTCTACTGGGTTTTATGCTCACCCCTATGGGATATTGGTGCAGGAAAAGATGTGGTGATCCGGCCGAGTTGAGGGCGTGGACATATTTTGTGAAGAGTAAATGACTCTATTTTTGTTGTGATTTATTTTGCTAGCCAAGAGGTATACATGTATCGTCCGAGAGACCATTTTTGTGTAACCGGGCTTAAGCCTTGGAAGATGTAAGCCTTGAAGGGAATTTTATTTATTTTTGGGATTTGATGTTCTACATGCTATAGATTCATGTATTCTATATCATTGAATGTATAATTCGCATGCCAGACTTTTGTACAAACCTTATAGATTAATGGATGTTGGTTGATGTACTTAATTGGGGCGTTACAGTACAACTTTTATGCCTGGCCGACCAAATTCTGGCTGGTTGGTCATAAAATAAATGGCCAGACATCATTTGGTTGGCTGGACAAGTTTGTCAAGAAATAGAGCAATTTCGGGGATATGGTCCCCTTATGCATGTGGAGGTGCCACCTCTGTAATTCTTGCGCGAATTGCGGACCAAACAACCTCATGGTCTATATAAACACCTCTCCTTCAAGGAAGAAATGAGAGAAGAATTTTGATTAAGCCTAGAGACACCTAAAATTCTCTAAGACTCGAAATTCTTCAAATTTTCTCTCTCTACAATAATTTACACCTATACATACACCATTGAAGACCGTGGATTTAAGCTTAAGTTGCTGGAGATTGAAGATCAAGCTCGGAAGATTTGAGGGTGCTTGGAGGAAAGGATTGCTAATTAAGAGGATGATCTTCCTCAATTGAAGTTAGTCCACCAACTTTTCTCATCATTTTCTCTCCCATTTTCTTTTCTTTTTTCTCTTGCCAAACATTATAATTATGAGATTATGTATTGATTATCATGTGATTGGGCCTCGTGGATAGGGGAGGGGATTAGCCATCCCTACATAGGATTACTTGGATTACTTGAATTCTCACTTTCTCTCATTTTCTTACCTCCCAAACACTTCATTTTCTGATTTTCCTTGGTAATATAGATTAGTTTTGGACTTGTATAGAGGGTTCTAGTCCTACCCTATAGGTTGTTTTCATAATTATTTTGTTTGCTTTCATTTTCCATCACTTTCTCACTAATTTTATCATCATCTAAACGAGTTTAATTTTCACGATTCAATCCTTACTTATATTCTAATGAGCTTTTAGGAATGTCTTGCGGGATTAATTGGGTGATCCATGGGTTTAAATTGGTGATTTTCTTTCATTTTCTCATAATTTCTCTTGTTTTCTCTCCATTTTCTTGGAAACCAAGCATGGTTTCCACCTAGAACTGACTTTGCAATGTACTCTCCCATCCACTTCTAACATGAATCAGAGCATCTATTTGCTCCTTTTTTGGAAATATGATGCAGATTCTTACTTTTTATTTTTATATATATTTTTTTATTTACTCCTTGTTTAGTTTCCATTACATATTTGTTTCTTCAATGACCATCATTAATCTTCAATATCTTTGATGGTCAAAGAAGTCTATCATCTCATCCCTTCTTCCATGATGAGTATGGTAGTTATTTTTTCTTGTTTTGCTTCCTTGGTCATCATGTGATTTTCCATATCCATTGGTGATTAAGGAAGACCATCATTTCATCTCTTCCGTGATGAGACCAGTGGATTTAGCTTATTTTCATTTCCTTTACCACTTGATTGCTTCCATGATGTTGTATTGTTTGGTAGCTTCTTAAGTGTTTTCATTTGGTAGCATTATTAGTAGTTATCTTCCATTATTTTTGTCATTTCGCTTCTTCTTAGTATAGATTCATGGGTATTCATTTCTTTCTTCTCTATCCCTTTTATTTAAAGCTTTCCTATCTTGGCATCGTGTTTTCTTTATCATTCTCAATCTTTTGCATCCATTGTTTATGTATAAGACTTAGCTCATTTTATCTCTTATTTTCTTTATTTCCTATGTGATTATGTGCGCTACCCCATTTCTTAAGATGGTTCGTATATCATATAATTAGTAGCCAAGTCTTTAGTTGTATTTTTTGTGAGTCTTGCATTAGTTTATTTGCTTCTAGGATCATGCTTGTTTTTCTAATCCTTTTGCTTGGCTTGGTGTGAAAGAGTACTAGGTGAGCTTCTTTCATCTTTGCATCCTAATGATTTGTGTTTTTCTTACTATGTCTAGGATTCTTATCATGCATTTATATGCTTACTTGATATATCTCTTTGGATGCCGGTGGATGGAGGTTATTTTGCTTATTTTGGGATGATATTGATTTCCATGCATGTGGACTCATCTTTTCTTTAAGTTGCACTTTTTTAAACTCTTTTTCAAAACACATAAAATTAATGCATTCCAAAGTAAGTGATTTAGTCTATACTTGTTTGCTTTACATAGTAATTTCGGCATTAATAATCGAAACATGGGAATATATTGGTAATAAAACTCATATCTAGAATTAGTAGAGACCAATCTTTGATCGGGTGAGCAGAGGTGCTTAATTCATGACCTTTCCCCCTCATACCTATGTTCTTGAGCTGAGACACTTTAGTTACGATAGACAGTGGCCTTCGTACGAGTCATGGGTTATCTAGTTTCTGTAAAACATTAGGAGGCAACTCTGAATCTAGTGATGTATCCATTTTTGGCATTTTTTGTGATTAGTGCATTTTCTAGGGGTTTACTAGATTTGGACTCTTATTCTGTTCCACATTCCACTAATGGAACCAGACCAAAGGTTCTAACCGTTAGGCGCTTTCGCATCCTTCTTGCCTCGGAGATTCCACAGCTTCGGTGACTCTGGAGAAGACAGAGAACTTTACTCGAGAATTGTAAATATGAGATTCATTTATGTGTATATGTTCATTGCATTGCATTTGCTTTGGCGCACTTTAAATCCTCGGTTTTCCATCGATATCTTGGACGGCTTGCTAGTGATGGCTCTGTCATGGTGGGAACACAACCTTGAATCTAGATCCCCAACATACCACTTGATCCTCATTTCACGCCGATGGAAAGTGTGAGAAGTATATTGGTGGATCTTGTTAAGGTACCCATTTCGAAGCAATCTTATCCGCTGCATATAGTGAGCTATAGTGCCTTCTAATCTAGGACATGATACTTTATGACGCGGCAAAGACATCATATTATGACCATCATAGAAAGTCATTCACTTTCAACGACATGCTTCATACGCCGTTAAAAAATATTTAACATATTATTTTGTGCGTTACTTTTTCTACAACATGCTTTAGTATGCCGTTAAAAACTATTTAATGGCAGATTTTGTGCATTGTCGCATTTTTCTACGACTACTTTGACGCCGTTAATTGGTGAGACAAAAAACAATGCTGATTGCGCGCCGTAAAATATATAATACAACTTGCTCTGCTTAGAACATACAATGACGTACATGGAATGTTGTGGAATGTTTCATATAATGACCTAATTTTCTTGCCGTAGAATGTGCATTTTTTTTAAAAAAAAAATTCAACACAATCTATATTTGACCTGTTTTGTACAATCTAATATTACAAACAAGCTTCACAAAATATTAATCAACCACCAAAATATTATTTCAACCATGAAAAATAAACTATATCAATAAATTATAAACATTCAAAAATTTTCAATATATAATTCCAAACATCCAAAAGGACTATCCTTAAGTTCTAAATTATCTAAAAAATTATAAACCATCAAAAATTGTACATATATAAGTTCGTAAATATTACCAAAAATTATTCAAAAATTATAAAAATCTATTCATCAAAGTCCTTAAAAACTATCCACAGATGGTTTATAACTTTGGTATGCTTGTGCATCAACTTTCGATGGCAATGCTCCAAATCCAAGCCCTCTTACCCTACTATGCCATTCTGGACCAAATGCATGAACAATTGCATCATCTTTGATAGACGTTGACCCTTATTCTGTAGAAGGCCTGTGAAGCTCTTGAACCTTATTCTGCAATATATAACATTTATGATAAGGAACCCAACTCAGACAATGTAACAACAAAGGTATACAAACATTGGTTCATGTAGAATAATCAACTCATTCTTCACAAAATGATTAAGAAGTTGACATCCAATTTAACATATTCCATTTCATTTCAATGAACTATTTTTCTTTCAATTTCTATCCAAATTTCTTAATCATTGTTATCAATTGAACTAAATAGATCTAATATATAAAAAAAATTACAGTCAAAATTGATTGAATTGAAATTATAGAGACCGAATTATCAAAGAGCAAGACCATAGATAAAAAAATAAATTAATATCTTTACGGGCCTTTATTAATTATCAGCTAGCCACAAAACAACCTAAGACTACCTAATCCGAACATCTATTCACCAGCACAGCATATCATCAAGCATTTGTTCAACATCCATACCAAAACAAAACAACACAAAGAACAAAGAATTTCAAACAAGGGATGATGAGAGATGATTGTAGGAATTTAGAGTTGAAGATAGAGAGTGTTTTGTAAAGAAGTTTAGGGAGAAGAGGTAGTTGAGACCACCATATTGATTTTCGAAGTGGTGAAGCAACAGCATATCAGGAATACATGTACAGGAAATCTTAGAGAAAACAAAATGAAATTCTGGCACTCTTTCTTTTTGCTCACCTAACTCTTTTTTTATGTGATAGATCAAGTTTTACTAACAAATAAAAAAATAAAAAATAAACATAGGCCAAATAAACATAGATGGAAAACAATTGAGAGAATGTCAAAATGTAACAAATATCGGTAGTTATATGTTTGGATCATATTTATATTACAAAAAATGAATAGCTACTTGAAATTATAATTATCGTCTATTTTTTAAAACAAATATGATTCAAACATATAATTACCGATGTTCAATCATCTTAATTTTTTGCATGAATATTTTACTTTATAAGTTCTAAGAAATGAATAATTCAGATCACTAAAGTCTACTCAAAAATAAATTCATCAAGCCCAAAAGTCAACTTGAAATAATCCAATCCCATAAATTTACTCTATTTTGATACAAATAAGAGTTTTAAATCTTAATCTATATTCATAGCCAAAATAAAATATCACTTGAATTCTATGCATTCAGATTTATCTCTTCCAAAATATAAAGAAAAAAGAAAAAAAAAAACAAATATTTTCAAGTACCATT
This sequence comes from Camellia lanceoleosa, assembly GCA_025200525.1. Taxonomy (NCBI): domain Eukaryota; kingdom Viridiplantae; phylum Streptophyta; class Magnoliopsida; order Ericales; family Theaceae; genus Camellia; species Camellia lanceoleosa. Next base: position 68,690,747 of record CM045769.1, read on the forward strand.
TTATTTCTAGTTCAAAAAACAAGTACCATTTTATTTGAAATGGATGATCGACATAAATAATTGATATATATATATATATATAACACTACAAAATACTTAATTGTTTTATAGTTTCCACTCAATCAAAAGATGCCTTCTAGTTCAATGTCGAGCATGCCGCATCAAAGTACACAAAAGTAAAAGAAGAAGACCACCTCCAACATTACTCAAAACCCGAACAACTCAATCCTATAATGCATATTATCTAACCCGAAGACAACATCTGTTTCAAATTCAACATTTCCATGCAAGATGACCTTTAATGCCTCAAACCATCAGAATCATGCTTCCAGTATGTGTTGTTTTTTGAAGTCCAATCAATTCCTTCATTCAGTACTTTGACATTCTGTAACTTACATCTTCCAAACCTACAAAATAGAATTCCATTCAAACTTCAAGTTGGTTGCTACTACTCTTGGAAAAAATAAAGAACAACAAAATCAGAATCATCTATTACCTGTGCCAATATCTTAGTTTGAGCTCACCATTTTCATCCATCCTAGTCGAGCCCAGGATATTTTCAGCCACAACTATCAAACTTCCATGGAGCTGGAAATAAAGGAACCAGATCAGCTAAGAGAAACAATTTGCATCCCTTCACTTATTTGGGAGAAGAATATTAAAACCTGAACATTTCTCCACGAGAATTCAGAAACCTCTATTTGTAAATCAGAACCCTTGGAAATGGAACCTCCATGAAACTGGGGCAAAAAGACAGAAATGACAATTACAATTTAATTATGTACAACCGCTTAGTGCTTCAATGTTCAATCATTGAACGACAACAAATGCATACACTTCCAATGCAATCAACAAGGTATAATTCAAAACAGCTGCCTGATTGCTACAGGAAACTGCTGAGTCCAATGAACCATGTTAGCTTATTAGTCTTAGTTGATATGCTGTGTTATGTTTTGTTTTACAGATGAGGGTATTCTTGTCATTTATGTCCTTTATTTGTTTTTAACATAAATATGAGGTAAATGTAAAAGTTAGTTAGATGACCATGAACCTATTCGTTTTAGAGTCCGGATCCTCGGTAGCCAAACCCGGCCGCTTCTTCAAAACGGCCGCTTTGGGGGCGTTTTTTTTCTTTTCTTCTTCGTTCGAAGAACTAGAGGGGGGGGAGGGGAGGAGAAGAAGAGAGAGAGGGAGAAGAAGAGGGGAGAAGAAGAAGAGTGGCGGGAGGCGCCGCCACAGTCACCGGTCACATGTGGTGAGGTCGAAGGAGCAGCCCCATGCAGCCATGGCGGCTCCAGATCCGGCCGGAGTGGTCAGAACGACCTCGGTGGTTCTGCTCGGCGGCCCCCATCGACAAGAACGGCCTCGTCTTCTCCTTCTTCCTTCTCCTCCTCTTCTTCCTCCCTTCCTCCTCTGGTTCTTCGAACGAAGAAGAAAAGAAAAAAATTAAACGCCCCAAAACGACGCTTTTGGGGTCATGGAAGGGCGGTCGTTTGGTCAGCGAGATCCTGACTCTTCGTTTAAGTCTCTTCTTCCTCTCTTCTCTCTTTCCCTAACCATAATTCTCATGCTATATATTCTAACTAACTATTAAGTCACAAGAAATAACAGCTTTGAAAACTCTTTTGAAAATCAAATATTGATAACTTCCCAAATCAAATTGGTAAGACCCGGTTTCTAATGTTCCAAATATACAGATAAAAATTATAATGTTTTCATGATTTTAACAAAATTAAGAGTTTTGTACATATTAACTAGAATTTTAGGGCAATTCCCATGCAATACAAGCTTAAATATAAAAAGCAAAGTCTGAAAATTGAGTGTACTTTTTGTTTGGTGACTTGCCACGGTGGGCCCAAAGCAAGATGAAGGAAGATGAGATATGGGGGTCCAAAATCAACATATTTGTCATTACCTTCAATCTGTGTAACACAATAAACAAAAGAGAATAACTGAACAAAGTTTCAAAAAGTATGTATCTACATGTACCAAAAAATATAAGCCTGACAAGCATAAGAAAAAATTATCTTAGATAGAATCTTGTGGTGGAGAAAATTAGCAACAACATTCATCACAGATCCTGGGACGAATGTTCAATATTAAAGTTGCAAATGGAAGAGGATGTACCTTAGGAATTTTTATATCAGTGAGAAAGAAGATCATAGGCATTGCGATAATATCCAATAGTGAACCTTCCGAGTCTGCACATGTTGAACAAACATTGGATCAGCAATCCTCGGGTTCGCTAGGAAGTTCATGCTACCAAATTGCAAGGATTAGACTCTGATTCAAGTGCAAAGGAATTGGACACCATCGTGAAAGTTTAAAACCTAAACAATTGAGCATTGATAACAAAGGATTTTTATCATATCAATTGTGGTCTACGTGAGGTGGCCAAAGAAGTCTGAGTAATTTCTTACAAGCTATTTATTATATACGTTAAAACAATCTCATTACACTGAAGAAGAATATGAAAGTTCTTTAATTGACTAATTTAGCTAATACATCATGTTTTGATCTAACAGTTCAGATGGAAGTTGATTAGAACCCTAGATTTTTGGGGTGAACTTGACATTGAATGATAATGCAAGGCAGTCCAGGAATAAATTTCAAAATTAAAAAAATTATTTAAAATATAAAAAAAAAAGCATGCAAAATAAATCTTAAAAAGTGAAACCAAAACGGTTTAGGCTTGGGAACCCTTTAGGGTCAATGGGTTGGTCTATCAAACTAGCATAACCTGTATATGAGATAAGCCGGTTGGGTCAAGTTAACGGTGGGTTGTAAACTTAAATCAGCCCGCCTAATTTTATCTTATGATCAACCCATTCCGCCACCTCTCCCGAACCTCAGATCAAAGTATCACTCAAATTTGATGGGGCTATGAAAATTAGAAGAAAAAGGAGACAATTCCTTGCCAAAAAAAAAAACCATCCATTTTTTATTTGATTACCCATAGAAAAGTAAATTGATACAAGTAAATTTCATTTCCTCTCTTTTTTCCTCCACAAATTCAAGATTCAAATATTTAAAAAAAAATAATCACAAATGAGAAGATCTAATAGTGAAATTCCACTGACTAAATATACGTACATTACCCTAAAAAGAGTAGAAACCTTCGATCCATACATCTTTCAATTAACTCAGTTAAGCATTGTCCTGCTACATTTAAATCTCTATAAATGAACTAATCCAACTTGGTCATAGAAGAAGATTTCCCTTGTAAACAACAAATCTACTTTTGTGGGATCAAAATTTGTAACAATCTATTCTATAATTATTCAGTTGTCATGGCAGTTAATCCAACCTTGTGTATAGGAGGGTTTTCATCCATATCGTAGTTTCTAGACACTGCTTTTCATCCCGTGACTCCATAGAGCACACGTAACCTCCGAGGAAAGACCAAGGCCGGCCGAGCAATTATCCGCAATCATCTACCTTCAATCCATTTAATCAATATGGAAACACACACACAGGTTGAGTTAAATACACTTTTGGTCCCAAAGTTTTGAGTTTTGTGTCTGCTTGGTCATAGGGTGTTTTAATTGTGTCAATTTAATCCGTAACTTGGCGAATTTGTGTTTAAATGCTCACAGCATTGTTTCCACCCAAATTTGGACAACATTACCTTGGCTTCCATTATGGTCCAAAATTGTCACAACACCTCATCAAAAATTTGTAATGTATAGAGGTATCGTTCTCCAAATTTCGATGGAAACAGCATTGGGACCATTTCCAACACAAATTGGATAAGTTGGGACCAAAATTGACTCAATTGATACATCGGAAACTGTGGGAGCCGAATAGTTGGAAGAGTCGGAAGATGCGAACCCCAAAAATCAGGTATTATTCGGCTCCGTACTGTCTAAAGGCCGAGTGCGTTATGAAGGGCTGAATACCCAGAGATTAGTAGTTCCGAATAAATAAAAGGGGAATGGGATGAAGGTAGGCTCAGGCCCCGAGGCCCAAAAAGCAACTATAAATACAAGGACCACGGATCTAGAGAGATATGTAAGAATCACTTCACTAAACTTAGTAAACAAGCTATCTTGAGTGTCTGAACTAACTTGTCCGACTTGTCCATTGAGTGCTAATTCCGCACTAATCAAGTGTTTGTATCTTTTCAGGTGACTAGCTGAGGATCATTAGCGTCTCCCAAGATCAGAACAGTATTTCCAAACCACTTCTCCACAATTGGCGCCGTCTATGGGAATACTCAAATACATCCATGGCAGACGTGACTGAAGATCCTCCGATAGCCACTGACAAGATCACACAGCAAGATGTCCTTACTCCAGCAAGTATGCTCGAAAAGGAAACCATCGCTACAAGACGCACTCTGAACTTCGACTCACCAACGACTTCAGCGCAAGAGACAGTGCAAGCGATCATGTCACGAGCCAGGCAAACCAAACAGAGGCTAAACAACATCATCGCTGAGAACGGACGCCTTCGTCGTAATCTGGCCTCATAAATAGCAAAATCCAAACAAACAGTGCACCAGGCTTCTGCACGACCCCCAGGGGCAGATGATTGACGATCTCGAGCCCGACAACAAGTAACCGACGGCCGCCATGCCTCGACAGCTCATCTTAAGGAGTTGGAAAAGGACAAACGCCTCCGACAATGCATCCAGAGGAGTGCAACCAAAACTCTTGCCCTTTCAAAGGATGCACCTCCGCTTGACACCGTCCACGTGATATACAGCCTACCAACAACCCCAGCCGTGCATGCTATTCAATCGCATCCAGGCCCCCAACAGCAACTCACGCCAGCGAAGCGGCTCCGATAAACGCCAAGTATCACCTTTGACAACTCTAATTTTATCGGCGTAACCCTCCCTCACATCGATCCGTTGGTTATTGAGCTACGTGTAAACCGGTTCACTATCGAACGCGTTCTTATCGACCAAGGCAGCACTTCCGAGGTTATGTATTATAAAGCCTTCATCAAACTCGGATTCACCGAGTCAGATCTGACTCCTGCTCCTTATCCACTATTCGGTTTCAACGCCAATCCAGAGTACCCATTGGGAAAGATCAACTTACCCGTTCGAGCAGAATCCAAAACGGTGAATGTGGAATTATGGTTGTCAGGCTGCCATCGCCATACAATCTCATCATGGGGCGATCGTGGCTGCATACCTTGCGGGCCGTCCCAAGCACCTATCACCAACTACTACGTTTCCCAATAGAATACGGCATTGAGCAAATCTGCGGCTCCCAGAAATCGACGCAAGCATGCTATCTCCTCGTCGCCAGAACGCCAAAGGGATTGCAAGTAAATTCGATCGAGGTGCCGAATTGGGAGATTCTCGACGACGTTGGGCGGCATCCAAACGAGAAGGCCACGGACAGTTTAGACCAAGTCGACATCGATGGAAGCCCAGAAAAGTTCTTCATGATCGGCGCCTCCCTGAATTCGGCCGATAGGCGGCAGCTGATCTCTTTCCTTCTCAATAACCTCGACGTCTTTGCGTGGACTCCGTACGAAATGCCGAGAATAGACCCATCAGTTTCATAGCACCATCTGAATGTCGACCCCAAATGTAAGCCGATCATTCAGAAGGGCCGGCAGTCAGCCGCGGAGCACACTGCCGCCGTTGTTGAGGAGGTTGACAGACTGCTCGACGTCGGGGCAATTCGAGAAGTCACTTACCCTACGTGGCTCTCCAATACAGTGGTGGTGAAGAAGAAAAATGGGACTTGGCGAAAAGGCCGACTTCACGGATCTCAACAAAGCTTGCCCCAAAGATCGCTTTTCCTCTACCCAGGATCGACCAACTCGTCGACGCGACAGCGCGCCATCAACGCATGAGCTTCCTCGATGCTTACAGAGGCTACCATCAAATCACCGTGCATCCGGATGACCAGGACAAAACTGCATTCCTCACCCCAAGAGGAACCTACTGCTACAAAGTTATGCCTTTTTGGCTGAAGAATGCAGGGGCAACCTACCAAAGACTGGTCACCGCCATGTTCAAAGAACAACTCGGCCACAATATGGAAGTATACATCGACGATATGGTGGTCAAGTCCAAAGAAGAACAGAATCATATAGCCGATCTAGAACAGACATTCAGCATCTTACGCAAATACAGAATGAAACTGAACACTTACAAGTGTGCGTTCGGAATCGGCCCGAAAATTTCGGTTACATCACAATCACCGAGGAATCGGCCAACCCAAGGCAAGTCACAAGAATCTTAACCCGCTCCCTGCTCAAGAAAAGAAGTCCAAAAGTTGATAGGGATGGCTGCTGCACTCAACAGGTTCATCAGTCGGTCTACAGATCACTACCGACAATTCTTTCAGACACTACGGCAAGGCAGGGCTTTTGAATAGTTCGCCGAATGCGAAACAACTTTCAACGGACTCAAGACTTACCTTCGCTCGGTACCTCTCTTGACAACACCCGCCGCCGGTGATCCGCTCATTCTATATCTGGCAGTTTCCGACAGGGCCATCAGTACCGTATTGTTCAAAGAGGAAGAGGGGGAGCAAAGGCCAGTGTATTATGTGAGGAAGGCAATGGTTGACACCGAAACACGCTACCTTCCGCCGGAAAAACTCATCTTAGCCCTAGCCATGGCGGCGAGAAAACTGATGCATTACTTCTAGGGACATAGCATTGGGGTGCTAACAGATTATCCCCTCCGATCAGTACTATGAAGTGCAGAAGCATCAGGACGTGTTTCAAAATGAGCTCTTGAACTCGGCCAATACGACATTCAGTTTTTACCTAAAACCGCAATCAAGGGGTAGGTGTTGGCCGACTTTGTTGCCGAATTCACTGGCGGGCTTGCCAACCTCAAACCTGACGAAGTTCGACCAAAGGCTAAAGTTCGACCATAACCTAACTAGAGAATTTATGTCAGGGATATTTGGCAATTATACTGTGATGGATCGTCTAACCAAAGGGGCAGCGGCGCCGGAGTTGTAATCATGTCTCCAGACGGCGCAGTAATTGAGCAGGCCGTCAAGCTTGGTTTCGAGGCATCAAATAACGAAGCCGAATACGAAGCCCTTCTAGCAGGTCTGCGGAATGCGCACCTTCTCGGCAATCGGCGTTTGCTTGTGTTTTGTGATTCAAAATTGGTAATCAACCAGCTAAAGGGGGAGTACGCGGCAAGAAACAACCGTATGGCGGCCTACATGAAAACGACCAATTCCTTGCTGGAAAAATTTGACCATCACGAACTGAACCAAACAACACGCGACCACAACACACACGCGGATGCCTTGGCGTGCCTAGCCTCTGCCATCAATTCTGAGATAAAATGGACCATCGAGGTAGGCTTCATCCCGGAGCCGAGTATTGACCCTTCCGAGGAAGTCCATGTCAACATTATAGAATCTACACCAAGCTGGATGGACCCCATTGCTGCGTTCCTTTCGTCTGAACAACTTCCAGAGGACAAAAAATAAGCACACAAACTGCGAAATAAAGCCCTGCGATACTATCTGGATCCGCAAGGAGGGCTTTATAAAAAATCCTTCTCTAGTCCATATTTGGAATGCGTGCACCCCGACAGAGTGGAAGAGCTTCTGACAGAGATACATGAGGGCAGTTGTGGTGCCCATTCTAGTGGACGCTCCTTGGCCCATCGAGCTATAACACAGGGGTATTATTGGCCGACAATGAGAGCTGACGCGAAGAGTTATGTGAAAAGATGCAAACAGTGCCAAAAGTTCTCCCCATTAACCCATCTCGCCGCCAAGGGTTGAACTTATCACCACCGGGCCGCTTGCTCAGTGGGGACTTGACATTATAGGACCATTGCCGAGGGCCCCAGGAAATAGGCGATTCTTAATCGTCACGACAGATTACTTCACAAAATAGGTCGAAGCGGAGGCTTTAACGCATATACGAGATACCGATATTAAACGCTTTGTATGGAGAAACATCATAACACGATTCGGCATTCCAAGAGCTCTCATCTCAAATAATGGCACCCAGTTCGATTGCGGCGTATATCGAGAGTTATGCAGCAAATATGGCATTCGCCCTTATTTCTACCGCCTACCCCAGAGCAATGGTCGTCAAGCCTCTAACAAATCCATCTTGGACGGCATCAAAAGAGGCCGAAAAGGTAAAGGCAAATGGGTCGAAGAATTGCCGAGTGTACTGTGGGCTCATCGTACTACGCCGAGGAGATCTACTGGAGAAACACCGTTCGCTCTATGCTTTGGAACCCAAGTAATCTTACCGCTAGAAATCGGCTTCCCGACTCTAAAATCTCAAGTTTTTGATACGAGCCGAAACGACATGATCCTTGCCCTGGATCTAATTCTAATCGAAGGACAAAGAGACCGCTACCGCATCCATGGCACAAGACGCCAAGCTCGCCAAGTCGATAATCACGAAGTTCGCCATACCGATACACGCCAGGAGAGTTGGTTCTTAAGAAGGTACTTCCTGCCGACCGGAGGCCGGCCGATGGCAAATTGGGTCCAAACTGAGACGGCCCCTATCAGATAAAATCCATCGCAGGAACAGGGGCATATCGGTTGTCAGACATGTCAGGAAGAAGCCTGCCACGGCCTTGGAATTCAACACATTTGCGCAAATTCTATCATTGACCCGACTTGTGGGCTTGATATTTGTACATATTCCACCGTTGCAATACAAATCTTCTCATTTCCTAAGCTCGCTCCCTGGCCTCATAGCGCCCTTTGTGGATATCGCGATTGGCCAAATTAAAGTTTCCATATTCGAAGCCCCCCTTCTGGTGCATGACACCTGAGGGCCGATTAAGACTCCGGATTCGGAGCGCACTTCGTGGATATCACGATGGGCCAAATTAAAGTCTCCAGATTCGGAGCCCCCTTTTGGTGCATGACATCTTAGGGCCGATTAAGTCTCCGGATTTGGAGCCCCCTTTTAGTGCATGACACCTTAGGGCCGATTTAGTCTCCGGATTCGAAGCGCCCTTCGTGGATATCGCAATTGGCCAAATTAAAGTCTCCGGATTCGGAGCCCCCTTTTGGTGCATGACACCTTAGGGCCGATTAAGTCTCCGGATTCGGAACGCTCCTTCTAGTGCATAACACCTGAAGGCTGATTAAGACTCCGGATTCAGAGCGCCCTTTGTGGATATCGCGATCGGCCAAATTAAAGTCTCTGGATTCGGAGCCCCCTTTTGGTGCATGACACCTTAGGCCCGATTAAGTCTCCAGATTCGGAGCGCCCTTCGTGGATATTGCGATTGGCCAAATTAAAGTCTCCGGATTAAGAACCCCCCCTTCTGGTGCATGACACCTCAGGGCCGATTAAGACTCCAGATTCGGAGCGCCCTTCGTGGATATCGCGATGGGCCAAATTAAAGTCTCCGGATTCAGAGCCCCCTTTTGGTGCATGACACCTTAGGGCCGACTAAGTCTCCGGATTCAGAGCGCCCTTCGTGGATATCGCAATTGGCCAAATTAAAGTCTCTGGATTCGGAGCCTCCTTTTGGTGCATGACACCTTAGGGCCGATTAAGTCTCCGGATTCAGAGCGCCCCTTCTGGTGCATGACACTTGAGGGCCGATTAAGACTCCGGATTCAGAGCGCCCTTCGTGGATATCGCGATTGGCCAAATTAAAATCTCCAAATTCAGAGCCCCCTTCTGGTGCATGACATATGAGGGCCGATTAAGACTCCGGATTCGGAGCGCCCTTCGTGGATGTCGCGATTGGCCAAATTAAAGTCTCTGGATTCGGAGCGCCTTCCGCGCATGACACCTGAGGGCCGATTAAGACTCCGGATTCGGAGCGCCCTTCGTGGATATCGCGATGGGCCAAATTAAAGTCTCCGGATTCGAAGCCCCCTTTTGGTGCATGACACCTTAGGGCCGATTAAGTCTCCGGATTTGGAGCCCCTTTTGGTGCTTGACACCTGAGGGCCGATTAAGACTCCGGATTTGGAGCGCCCTTCGTGGATATCGCGATTGGCCAAGTTAAAGTCTCTGGATTCGGAGCCCTTCCTTGCCGAATAAATATTAACTAAGAATTGCTCTTAATTTGGGCTGGTCGATGCATGTTTAAACATTCACGCAAGAACATAAAATTTGCTATTGTTGAAATAATACGCTTAATCAAGCACATAACATTTCAAGATCAAATACAAACGTCAAAAATAAGAAGAAAATTTGTTGGTTCGGGCGCGAGGTTTGTTCTATTTATTCACCCCTCATCGCCACTCTTCTCAATTTCAAACCTAATAGGGTAAATAGTGACGATGATATAGGGTGAAGCCAAATCAATGCCCACGGCTTCAAGAGCTTTCGCTTTAAAGCGCTTGATCTAGCCATGTTTAAATCCACGATTTTCACATCGCAGACCTCCTCAAGAAGGTCTTGTTTGGTCTTCCATCCCGACCTTCAGCCGCCCCGAAACCCCTTTTCATAATCCGAGGTCCGTGGGGTCACTTTCCTCAACTACCAATTTAGATTAACCGACCACCACCGACGCTGCTTGAACTTTTTTCACTCCCGGCTCACGCCAAATTTTTCCGCAAATCTCCATCATGATTTCTTTCGTCCTTTTTCTCACTCTCACGTCAAGGCCCCACAGACGATACCGACTTCAGAAGCAAGATATAGTCCTTTCGTTTCCATGTATGCCATCTCGAATATTTCAAATCTTGTCGTCCGACCATTGATTGTTGGACTTCCGAGGAAAGATCTGCCGAGTGAACTCAATCGCCACATTTGGGTCTTTAATGATAGAATCGCCCCGCCATTGGTCTATTCTCACAAAACCGCAAAACTCAACGGACGCGGGCGCCGATCAGTCGATTTTCGATCGCGGGGGCGGAGAACCTCCCCGTTGTTGACTGTCCTTTCGGGGCGATCTGCTTCAACGACTAAGGGGCTGCTATGCTTCCCGATCCTTGGATGTTTTTCTTCCCATACGCATAGACTCGCTGCTACGACCCATTGCGACGTCTAATCCAAGCAGTCTTCGTCCCTTACAAGTTGCCTGACTGGAAATACGTAAGACCTCCGGCGTGCACCCGCCTTATATATCCTTCAATGTATGCAGCTCCCCCGAGGCAACGCCAGTAACCCCAAACGTCGAAAGTTGGGTGATGACTTTCCAGCCCACGAGTTAGCACCATTCGGCTTCTTAAGCTCGCGCCCTGGCTAAGGCAAGGGCAGATTTATTAATCTAGTCGAGTCGGCCATGAGGCGAGGGCAGATTTATCAATCTGGTCAAGTCGGCCATGAGTTAGTGTCTGCCGCCAGCGCCGATCAATCAGGCCTCACCACGAAGTTAGCACCGCTCGGCTTTAAGCTCGCGCCTCGCTAAGGCAAGGGCGATGATTAATCTAGTCCAACGCCATGAGGCAAGGGCGATGATCAACTGGTCAAGTCGGCCATGTGTTAGTGTTCGCGCTAGCGCCGATCAATCAGGCCTCACCCAATTAACGAGTTAGCACCGCTCGCTTTCTAAGCTCGCTGCTAAGGCAAGGGCAGATTAATCCGTCCAATGGCCATGAGGCAAGGGCAGATCTATCAACTGGTCAAGTCACCATGTGTTAGTGTTCTGCCGCAAGCGCCGATCAATCTGTGCCTCAGCCAACCCACGAGTTAGCACCATTCGGCTTCCTAAGCTCGCGCCCTAGCTAAGGCCAGGGCAGATTTATTAATCTGGTCGAGTCGGCCATGGGGTGAGGGCAGGTTTTTCAATCTGGTCAAGTCGGCCATGTGTTAGTGTTCGCCGCAAGCGCCGATCAACTGTGGTTCAACCAAATTTCACGAGTTAGCACCATTCGGCTTCCTAAGCTCGCACCCTGGCTAAGGCCAGGGTAGATTTATTAATCCGGTCGAGTCGGCCATGAGGCGAGGGCAGATCTACCAATTTGGTCAAGTCGGCCATGTGTTAGTGTTCAAACGCAAGCGTTGATCAATCTATGCCTCAGCCAGCCCACGAGTTAGAACCATTCGACTTCCCAAGCTCGCGCCCTGGCCAAGGCAAGGGCAAATTTATTAATCTGGTCGGGCAAATACCTAAGCTAAGCAGTCAATCTGACCATAACCGAAAACAATATTATTCATCAACAACATTTTCCTTAGCAAGTTGAGCACAAATCATGAAATTTCATATACTCAAATTAAGAGTCAAAAAATTAAAAAAAAAAACCACAAACCCGCATGAAAATACCTAGCAAACAACTACGATCAGAGCAACACATAAAAATACCAAATTAACAATCAGAAACTACATTCAACATTCTAAAACCTATGTTAGTCGCCAGATCACCATTGAATCGACTCCAATGGCTCAACATCCACTTGCTCATATGGTATTGGCACACCAATCTAAACTTCAACAAAGAAGAAGGGCCTTGTGCCACCATGTTTGAATCCCGATTTTCAACTTAGGACTTGGTCCAAATACTCCACGAGTCCAAAGATTCTTCCCAAATCGAATACTTTGAAGCCTCCGAGTCCGCTTCCTTCGGCCGCCTCATTTCAAATGCAAGTCACCTCCGCTTTAGAGACCGCCTTCGGCCAATTTGAGCACATCTTCGCCAAGGCACCCTCTTCTCAAGATCCGAACTCAACTGATCGGCCTTACGAGCCCTCTCCTGCCTCGACCTTGAGGCTTCTTTTGTTCCGCCTCAAAGCCTCGACTCGCCCTTTTCCTCCGGGTCCTCAACTTTCTTTCAGAACGATCAATCTATTTGATGGCATCACAAAGGCAACGCCCATATCGGCTATCCCGCCAACGGTCTCAGAAACAAGAATTTAAAACCATAACTTCACCAAGACGGATTATGCAAAGAAAGTCCAACACGCAATAAAAGTGCCGATTGGGCCCTAGTGTCGCCACATTCAGATCCGTTCCAAATAGTAAAGCCTCCCCTCAGACGGCAATGATATACGGACGCGGCCAAGTCAATGCGACTCGATCTTTAAGCCAAGCATCGAAGAAACCAAAGATGTTTCTTATCATCGATCAATGACAAAAGGAACGATCACATTCGATCCTCTAATCGAGGACATTTGCGCTTTCTTCCGAGCCGCAAGATCAAACTCAAGAAGGCGTTTCCGCTTTTCTCAACCTCTTAGCCCCCTTGAACGGTCGAGAGTAGACTCGATTCCGATCTATTACCGCCTCTCAAGAATATGCAAAGACTCTGATTCGCTAACAGGCAGAGAGAGTTAAGATTCATTGGCGGGTGATACTTCAGACGGAAGGGCCTCCGCCTTCGCCAGGCGGCTAACCTTTCGTGATTCGTGATTCTCGCAAGTTTTGATAGGCATAACCCGTCATATTCAAGGGCCTTCGCCGAAAGATCCTTAAGCCATGAAAACGCCATTAACCGAAGATCCTCGCCCCGGCGGATGGAGGATCGGCCGATTCAATATGTCGCCGACTTCGCTTTGATCGATCGATTCGTTACATTAGCTTTGTCCCGCTCCGAATCAGACCCCTCAATACCAACCTGCCTCAAATTTTTGAAGTCGGACAAAATAAGAGCGATAAGAGGATCCTCACCCTTCGTAACCGGATATTTTATGCCGCCGAGAAGGTCGTATATGTCGGCTCATAACAAAGCAGAACGTGGGCCGCCCTCCCCTGTTTCTGAAGACTTCGACGGCCGAAATACTTGAGCACGAATTCGATATCCGAAAGAACGGCGTTGTCAGTTGAAGATAAGACTTTCTTCAAATCGTTCCCTACACAAGTCAAGCCGTAACATTTCAAAAAAGAGACTTAAACAAAAATGAACAAATAATAGAAGCGAGAAGGCAATCAGCCACCTGGCTCGCCCCGCCGTCTAGGAATAGGGTCGACGTGATCCTCCCCTTCGCCGAATTCCCAGTTACCTTGGACAACTACCATAACATCATCAACTCGTTTCCCAGAACTGGAAAGCATAGTAATTAGCTGATGGTCGATATCCTTAGCCCTAAGAAAGTAACGCCTATGCACTGAAGACTTAGCCAAGGCATAGCAATGCCGAATGGCCGAATGCCAAGGTTAATTCTAAGGCATTTATTGAGCGCTATAACCCCCATTATAATTCTAAAGAAATTCACATTGATTGGGAAGGATTAAACCCCAATGGCGGTTACGCCCTAAGAAGCGGGTGAAGGGGAAAACGGACTCCACCCTCTGCGATTGACAGAAGAGGAAAGACAATCGTGGTTTTGTCCTCCCTCTCCATATCAAGAGTGTCGCTCGCCACGTTTATGCATTTAACATCATCAGGAATGGAGAAATGGCGTCTAAAGCCAACAATTTGGTTTGGTGAGAGGAGGTCTTTTAAATGATTCGCCATATCCTACGGTTTATAAGAATATACCAAGGAAGGAATAAACCAGAAAGAGGACTTACAAAGGATGAAGAGAGTTGCAGAGACGACTCAAAAGGTAGCCCAGCGATGAACGTCGTAAAATGCATACTCGAAAGGATGTCAAAATTTTAAATCGCAATAAATGGACACGTACGAAGAGGCGGGAAGTCAACATGACAATCGAAAGGGGTGTGCTTAGATATCAGCACGATAAGACCAACCACCGAATTTCAGCTCTGGCTTTTCAAAATACGGAACCAAGCACTCCAGCCAACTGTCGTCAGTGGAGTGCTTGGGGGGCAATTGTGGGAGCCGAATAGTTGGAAGAGTCGGAAGATGCGAACCCCAAAAATCAGGTATTATTCAGCTCCGTACTGTCTAAAGGCAGAGTGCGTTATAAAGGGCCGAATACCCAGAGATCAGTAGTTCTGAATAAATAAAAGGGGAATGGGATGAAAGTAGGCTCAGGCCCCGAGGCCCAAAAGGCAACTATAAATACAAGGACCACAGATCTAGAGAGATATGTAAGAATCACTTCACTAAACTTAGTAAACAAGCTATCTTGAGTGTCTGAATTGACTTGTCCGTTGGAGTGCTAATTCCGGCACCCCCGACCGGAGTGTTTGTATCTTTTCAGGTGACTAGCTGAGGATCATTAGCGTCTCCCAGGATCAGAAGAGTATTTCCAAACCACTTCTCCACAGAAACCAAAATGAAACAAAGCGCGTACTATGGGGACCGACAAAGACATTAACCCTTGGAAGTTTAATGCACAATGACACCGAAAATTTCTTAAAATGGGTATGCACTAACTCATAAGAATCTTTAACATGTTTGGCCATTCAAAAAGCATGAAATGCACATCCCTGATTTCCTTGTGTCTAAAAACTACAACCTTGACCTTCCCTTAACTCCTGCATATGGAAAATAGTTTCTTTTTGGCTTTCGCTGAGTACAGATTTGAAATCTTCACAACTGTTGTCCTTGGTGCATCAATTCTGAAGATCAATAGTTGTTTGACACATACATTTATCGAAAGCTTTTCAAGTGCCCTTTCTTTGGCATCTTATGTCTGTCAACCAATCGACATTACCAGGCGTAAATGACTTGATAAATAAACATGTCCAAACCTCACTTTTTGTAAGTGTTGTTGAAACAAATTCAAGCATGACTGTTTGGTTGTGTTTTTGTTTTCTTTTTTCTTTTTTTTTTTTTTTTTGTTCTGCATTTTCATTTTTGTTGTTATCAGAAACAAAACTACGAAATTTCATTTTTTTTAATAAAAAAAATTCATCTTTTTCATTTTTGTATGAAAACAATTTCCAAAACTTCAAAAACAACTTTTTGGTGCTTTCGAAAACAACTTTTCCTCACAGTTAAGATGGCAAAATAGATAGGAAAATGTAGAACATTGAACCTTGAAAATATGTAGAAACCCACGAATTACATGGTGGAATCCAAAATGTTTCAAGGACAAAATGTTTATAGAAACAATCTGGAATTTAGAAGATGAAACTAAAAATATGTGGAATACAATGGCAGAATTCATTAAAAAAATATTCCGAGGGGATGTCAGTTAACAAAGTTATTTAATAAGATTACAATTACTAGGAAAATGTATGATAAGTGGAGAAAAAGTATTTTACAACCTATATATAAAAAGATAATAAATATTCAAAACTGAAACAATTATAAAGGTATTAAGTTGATGAGTCATACAATAAAATTGTGAGAGTGATTGAGCAACGCTTAAAAGAGTTGCAACAACAATGTCATAAAATCAGTTTGGATTCATAAGTGATATACTTACGAATTAGACTAATAGAAAAATATAGAGATAAGAAGAGAGGTCTTCACATGATTTTTATAGATAAAAAAAAAAAAAAAGACACTTATGGTAAGGTGCTTGAAGATTTAATATGGCATGTATGACAAAGGGGTACATAAATGCGATAAATGACACATATGATGGGACTATGACTACAGTTAGATCCCATCTAGAAGAAACAAATGAATTTATAGTTACTGTGGAATTGCATCAAAGGTCACCCTTATTCCTTACCTATTTTCCCTTTTAGATGAATTTAGTACACATTTAGAATGATATCTCAAGGTGTATGTTGTTCGTAGATATGATAGTCCTAGTTGATGAAACTAAAAGAGGAATTAACACTAAATCAAAAATTTGAAGATAAACTATTTGAGTCAAAAGGGTTGAAAATAAGGACTACAACCTAATAAATGAAATTTAACTTTAGTTATAATAAAAGTAGAAATAACGCTAAGTGAATATAAAAACCAGAGACCAAAAAGGAATAATTGCAAAATCTAGTTTCGACATTAACAAAGATGGAGACTTTGGAAATTATGTGACCCATAAATCAAATTGAAGGGAAAATTTACAGAGCAACTATAGGCCAATAATGTTTTATGGAATAGAATCTTAGGCAACTAACACAGCAAGAAGACAATGAGTGCAGACCAACTAAAAAATAGGTAGAACCATAGGTAGTTTGGCCACACTTTTGATCACTACAATTATGCAACAGGAAAAATTATTCGGTACAGTTACCACACAATACATCCTCCATACATCATTGTGGATGCAGGGTGTGGCAACATTGCTATGAATAATTACTCTGAGGTTGCAGATTGAAACCTATTTGGGGTTACTTAACCCTAAAATGTTCTCTTCTAACTCCAATTCCAAAAGTAGAATTGAATATGGGAAGTTTTTTATTTTTTTATTTTTTATTTTTTTATTTTTATTTGTGTGTGTGTGTGTGTATGCACGCTGCAAGTGTGGAAGCCTCTTATAGACTAAAGCATCTCTGTGAACATGACATTGCTTCACATCAGTGTTGGTGTGGGGGACCTCATGGACCTTTTTACAATTGCAATCATCAAAAGAGTTCACTTAATTTTTCGTATCAAAAAAAAAAAAAAAAAAAGAGTTCACTTAATTTATTTGGACAATCAAGAGTACTTCCTATCTTGATCAAGGATTTTGGAGATACCCACATCAAAAAAAGTGGCCCGTTGGTAGGTTTTAATCTTATGTAGAAAAAAACATTTGATATCTTAAGGATTGAGAGTGTGGCATAAAAAGAACAGAAAAAACAAAAGATCTGAGCCAATAGTGGTGTCCAAGATGAAACATATTTGAGTATAAAACTTCAAACAAGTACACAATCATATATATTCGACTATCAGAGGTAGAGAAGAGAACACATGTTTTCTTTTGAAAATTGTTAACAAGCAGATTAAAAAAAAAAAAAAGCAGAAATTTATCCAAAAAAAAATGTTTACACAAAAATAACATGAATAGTGTAAATTAAAAAACAATCACAAACCCTATAAACAAAATTATAAGGAAATAAATTATTTTCTACCTAATAATTGAAAACCCATAAATAAACTGATGAAGATCGATATTCCACTGATTTAAGGCCCAGCTTTTGCAAGATCAAACCAAAAAAAAAAACCCGTAAAATTACCTTCGAAATTGGGTGGATCGAATTTGAGAGCGAGGTCGTACGATCTCGATCTGGAATTAATTGGATCAACCGAATGTGTTGCGAAGGCCAACCTGATTCGATCACCACCGGTTGTCTCGCTGGCCAATCACCGATTGCTAGAGAGAGAGAGATGAAAGAACGAGAGACTGAGTAAGAGAGAGTGAAGGCTGCTGCGAGACAGGAGATAGAGAGAGAGAGAGAGAGAGAGAGAGAGAGAGAGAGAGATTTGAATCCTCGTGATGTTCCATTTTGATTAGAGGGAGGCAATCCTTGTGACGCCATTTTGATCAGAGGGAGGGAAATATATATATATATATTATTTTATTTTTTTGGTGATTGGCCATTTAGGCACTTCAAATTTTATTTTTGCGCTTTTTTTTTAATATTTTTTATGATACAATTCACGACATGTATTGTGCGTCGTAAAAGGTAATATTTTTAAAGAAAGTATGTGTGCATCATGAAAAGTATAATATTTTTAACGGCAGACGTTAGTACTGTGAAAAGTATTCACTTTTCACGGCTAGTGTATTTGCGTCCGTATAATTGATGTATTAATGGCACGCCACATCCATGTCGTAGAAAGTTTTATTATTTACGACGTACATTGTAAACCATAAAAAAATTATCGTTGTTACCATTCACGGCCTACACAATAGACACGTTGTGGTTGGAAAAGTATTTACAACGCAAAAAAGCAAGTCGTAGTGAGAAACTACGGCATGCATTTATTGTATGCCGTTGATGTGGTGTCGAAACTCGCTTTTGTTGTAGTGCTAGTACCATAATCTAATGGGATATTTGTTTTCATGTTAGGATTCATTGAGGTGAAGAGAGCGAATTTTGTATACTTTGGTCGGTCACCTAGAGAATCCAAACCCAACTCGTAAATAGCCTAACCAATCCAATCCTAGAAAATCCAATCCATCCAAGTAAAAACACACTCCAGTCCATCCAATCCCAAAAAGCCAACTCCGAAAAGGTCCGATCCATCCAATCCTAAAAAGTCCATTAAGAAAGGCCCAATTCAATTCAGTTTAGTTCAATTCTAGTCAACTCAAAAGAGCCCAGCTCAATCAATCCATCTAGACCAATCTAGTTCAAATACACCAAGTGCACAAATGGCTGAACCCACTACTTCTGAGATACTGAGAATGATTGAAGACCTTCAAATAATAGTGGTAGATATAACCTGTAACGCCCCGACATATCATGCGTGAACAGATCACAACCAATCATAGAAATATACAATAATGTCATCTTTCTTATTGAACTAGGGTTCATAATTACAATTCCAAGGTCTATACACCAACCACATTTCATGACCCCTTACGGAGTTCAATAAGCTAAAGGACACACAAAATGCCTAGAAGGCTTACAAAAATTTCCAGGCATTGCCTTATACAAGAACACAAAGTCAAACTGTTAACCCGAAAGCTTTAAGCCTCCATAACTAAAATCTTCTTGAACCACAACAGCCCATTATAACAAAATGCATACTTCAAGTAATTGTTGTGGTGGCACATCATCAGTCCCCGAAAAGTCAAATAGGGTTAAACTATATGCCCAGTAGAGATACATTTAACAAAGTATCGAATCATTTGAATGCTTACACGACATAATTGTAATCCAATGCAATTTAAGGTTTATAATTGAAAATTTATTATAAAAAAATAAGGCAAGTATATTTACTGCATAACCTTTATTAACACAAGATTAGAGTTTAAACATTTTAAATAGATAAATCATTAAAACAAATGTGCTTATTGCCAGAAAACCTTAATCAATACAGGGGAGTAAACAAGTCATGAATCCCTTGTAGGAGTCTGAACACATATACGTGTATATATACATTTGTAACCGAAAATATCTCCCACATTTACCGACTACAATACGAAAGGGCGTGGGCACCCCAAATCATCCATTTTTCTACTTTTGCTGACTATTATATGGCAAGACCAGTGGACACCCAAAATGTTTTTCCCACATTCATTTGGCGATATGCGTAGATAGGCAATTGGGCACCTTGACTTCAAGGTGTACCAACACAACACAAGTTCTCAAACTCAACTCTCTACCCCGACTCATACTCAATTTACCTTCTTAAAACCATATTTCAAAAGAATCGATTTCCAATTCACAAGAATAAATATAGAAATAGGATTTATAATTTCATTTATATCCAAATCACAATCTCAAGTCAACACTTGCCATTCATGAATCCAACTTTAATCATCCATAAAATCTCAAGAATTAAAGGTAGATTAGGTCACAACATTATTCTCAATCAAGATTAAAATTAGGGTTTCAATAATTTTGGGGCTTTCACTTGATCTTCATAAATATATAGATTTTTAACATCAATGTTCAATTTGTAAGGCAGATTGGGTGAAGCTCCAACATTAATCAAACAAAATTCCCTTATTTGTCAAGTAAAAGCTTCATCTCACTCATTTATAAAAATCAAGTCTTATATTTACAATCATACCACATAATCATCTTCAAATCAAAGAGGTACCAAGCTAAAAGTAACCCTACTTCAATTTAACGCAAGAAAGATAGACTTCAATGAGAATCGCTTCGAGTAATTGGAATCTAATCGGTAGAAATGAAGATCCCTATGTGTACTCCACTTCCTAAAAGTGATTTGAACTTAGATCTTAAGGATATGAGAGATATTTGTAGTAAGAAACCTAAGGTTTTCAGAAGGGAAGAGAAAAGAAGAAGAGAGTTGAGCTGGTAAAGCAAGAAGATAATAGACTTCTCTTATCTGCTCAATAATGTCAAAAGGACCAATAAATCAAGGAGATAACTTTAGACGCCTACCAAGTCTCATCAATCCCTTCCTCAGAGAGATCTTCAGAAACACATGGTCTCCTACTTCAAAAGATAACGATCGTCGCCTCCGATCGGCATAGCTTTTCTGATGACTTTAGGCCATGATCAATCTTCTTCAAATAAGAGCTACTTTCTTCGTAGTCTCCTGAACTAACTCGGGCCCGAGCCTTGGTAAGTCCCCCACTTCCGCCCAACATAATAGTGATCTACAGGGGCGACCATAAAGAGCTTTGAAAGGTGCCATCTCAATACTAGACTGATAACTGTTGTTATAAGCAAACTCAACCAAGGGTAAGTGTCTTTCCCAAGACCCTTTGGAATCTAACACACATGCTCTCAACTTGTCTTCTAAGATTTGTATGGTACGCTTGGATTGTCCATCGGTCTGGGGGTGGTAAGCAATACTGAAATTCAAGTGAGTGCCCAAAGCACTTTGAAGACTTTGCTATAGTCTAGTTGTGAAATGAGGGTCTCTATCGGATACTATGCTTATCGACTCCATGGAGGCAAATAATCTCACAGATGTAAAGTTTGGCTACATCAGAGAGTCTCCCACACTCATGGCGAGGAAGTGAGTTGACTTGGTAAGTCAGTCTACAATCACCCACATCGCATCATTACCTCTTTGTGTTCATGGAAGACCCATAACAAAGTCCATATTGCCATGTTCCCATTTGCATTCAACAATTGGAAGAGGTTATAGTAATCCTGCCGGTTTTTTATGCTCAGCCTTGACTTGTTGGCAAGTTAAACATTTGGACACAAATAATGCTGCATCCTTTTTCATACCCCTCCACCAATTGTTGACTAAGATCATGATACATTTTGGTGCCTCCCGGATACACCACTAGACGTGAGTGATGGAATTCCCACAAAACTTCATCCATCATGGATCCAAGTACAAATAACCGATCAAAATATCGAACACTAAAGTCAGTA
The DNA here is from genome assembly GCA_025200525.1 of Camellia lanceoleosa. Taxonomy (NCBI): domain Eukaryota; kingdom Viridiplantae; phylum Streptophyta; class Magnoliopsida; order Ericales; family Theaceae; genus Camellia; species Camellia lanceoleosa. Next base: position 68,712,333 of record CM045769.1, read on the forward strand.
TAAATGTTCAAACCCTTCTCTTCCTTTTCTTTGGAGATTCTCTCCCGAATTGACTCCACTTCCAGATCATCTAGTTGTGCTTCCTTACTCTTACAACAAGTGTGGGTTGTGTAACGGTGGAGAATAAGTCGGCCTACTTAGAAAACTCATGAAGTTGTAAATCAAATTCACCGATATCCCTCATCATCTTCCATTCCTGCATCGCTAGGTCAAGCTATAGTAGTTACAGATTTTCTACTTAATGCATCCGCCACAATATTGGCTTTTTCGTGATGATAGTCTATCTTGAAGTCGTAATCCTCCAAAAATTAAATCCATCTTAATTGATGCAAGTTCAAATCCTTTTGAGAGAATAGGTACTTAAGGCCCTTATGGTTGGAAAATACTTCAAATTTCTCACCATATAAATAATGTCTTCAAAGTTTCAAAGTGAACACAACCACAGCAAGCCCAAGATCATACACCAAGTAGTTCCTCTTATAAGTTTTTAATTGGCGAACCATAAGCTACAACCCTACTTTCTTGCATTAAGACACACCCCAACCCTTCCTTAGTGGCGCCACAACACACAAGATACCCAAGCCATGTTCGAATGATAAGAATAGGGATGGTAGTCGACGAAGTTTTAGTTCCTAAAAGGATTTCTCACAAGCTTCACTCTAAATGAATTTTACTCCCTTATGAGTCAATCTCACAAGGGTGATGTTATGGAAGAGAAATTTTACAAATTGGCGGTAGTAACCGCTAAACCCAAGAAACTATGAATTTCAAAAGCGCTATTGTGTTGTTCCCAGCTCAGATTATTTCTATCTTTGAAGAATCCAACATAACCCCATCTCCTGAGAGTACATGACCTAAGAACTTTACCTCGAAGACAAAATTCACACTTCTCATATTTTGCATATAAGGATCTTCTAAGGATTTGTAAAACACTACGGAGATGCCCTTAATACTCCTCTTTAGAAAGTGAAGAGACAAGAATGTCGCCCATGAAAATGACCACAAATTTATCAAGAAACTCGTAATATTCACCATTACATCCATAAAGGTGGTTGGTGCGTTAGTTAAACCAAATGCCATAATTAAGAATTCACAGTGACCATAACAGGTACAAAAAGTTGTTTTAGGAATGTCCTCATCCCTGACTCGTATCTAATGGTACCCTTACCTTAAATCTATCTTAGAACAACAACAGGAACCTTTGAGTTGATAAAAAAGATCATCTATTCTAGGTAAAGGATACTTATTCTTAACTGTTAGTTGATTCAATTTGCAATAGTCTATGCATAATCTCAATGACCCATTTTCCTTCTTAGTAAACAAGGCTGACACTTTCCAAGGTGAGGTACTAGGGCGTATGAAGTCCTTACCTAGCAACTGCTGCAACTGTTCCTTCAGAATAACCAATTCAGCTGGAGCAAATCTATAAAGCGATGAAGAGATAGGTGTTGTACTCGGTATCAAGTCTATAGAGAATTCGACCTCCTGATCTGGGGGTAATTCGGTGAGATCTTCGACAAAGACATCGGGATACTCGCAAACTACCCTCGGAAACTCATCATGAACCTTACCACTTTCATCATATGAGAAGGCTTGCAAAAGAGATCTAAATTCACCTCGACTGCTCAGGTAGAACAATGAGAGTAAAGATCTATTGCTTCTATTTCCCAAAAATGTAAAACAATCACTGCTCGATGTACATATCATAACTCTCCCATGATAATAATCGATAACAGCCTGGTAATAAGACAACTAGTCCATGCCGAGAATAAAATCAAAACCTAACATATCTAAGAATACAAAACTGAAAGGAAGTTGTCGACTAGTGACTTGAATGACACACCCATGACATCCTCAAATTAACACAACTTTGCTCCCAACAGGTGATTCCACTGTAAGTGAAGACTCTAGTTGTTCACTTTCTAACCCCAATAAGGATGCAAATGCAGTTAGTATAAATGAATGGGATGCCCCAGTATCTATCAACACACTAGCCCAAGTATTGAAGATGAGATATATACCTCTCACAACAGATGGTCGTGACGACTACTCTGATGCGGTGATGGCATACACCATTTCCTGTGATCTCTGCTCTTTGACATCACCTCTTTGAACATAAGCTCACAGGCCGACAGTGATGTGGCTCCGTAACGCCTCTAGATGTGTGGCTTGACTGGTCCGGTTGACAATATTGTCTCTATTCTTGCCCTATCAGGAAACCTTCTTACTAGGAGACCTTGTTACGCTTGACCCCACTTTTTGTGGACAAAACTTCCTTAAATGTCCTAGTTCACCGCATTTGTAACAAGATGCTGGATGACCCTTATTTTGAGACTAGCTTTGGGAACGAGCAGCTTGAGACTGTAGTCCACCCTTCTATCCACACTCTGTAGCTTTTGTGACCCAACTGGCCACATCTATAACATGCACAACGGATTCAACCCATGCTTCCTAAATTTCCACCCATCACTGAGTCGGAAGATTTGGTCTATTGTGGGTGTGATTGAAATGATGATGATGAACACTTCGACATTTTAGAAGAGTCGAGTTGCCTCGACTCGTAAATGTCCAAATTTTCTTTAGTTTCTACCTTGCCCCTCTACCTCTATCATGATTTCTAGATGTATTGTCGCTTCCACTAGACGCTCAGAATCATGAATCATATTGCCTACCACTTTCATTAAAATTTTCGGCACCGCTTCTCAAATTCTAGGCATTGACGCATTCGCTGCTACTAGTTTTGGTGTAAAACGAGATAAGCTTGTAAAAGTGGCTTCAAACACGTACCACATGTGTATCGAGCTATCTTAACTCTTCAAGCTTTCCTCAATCATTCCTTAGTAGTGGAGGGAGAAACGCTTTGAATGCCTGATGAAAGCCTCCCAAGTGTGCTCAACTTTGTTCTTGACTTACTTCCACCATTGTCCAGCCTCTCCTTTCAATTGGTAAGCCGCCAATGCTACCAGAACTCATTCTCACGTATGTCCAAAATCTCAAATGATTTGACAATTTGTTCCAACCACTCATCCGCTTTCATCGGGTCGGGTTCACCGTTGAATTTGGCAGGATTTGAACGAAATAACTTCTTTTTCAAAAAGGAAGCTCTAATTTCTCCTTCAATTGTCCTAGCCGCTTACTTGGTTCTAAGTATCTCCAAGGACTCTCGAAAAGCCCCTGCCATCTCCTTGGCCAAGGCCCCCATTGCATTTTGGGCCAGTGGGGCAGGTACATTATTTTGACCTACTCTTTCTTCTTGTAGAGGGATCTCCCGTTAGACTAGAATGTTTTGGCTTTCCCATGGTTCTCGCCACGCCTTTTACCACGCCGACATCTTATAGGAAATAGAGGTTATATTAAGCTCACGACTCACTTTCCACACTTAAATGTGCCACTCAAAATCTATATACAATACACATATTCCAAACACGTGTCTATACATGCACTTACGTCAGATAAAATAAACCATAGAGACACATGGTCACATAAAGCACATACGGTCACCCTCCTAGGATACCAACTAATTCACGGATTAATGACCTCCAAGTGGAAAGTGCATTGATTAAGTGCCTTTCCAAAAGGACTTCGATGATTGCATTGATATTAGCCAGATCTTAGAAGTTTAACCCCACACTCATTTAACCACATAAACACACAATGCATAAACAATACAAAAGTGTCCCCTTTCTATCTTTCTAAACCCATCATGACATAAGTCACATCCCACGAGCCCAAGGTATTCAAACCTAGTCAGCTCTGATACCAATTTGTAACACCCCGAAATATCATGCTTGAACGGACCACAACCAATCATAGAAATATACAATAATGTCATCTTTCTTATTGAACTAGGGTTCAAAATTACAACTCCAAGGCCTATACATCAACCACATTTCATGACCGCTATCGAAGTTCAATAAGCTAGAGGACACACAAAACAACTTCGCTTTGAAGGCTTACAAAAATTTCAAGGCATTGCCTTATACAACAACACAAAGTCAAACTCTTGACACAAAAGCTTTAAGCCTCCAAAACTAAAATCTCTTTGAACCACAACTTCCCACTACAACAAAATGAATACTTCAAATCATTGCTGTGGTGGCACATCATCAGTTCCTAAAAGTCAAATAGGGTTAAGCTATATGCCTAGCAGAGATACATTTAACAAAGTGTCTAATCATTTGAATACTTACACGACATAATTGTAAACCAATGTAATTTAAGGTTTATAATCGAAAATTTATTATAAAAAAATAAGGCAAGTATATTCACTGCATAACCTTTATCAACACTGGATTAAAGTTTAAACATTTAAAATAGATAAATCATTAAAACAAATGTGCTTATTGCCAGAAAACCTTCATCAATACAGGGGAGTAAACAAGTCATGAATTCCTTATAGAAGTCCCAACACATATACATATATATATATATACATTTGTAACCGAAAATATCCCCCACATTTACCGACTACAATACGACAGGGCGTGGGCACCCCAAATCATCCATTTTTCTACTTTTGCTGACTATTATATGGCAAGACCAGTGGACACCCAAAATATTTTTCCCACATTCGTCTGGCGATATGCGTAGATAGGGAAATTGGGCACCTTGACTCCCTGCGCGGGTACAAACATAACACAAGTTCTCAAATCCGACTCTCTACCCCAGACTCATACTCAATTTACCTCTCCTTAAAACCATTTTTCAAAAGAACCCATTTCCAATATCACAAGTATAAAGAATATTTGTAATTTCATTTATATCCAAATCACATTCTCAAGTCAACACTTGCTATTCGTGAATCCCATCCTTTAATCATCCATAAAATCTCAAGAATGAAAGGTAGATTAGGTTACAACATCATTCTCAATGAAGAGTAAAATTAGGGTTTCAATAATTTTGGTGTTTTGACTCGATCTTCAAATATATATATATATATATAGATTTTTAACATCAATGTTCAATTTATAAGGAAGATTAGGTGAAGCTCCAACATTAATCAAACCAAATTCCCTTATTTGTCAAGTAAAAGTTGAATCTCACTCTTTCACAAAAATCGAGTCGTATATTTACAATCATACCACATAATCATCTTAAAATCAAAGAGATACTGTGTTAAAAGTAACCCTACCTCAATCAAATGCAAGAAATATAGACTTTAATGAGAATCTCTTCGAGTAATTGGAATCTAATCAGTAGAAATGAAGATTCCTACGTGTACTCCAATTCTTGAAAGTGATTTGAACTTGGACCTTAAGGATATGAGAGATATTTGGAGTAAAAAACCTAGGGCTTTTGGAAGGGAAGAGAAAATAAAGAAGAGAGAAAGAAAAGGTGAGGAAATGATCTAGAAAGTCCCTTTTTAAAAAAGCAAATTTTGGTGGGCCGCTTGATTGGTCTTTTCATCTCTCGAGTGTTGAACAACATCTCTCAGTACTTTTGTCTACAAAACGAGATACTAGGAGCCATGCATCTTCGCTCGAGCGACCATTAGTTTGCTTGAGCGGTCCACCCTGACCTACAAAACTATTGGATGCTCTCAATCATCGCTCGAGCGATGCTTTCACCACTCGAGCGGTCACCTACAACAAAATGCCACATAACCTTTGGGGTTTTGGCCCGTCATGGACCACAACCCATGCTATGAATTTTGTATCAAAGGTCCCTCCAATCTTAGGGCAAGCAAAAATGGAATGAGCTAACCCAAAATCAAAACTACGATGAAGGCTGATGGTGATAATAGAAGGGTAGCCCAATTGGATACATTATTCAAAGACATCTCAAGCCCGGTGGTACCATATCAAAACTAAATGGGCCTTGCCCAAGTATAGCCATCCAATTCCTTGTTGCTTGAAGCAAGTAGCAAGATTGAGTTTCGTGTAAGTATTGATCCTTGTACACATCTCCGATGGGTTATTGAGACTCTAAAGGTCAAAGTCATAAACAAGCAAAGAAGTCCTTGCAATTATTGGGAAGATTGTGGAAACTTTTTCGCTCAATGAACTAATGCCCATGTAAGGGTTACTACACAATCAGATTCAATATGATAAACTAGGTTTAGGGCACTTTGAATAAAGAGTTGACAAATGAAGGAAGGACAAACCATTAAGAGAGATGCTTTACTAGAAATACCCATCCTAACTCCAATCCTAAACCTATAGGAGTCTTTTCCATAAGTACCCGCTAACACTCGACAACCCCTTTGTCAATGTTTCTAGGACTAGTGCTCGCCACAAAAACCACACCTTCAATCACCTCTACATGGCATTGTCCAAAGCTCTTCAAATCCTCACGTAAAAGGCCATCTCAAACTTGTTGAACCAAAGTTGCTCAGATATCCACTCCCAACTAGACATAACCCCACCTAGTGTTGTGCTTTAAATTAGCAATACGACTATGACATCGACCATTGCTTTCAACCGCCATAAAATTCAAGACTTCATTGACAACAAGACCATCACCCCACCTAAAATGCCAAAGTTGCCAACAATCCTTTCCTCGACCACAATAAGTCGCCACCCCACAATGTAAATTCCATCCGTGTCTTTCCAACAATCAACTTCGACCCTAGCCAATACATCATACCCAACACCGAGCCTAAACCCCTGTGTTCATTCCTAAATCTTCAGATCTCTACCCCATCAAAAAATTTGAGAAAGAAGAACAAAGTGAATAATTCTTTGAAGATGTGGAAAGTTTACTCAATCTTGATTAGCTCGACCTGGGTAGTGTTGAAGTGTAACAAAGGTGCCTCAGAGACACCCCATTTTTTACCCCCCTTAAGACTTGGGCGCCTTAGGTTGATCTCTCAATGATGAAAAGTTACGATGTACAATCATTCGAATCTTCAACAAAAGGCTTCGTTTTTTGAGCTTCTAATCCCAACCTTACACCCCATTTTGACCAAAACTATTTTTGACCTTCAAAACCCTCTTTTTCAAAATATTTTTTCAAATGTTTCTACGATGTTCCGAGGCTCACATTTCGTTTAAAATATTACACTTTTTGATAAACCGAGTAAAGACAAAGTGGAAATGAATGGAAGGAAGGTAAGCTCTTCGAAAACATCTTTACAAACATCTTATTTATAGGTTTGGAGTTTAAGGAAATAGAAGGGGAGGGAAGAAAACTAGTTGGGGAAAAGGTTGAGCATCGAACCGTTAAGAAAGAAATGAGTAGCCTTCACTAAATTAGGAATATCTCTTTGTACACTTAGAATTTAGATGTGAGGCTAATGCCATTGGAAATTAGACTTGTGGGGCTTCAATTTAGACTAAGGAATCACCTCAACTCGAGTCCGAATGAGGGAGATATGCCTATTTGAAGTCGGGCTTGAAAACTGATTTTTGTCTACAAGTAATAAGCCGGCCACTATAGCAGTGTGCCAGCCACTTAAGGTGCCAAGCTGCTTGTTGATGAGAAATTTGGCCATTTCAAGTAGTCCGATGGCTATGTGTCCTAAGAAGCTTTTTGGTAGTCGGTCGGCTGTGTTTCTACCGCATATATATGTTGCCAGCTGTCCCCCCTTGCCCATACCTTGCACCAGCTATCTCTATACAGCTATGTTCGACAAGGCTCATGTTTTTCTATATATACAAGACAACCCCCCTTGAAATTAAGTTCGAAAAATTATCAAAGGCCAACAACTTATAAAACACTCTCCCTCTCTATCTTACAAACTACACACTCTCTCTACACTTCCTGAACAAAAAATTTAGCTCTTCTTACTGAGGTTTTTGTCCTCAAATCTTAGCACTTGAGAGTGAGAACTTGTTCATTTGTGAACAAAGGAGTTACCTCTCTTCAAGAGGTATAATTTTGGGCATCTCCCACTTCTTTCTCAACTTTTTACCACAATTTTTCAAAGTTTTTCAGAGGCTAAATATGTGGTTTTGAGCTTCAAAAATTGGAGGGGTTAGACACCCCTCCTTAGGCTTGCTTACTAGCTTAATTTTTCCATTGTTTTAGTTCATTTTCTCTAGCTTTTCCATGCTAATTCTAGCACTATTTTTGGTATTTTTAGGACTGTTTAAGTGTGTTTATTTCATTTATGCTTTGTATAGTTTGCTTGTAATGTTGTAGTCCTCATAGGTTTGGTGGTTTAGGCCTTAGACACTAACCTATTTGAGTTGATAGCTTTTATTTCTTAGTTTTCATACTTGTAGTCACACTAATCATCTCTGCAACCTCCCCCCCCCCCTTTTTTTTTTGGTAAGAGTTGTTTCAAACGAGTGTTGTTTAAGCATGAGAAAGAGACCTTCCATGCTTAATGGTTTAATCTCTTTGGAGGTTCATTACCAGGGCATAACTTTTTGTTTGACACTTCTCTTTGTTAGTGGACATAACTCTCATTTTGGACTAAAATGATTAAAGAATGGAAAGGTAATTAAAAATAGGTTAATAAAATTGGACAAAAATGGTAACAAGATAATAAAATTGGTTTGGGTTCAATCGGACGTTAATTGAACCTATTATGCCTCGAAAGTTAGTACATACTCATTAGTGATGTTAATGACCCACGAAGCAATGTCTATCACTTCCCTAGAGAGGTAACTCCATGATAGGGAGGTGGTTTCGTTAGTCTTTTCGTTTCATTTATCGAGTACTTGTCGCATCGATTCATAGATCATCACGCAATGAGTTTGCATTGATTGATGGTTTGCGAATCGAGTCTACCACCCCTTGATCTCTCATGATAGGGAAAGGCAGAGAGGATAAATATCCCATGGAAACACTCTGTTTTTGCTTTGTTTCCATTCTGTTGCAGTAGGGTCATACCAAAAAACAAAGGGTCGACTGTACCACCTTACCATCGTATGCACCACTTTCCTTGGTCAAGCCACTTCATTTTGACCTTGGCTTGAATGCTTAATTTAGAATGCTTAATGCTTTGAAGCCCTTATGCTTATATTGTGCTAAATTACCGACTTCAACCTCGCTTGAAATTAATCCTCTTATTTGTTTCCTATGCCGACATGTCCAACTATACCTTTGTTACCCCCATTGGTGAAATTTCTTCCTCAGGCAAGAAGACTCTAGACCGCTTTGACAAGAGTCGAGCTAGAGCTATTTATTTATTTATTATTTTATTTTTAAATTTATTATTTATTTACGCTGGTCGCTAAATGAGGAAGTTATTTGATAAACCGTGAGCTCCAACCCGTGACTTTTGAAATTTTTATTTTATGAGTAAGCTAAAAGTTTCTTCTAACACCTTTTCATTTGGCAAGTCTTACCATTGGGCCATGCCACCCTTTTTCCATTTCATACCCCTAATTACTAAAATATTCTCGGCCGAGCTTTTTTGTGGTTCTCACGCCTAACTTTTTTGTGGTTCCTCGAGGTTAACTATTATGACCGTTATACATTCTCGCTTTTTTTTCATAAGCCCGCTACTTTTATTTATCTTTTTCAAGTTTTTGTAATGGAAGAAAGCTCATGGTTGTCAAACCGTATTTTGACAAAGGAATCATGCGCTTGGGTTTTAATTGGGACCATATAAATATTCGCTACTTGCTAAGTTCGCAAAGCCTTTAATGGGACCTCGATAGTCATAAACAAAGATCCTCATTAAGGGTGAAGTATGTTAGTTTTTTTTCTTTTTACTTACCTTTTATATATAAAATTAATTATCGTTTTCTCTTTTTGGTAAATGAAGAATTACAATACATCTATGAAATTGAAGAACTGTAATTGTTCTTGCCACCACCGTGTAAATCGTAATGTTATAGGCTCAACTCCTCATTCACATATAAGATGGTGGGATATGTGGTGGGTAATTCTCGGTCGATTGAGGCTTTGTTTCAGCAGGGCAGGGCTTTGGTTAAGAAAAAGAGGTGAAGGTGTGGAAAATTGTGCCGCTTAGTTTTATTTTGCCAATTTGGTAGTTGAGGAATGATACATTGTTTAACAAGAGCTATCCTAATTTTGATGATTTGAGGACATTGTGAAGACCAGATTGCATTTTGGTCTAAGAACAATTTACTGTGTGTGCAAGACAGAGTGCATGATTTTGTTCATAATCTTCAACAGTCGACATTGCTTGAGGTGAAGGGTGTTTATCGGGGCAATCGTGGTGGGTTGTTCTGGGACGCCTTTGTGCCGGTTTTGCCAAGTCTCGCCGTTGTGTGTGTGTAGTCCAGCTTGTCGGGTGCGAGTCCCACCGCTGTGGTCTTGTTATGGGAAGCCCTTCGCCGGTGTTTTGCTATGAATCGCCGCCGGGTCCTATAGTTGCCGGTTCTCTTATTGTCGGTGTTTGTCGTCATGTGTAGTAACAATTGCGAGTAGTGTGTTGTCAGAGTCGTACTTGGTGCACTTATCGCTTTGTTAGCAATTCCTTATAGCTTCGTGTTGTTTGCTTGTCGGGTTGTCATGCGCTTGCTAATGTTTACGGGTTGAAATGCATTATCGATGTTTGCTAGGTTGACATGTCGTTATAGTGTTGTTTTGCTACCTTGGGTGTCGTTGGTGCCGCATTGCCTATTGGTGCCGCTTGTTGCTTCCTTAGGTGTTAAATCGGTGCCTCTTCCGTGGCAAGGAGTTTGATGGTGTATTGTTTAGAAGTTGCCGGAAGATTTTACAAGGAAGGAGTTGGCAGAGTTGGATGGTTGTCCTCATGTGTGGTTGGTCTGCTTTTACCGCTTTTTCTTTTGTTTCTCTGCTTTTGGATTGGTTTCTCCCCAACTGTGGATTTAGTGCTACCATATGATTTTGCTTTCTCCTTGGTGCCAACCTAGTTGGGATTGTGGAGTTTAGCTATGATGTTTTTTGCATTTCTCTTTATTGATGTTTATTGTTGCTTGTATTTGCTCACCTCAAAGAATAAAGTTTCCTTTTCTTTGCGGTCAAAACAAAAAAACTCATTCACATAGTGAGAAGGGGGAAATAAAATAAATTAAAAAAATAAAAGATATTTTTTTTCTGTTACTTTTTGGGAAGTGGAAATTGCATCAATAAAATATCTAAATTAATTAACTAAACTATGCTAGGTGATATTATGTTTCGCTCGCTTATGTGTGTGTATTAGTGGTGACATATGGAAATGTTATTTTAAAGGATTTAGAGTTTTGAAAAAAATTTCCTTATTTTAAAGGGACGAGAGTTTTCACTCTGACACTGAAAAATATGGTAACTGTTTTTCTTTTCATTATTTTTTCAATTGACAAATAATTAATTTCTGGTCATTATTATTTTTTTTTTTAATATCATTTCGCCATAAAGTAGCTATTTTCATCTCCTGCATGTGTGTTGTGTTGTGTAGGGTTTACAGATGTAAAAGATCCGTGTTGCGGAGCCCATGTTCAAGGGGAACTAGCTTGCATCCCAAATTACTCTACACCATGTGACAACAGATGTCACTCTCTCTTCTTTGATGCCAGCCACACCAGTGAATTTGCAAATTGTATCTTTGTTCGAGACATGCTTATTATTAAAGATTGAGGTTTCAACAAGTTTGCTAGTTTATTTTAATTATGAGTGGTATGGTAGTAAGAGTATGGGATGAAAACAAGCTCTTGTCTCTGCTGAAGTTATTAGGACACTCAAATGATTTGATTTTTTTTTTTTTTTTGGTGAATGTGATTTGATTATTTAATCTACACTTAATCTAAACTTCTTTCTTCGACACTTAATCTACACTTCATTTTTCTTAGCATCCTGCTATTATTTTATTTATTTGTTTTTTTATTTTGATTCTATAAGTTTGCGTGACGTGGGGGAATAATGTCACATGGTATTTTACAAGCATCTAAGAAAATTTTCAAAGTTTAAATGTCAACAGTGAGTTTTAGAATAATAGAATCAAGGAATGGACACTATATTCATGGGTGGAAACAAAGACTAGTATTAGAGACCCACAACTTGAATCCTTAATTCAATCTTCAATGATGTGACAAGAGAGATAGACTCTACACAACTGAAGAATGACAAACTAAAAGTTTATATGTATAATGCCACATCATTGTAGGTCACATTGTGAGAGACTTTTTATGGGTTTTAAACATTTTCCTAAATGAGAAATTATGTCTAGGAGACCAATGTGATTGTGTGAAAAAGAAAAAGGAAAAATAATTGGTACATTACTGATAGAGAGTAATTTCTCACATGAGGTTTGTGAAAAAATTACTTTATGAGAAAAAAGACAAATTCCTAAGGTGACGGATTAACCCTACAATCCCCATTACTATTCTAAAAAAGTTGACATTGGGTTGGGGAGGGATTAAACCCCAATGACAAAGCACAGCCCTAAGGAATAGGTGAAAGGAGAAACGGACTCCGCCCTTTGCGATTGATAGGAAAGGGAAAACGATCATGGTTGCAACAACCCTCTGCATATCGAGGGTGCCGTCGTCACAAGTGATAGACAGACGCCATCGTGAATGGAAAATGGCCGTTTAAATTGATCCGAGGAGAGGAGATCTTTCAAATGTTTTGCCATTTTTTCAAATTATAGGAATATGCTAAACCAAAAACAAACCAGGAAAAAAGATTCAAAGCAGAGAGGGAGAGAACTTACAAAAGACGAAGAGGATAGTGCAGAAAAGGAAGTTGCAGAGGTAATTCAGAAGGCAGTCCAGTGACGAGCATCTAAAAATGTGTATGTATTTGAAAAGACGTCGAAATTTTAAATCACAATAAATAGAAGTGTACGGAGGGCCGGGAAGTTGAAATGATAACCGAGAAGCGTGTTTGGAATGAGGTCAGCCGCCAAATTTCGGCTCTGACTTTTTGAGTTCGAAACCAAACACTCCAGCCAACTGTCGTTAGTGGAGTGCTTGAGGGGCAATTGTGGGGGCCGGATAGTTGAACTTGGAGAGTCGGAATATATATATATATATATATCACTCGGTGCCGTCTCACACGTTCCAATCCTGCCCTATTTGGGCAAATAGCCAGTCGAGCAAGGAGCCGAATAAAAAGCGTTTTGCTACAAAAGAAGCCGAATGGCGAATTGAAAGTGGATCCAATCCCAAGGCCCAAGAAAGAAAAGATATAAATAGAAGAACATCAGCCAGAAAGAGGTACGTGACAACTGATATATTTAACTTAAGATACAAGCAATCAAGAGAAAAGACACTGACTTATCCGTCAGAGTGCTAATTTCGGCACCCCCGACCGGAGTATTTATTCTTTTTCAGGTGGCTAGCTGAGGATCACGAGCGTCTCCCAAGATCAGAAGATTATTTCAAAACCACTTCTCCACTATATATATATGATAGAGATATTTGGGATATGAATAAATTAGTGGACAGATGAAGAGATCATTACGAAGTGATACTGAAAAGAAAATATGGCAGGGGAATGGGTTAAGGTCCGGGGCAATTTAACGAAGGTCACGCCCACCAAAGAAACAAAATTACTAAGCACTTAACCTATCTCTGATACCATGTTATAATATCAAAGAGAGAGAAAGAATTTGTATTATATTGAATATTATGTTGAATAATTATGTAACAATGTATATAAAATTCTTTTTATAAGGGATGAGAGAAACCTAAATATGGTAATCCTAAAATGGTAATGAATACAATATGGTATGTATGATAGACATAATATATAGTTATTATATTTATGAGTTTTAGGTGTGCAACCCACAAAAGGTGTAAGTGGATTGCACAATGTGCCACTCACACAAAAGGTGTAAGTGTAAGGTGTATGTGTAAGGTATAAATGAAAAGTATAAGTTGACAAAGGTGTAAGTGGGTTGCACACCATGTGCCACCTACAAAAAGGTGTAAGTGCAAGGTAAAAAGGTGTAAGTGTAAGGTGTTAACACAAAAGGTGTAAGGTGTAAGTTGCACACCATAGCATTACCCTTTATTTAATAATTTGAGTGTTGAGTTTTTAAGAAAATAAATAAATTAAGGCCTTGTTTGGGCTTGATTTTTTAGTAATTTTTTATTTTTAATTTTTACGAGGTGAAAAAATTTTAATATGTTTAGAAATGATTTTTAAGTTGTATGAACAAATGTGAATAAGTAGCGTGTTTAATTTTTTATTTTTTTTCTTTGAACGTTTTATTTTTTAGTTTTTAGTGACTTTTGAATTTTGATTTTTTTTTGTCCAAATTTTTAGTGAATAGCCATTGTGTCCGATTTTTTTGGCCTTTAGTGATCGTTTTTCAAAGTTATATCAAAAAAAAAATTTTATTTCCTTATCAAGTCTGTCATGTAGACAAATTTAAAAAGTAAAAATAAAAATAAAAGGTTCATTAAAAAAAAAAAAACAAAACAAAAAAAAAGAAAGAGAGACCAAAAAAGCTAAATTTAAAAATAAAAAAAATTGTAAATGTTCATATCAGTGTAGTCGAGTAGAACCCCAAACACATAAAATTTTTTGAAATTTTTTTAAAAAGTTCACTAAAAACTGAAAAATAAAAAAAATACACTAATAAAGTTAACACTAAACACCCCCCTCATTTTATTGTATTTGTAATATGATTGTCTTTTATACTTTTTTTCCTAAAAATTTTAATTGAATATTTTATATTAATTAGAAATTTTTAGCTGAATTTTATCATCCCTTTGAATTAGACAAATTATCTCAACAATTCTCCACTCCCACCTTGTCCCCACCCTAACAAATTAGGAGAAAGGAATGGGGACTACAATTCACCCCACGGCTCCCGGCAGTTGGCTGGAGCCTAAAGCAATTGAAGCAATGGCTTTAGGCCTCAATTGCAAAAAGGCCCCAAAATTTTCATATATAACTATAAGCAAATACAATTTAATTATTTTTCATAAAGTCTATTCTGTCTCTTAAGATTTTTATTTTTTTATTTTGGCCCTTCACGCTAAATTCTTCTTAGGGACCAAATCGATATTTAACTCCAAACTATAGAAATCAAGTAGTGTAATTCATTTATCTAATGTTAGACATTAGTTAATTTTAGAGTAAATTGGAAAAAACATGAAATATAAAGAGTCAAAATAAGAAAACAAAAATAAACTTAAAAGCCAAACTAAAAAGATGTCAAAACACAAAAATAACAAAGTGTAATTTACTCAATCTAAATTATATTAATCCAACAATGCTAGAAACACTATATATATATTGATTACATGTGCAAACACATGGACACAAACAAAGGTGTGTTTTAACGCTTCTTTTTTATATTTATAAAAATTTTATAAACTGTTTGTTTAATTTTTGTTTATTTTTAAAAAACATAAACTACAAACACGCTTATAATAATTGACAAATGTTTAAAAAATTTAAATATAAATTTAAAAATAAAAAAATCTTGCAATAAAATTTTTTAAGCCTTGTGGAGTTTAAGCCGGCCTGGCTCCTCATTGCCATTCATACTAATGGTTGTACAATATAAAAGCAAAACGAAAATACTTCTTTTATTTTCTTTTCTTTTTTTTTTTTCTTTTTTCACAAACATCTCTATAAAGCAAACTTTAAACGCAATCTAAAAGGCACTTAGGCGTACATTTTGTGCAAATTTGTGTCAAAACTGTCTATAACTCGACAACTAGATTTAATCCTTTGTTTGGTTGATTTTTCAAATATTGAATTTTGTTTTGTTTGTTTGTTTTTCAAAAACTAGAAAGTAGTAGTAGTTTGGTAAAAAGATGAAAAGGTAAATTTGAATATATATATTTTTTTATGCTTATTTTCATTAAACTATTTTCAGATTTTAAAAATAATAATAATAGCCTTTGAAATCTAAACCAAAGGGAGTGCAAAAGGTTTTCCTTTTCCATAAATATTTAGTTTTTTTCACGTCTCTTAAGATTTTTATTTTTTTATTTTGGCCCTTCACGCTTAAATTCTTCTTAGGGACCAAACCGACATTTAACTCCAAACTATAGAAAGCGTTAGTGTAATTCGTCATTTATCTAATGTTAGACATTAGTTAATTTTAGAGTAAATTGGAAAAAACATGAAATATAAAGAGTCAAAATAAGAGAAAAACAAAAAATAAACTTAAAAGCCAAACTAAAAAGATGTCAAAACACAAAAAAATAACAAAGTGTAATTTACTCAATCTAAATTATATTAATCCAACAATGCTAGAAACACTATATATATATATGAATACATGTGCACTTCACAAGAAACACATGGACACAAACAAAAGGGGTGTGTTTGGTAACGCGTTTACGTTTCAGTTTATATTTAAAAATTTTATAAACTGGTTTTGTTTTAATTTTGTTTATTTTTAGAAAACATAAACTACAAACACGCTTTGGTAATAATTGACAAAATGTTTAAAAAATTTAAAATATAAAAAGAGTGAAAAAATGGCAAGTGGCGGCGGAAGACGGTGGTGGAAAGTGGAGACGGTGGATGGTGGGTAGCTGGTGGTGGTGGTGGGTGGTGGCAAGTGAGTGGTGGCGGTGGGTGGGTGACGGTGGTGGGTGGTAGCGAGTGGGTGGTGGTGGTAGTGGTGACGGGTGGTAGGTGGTGGTGGCGGTGGGTGGTGGATGGCGAGTGGTGGTGGGTGATGGTGGCGGTAAGTGGCGGGTGGTGGGTGGCGGTGGTAATGAGTGGGTAGTGGTGGTGATGGTGGCGGGTGGTGGCGGTGGGTGGCGGATGGCGGATGGCGGATGGTGGTGGGTGGTGGTGGTGGTGGGTGGGTGGGTGGCCGGTGGTGGTGGCAGTGGCGGGTGGTGGTTGGTAACGAGTGGGTGGCCGGTGGGTGGGTGGCGGCAGTGGTGTGAGGTGATGGGTGGTAGTGGGCGTGGGTGGCAGATGGCGGGTGGTGGTGGTGGTGGGTAGGTGGGTGATGGTGGTAGTAGGAGGTAGTGAGTGGGTGGTGGTGGCAAGGTGTGAAGTGGTGATGGTGGTGGGTGGTGGTGGTGGCAAGTAGGTGACAGTGATGATGGTGGGCGGTGGATGGTAGTGGCGGGTGGATGACAGGGTGGTGAGTGGTAGGAGGTGGCGGTGTGACAGCGAGGTGGTGGTGGTGGCAGTGGGTGGCGTGGGTAGTGGTGGTGGTGAGTGGTGGGGGGGAGTGGTGGGTGGTGAGTGGTGGTAGCAGGTGGTGGTGGGGGTAGGTGGTGGTGGCAGAAGACGGTGGTGGAAAATGGTGGTGGGTGGTAAAAAAAAAAAAACTGAAAACTCAAAATGGAAACGCATTTTTTGTGTTTTCATTTTTTGACCAAATTTATAAACTGAGACCACTGATTTATAAATCAAAAATTTTATCAAACAAACTTTTATTTGAATTTTTTAAATTTCTGTAAATATAAACAAAAAATTAAAAACGTAAATGTTACCAAACGGCACTAAGATGTTTGGTAGGTGGGAAACTAGAAACGCTACTTTCTCAGAATTTTTCAGTTTTTTCTTTCATTCAATAAGAATCCCAAGACACAACAATAATACTAATAATAATAATAATATCATAGGGTGACATTTGCGCACCACTACTATTACAATTTGTCCTTTACATTCTTTCTTCTTGTGCATTGAAATCAAGGATGGGCTGAAAAGTAAGCGAGTAGGCCCACCAACGGTGCATTAATATACGTAGTGGGCTCTGACTCAAAGAACGGCCTTGAGTCCTAAAGAATCCGATTTGGGCCCACCAACAACATGACCCACCAAGACATTGGGATTTGGGTTTGGACTTAGATAGTAGAGACCCTCTTTGCACCCTATGTGGACGGGTGGGCTCAGACCGATGGTAGTGAGTCGCCTGTGGTGTATCCTCTCAGGTACTGCTCATCAGATCCTAGCATGTACGACATTCTCATTGGATTATCCCTAGAATGTAGTCCACAGCACGCCCACCCCACAAATATTATGTCGCACACCTTTATAAAATTATAAAAGGCAATGATATATACTCACTTTCTTCATAATTAATGAAAAAATTATCACAATTTTTCTTCAATTAGTTGGACATTTTTAAATATCAAATAACTTCTTGTTGATCTACAAGATTATATATAACACAATTTAAAAGGTTTTGAAATTTTATAAATTTTTCTTTTAAATATCTATTTTGTTAACTGCTTTAGAAAATAATGGTTAGCAATTATCAAATTCAATTCATCTTCATTTATCAATTCATCAAAAATTTACATATAATTATACTACACATCCACAATTTTTATTTAAAATTCTACCTAGAAATATCAAGATATGGTTCACATAATCTGCATATAGACCAATAAAATTTCGACCACACTTTCCATTTAAGACCATATTCTTGTCAAAATTTTTGGTTACCAGAGTTTGCCCACTATTATTGAATAAACATAGTCACATGGTGTATTTTGAAAACACAAGATAAATTATCATTTATATATATATATATATTGTATTACACTGACATAATTTACTTGGTGAAGTTATGATACATATTTTTTTCATGCTCAAACTATTCCTATTTTGTCCAAATTTTTATTTCATACTTTTATTTTTATTTTTTTTAAATATTCTTTCATTTGCATTCAAATTATTTTTAGATGACAAATCGTTTCTTATTTCTATGAGTACGTCACTTGTGCGCCTAGAGTGTATTACGTAGAGGAAGTGAATTGCTTCTGATCTATAATCTAGGTTGGAGGATACTATTTGGGCTTAGTAGAGTTAATTATCATAATATGAACTATTTATTTTTCAGTCACCTTGTGTATATCATTCATACAAAAAAATTAAATTGATCTAATAATTGTAACTTATTTAATTTTTCATATTTATTATTTAAAAAAAATAGAGAATAATTATGATTTTAAAAATAAACATTTTTTTTGTGACAAACGTAGTAATTAAACAAGTTACGATTATCAAATTAAACTTTTTTTTTAATGAATAATATAAGCTAAATGTCTAAAAAATTAAATAATTTGAAACATTAAAATAAAATTTGTAAATCCAAACAACAATTATAGATGAACCTTTAAATTATTTAAAAATTTTAGAAAACAGTTATTTTAAATGTTTAAAAATTTTATTTTTTTATCTTAAATATATATGTTTATTTTACATATTTTTTTAGTTTTTTATTTTAAATATTTTATTTTATTTTTAAAAAAAAATATTTAATTTTTTTATTTAAATTTTAAAAAATTTTGGATCGTCCATAAATATTTAAATCATAACAAATTATTTGATTAATACTTTAAATATATATATATATATATATATGTGGACCATCTCAATGGTTAGTAGGGACACAAGACAAGAATTATAGCCGTTGATGTTGTCTGATTACAGTGATGGTCCACAGATTAGATGGTGATGGGGAAGAGAAGGGTATATGTGAACAAGGATAGACAGATAGTTACCTGACGTTTGGCTAGTTGTTTGAGCAAAGCAGGGGAGGCAGATCTTCCGCCACATGGCACCACATGATTGGAGTGGCTCAAGTAATTAGAATAGGCCAGAAGTAGGAACGATAAAGATGTTACATGCTGCATGTTACTCCCTCCAGCCTTGAAGATCAGCCCACCTTTTTCCAACAAGATCAAGACAAACTTCAATCAAATTTTGATATAATGGAAAACAAATAATATTTGCAATGTCAAAAAGAAAAAAAGAAAAAGAAAAAAAAGGAGAGAGATGGGGCATTTTATTCTCTTTCGCACCAAAAGGTGATTTATTTATTTGTTTCTAAATGTAGGAATCAAAACTTAGATGCCCAATCCCTCTTTTGCTTTGCTATATCAACATGTCAAAAAGCATAATAAAATTTACATTGTTATCATTAGCAGAGATTTTATATATATATATTTTTTTTTTAGATTGGATCAGAAGTACAGATTTAAGTAATGAAATATGGAGTATAATTTAACTCACATACATGATTACACGAAAGCAAGAAATGTAGTAGTCTAAAATACATAAAGTGATCACACAATAGATATGGATAGATAAAATGTTTTAGACATGTATCTCACTAATAAATTTATAAAATTTTATCTATTCATGTTCATAAATATTATGTCTAATTATGTAATTAGTTTATGTATCCATAGTATATCTTAATGTAATATAAAAGTTGATTATAGACAGACTAGCGTAATTTTAAGGTTGTGATTAATTAAGTAAACTCTAAAATAAATTTTTAAGCTTGCAATTGCTTTTATGTACCTGGAGAGTATTGAACTTGAGGATGAGAAATTCCGGGTAATATAGAACAAATGAAGTTATCCGCATTGAGCTGAAAGGATTTTAGCTCATCGTCCTTGCCCATCAACACTTCCTGTGGCAGAAACAGTGTCATCAGAATCAAAACTGCGATAAGAATATATCTTTGCCAACCTAAATTCCGATCACTACTAGAAAAATAACTTTTTGCGTCTGTTTTTTTGCGACTGATTATTTAACCGTCGCAAAAAATATTATTTGCAAGGGCAAACCAGGCAAAGCAACTATTGGGACTTATATTTTGAAACAAAAACTTGCGAGCCCACCATTGGGACTCAGCCCAATTTATATTTACCTTTTTCAAACTCTCATTTCCCCCAAATCGCTCGATCTTTGATTTCTATCTTGCCCTAGGCTCTCATTTTCCCCAAATCACTCGATCGTGTCTGAGTAACCAGGTTCATTGTTAGATCAAGATTCCTCTCTCGATTTTGCACTGTAGATCACCATGGTCGTCTAAAGAAGACATCTCCAACGGTATCTCTCTCTCTCTCTCTCTCTCTCTCTCTCTCTCTCTCTCTCTCTCTCCTCTCAGTGAGGCTCTTCGAATCATTCATTCGTATTTCAACTTATTCATCTCTCTACTTCGATCACTTGAAGTCACTGAACTCACTGTAATTCGTATTCAAGTTCTTCATCTGAACTCACTGTAATTCGAATCATGATTTTTCCACCAGGTAGTCTGATTCTGGAAACAAGCTTTGGTTTGAATAAATCCTTCCTCATCTGCTATTAATTTGAGATAAATGAATCAACAAATGAATATCAGAGAGCATTCACATTATCTTTGGTTTGTTATATCTCAGAGAGGATGATGCTATTAATCCAGAAATTATTCAGCTGAAGAAGCGAATTCATCAACAGGTTAGCGTGTAGCACTTGCATCAAAGAATATCTCGCTTTTCTCAACTATATTTTACACTATTTTTCAAGCAAAGTTCGTTAGTCCAAGCAAAATTGTTGCAACCTTGTTTGAACATTTTTCTCCTTACATATCTATCTGTCTCACTTGTAGCACTAACATGCTCTGTTCTTAATGTATTTTACAGTATGCTCCTATAGTCTATAAGATTTGTGGAGGACTTCTGGGGCCACATAATATGCACTTCCACATATTTCATTTCTAAAAAAGAAACATATTCTAGCATTTTTTTTTTCATTTCACTTGAAGTAATTTTTTTTTTTCACCTCCTTGAACATGTTATTGTGTTAATATGTGCATGTTTGTTGGAACATCTGTATTGTGATTGACCCAAGAAATCACAGAAAACAAGCAATATTGTGATTGACCCAAGAAAACAAGCAATTCATTGTTAGAAAGCTTTTCTGTTGCTATTCATTCACAGAAAACAAGCAATATTGTGATTGACCCAAGAAATCCTAATTACTTTGCCGTAAGAGATTCTGACGAATATGCACGTGTCTACGACACTAGAAAATACCAATTGGATGCTAGACCTGTTAATACATTTTGCCCTCGTCACCTGATTGAGACTCACGATGTTCACATAACAGGATTGGCTTACTCACACTCAAGCGAATTGCTTGTCTCATACAATGACGAGCTCATTTATTTATTTCAGAAGAACATGGGGATAGGTATCTCCCCATTGTTGATCCCACATGAGGATTTACAGAAACTCGAAGAGCCACTAGCTTATGAAGGGCATAGGAATTCACACACGATTAAAGGAGTGAGTTTTTTTGGTCCCCATGACGAATATGTCATGAGCGGGTCTGATTGTGGTCGTGTATATATATATGGAAGAAGAAAGGAACCACACTCGTTCGTTCAATGATAGGTGATCGGCACATAGAAATCAACTAGAGCCCCATCCATATATCCTGTCATTGCTACCTGTGGAATAGGAAAAATATAAAGCTCGGGCTCCTTCACAAATGATTTTCTTCCCTTCCTCCCAATGTACAAGAGGTACCTTCTAAATGTTTTACACTTTTATTGAACTTTGTAGGGTAATGGTCAAATATTTTCCTGCTTTGGTTGTGTCTTTCTTTTTTCATATTCATTTTTTTTTTTGTGTGTTTTCAAACAATGATAAGTTCGAAAAACCCATATACTCTTGTTTTTCATTTTCATGCAAAATTAGTTTTCAAAAATTGAATTGAAGTTTTCTTGCTTACTAAAAGGGGTTGTTTTTAGAAAATTTTATTGAAAGCAGTTTTCAAGAACAGAACAAGTTTTTCTGTGTGTTTCCAGAAAATAAAAACAGAAAAGGAAAACGTATGCAAACAGGTTGATTGCTTCATGCAACTCAGAAGTTGTTGCTTACATATTTTTCCACAATTTATTTGTATCTTATACAGATTATGGAGTCTAATAGGCAAGCCAGAGAGGACCATTCACGCATTACGGTTACCCCCGATGTAATCATGCGCGTTTTGTGGTTGCACAGGAGGCAAGCACTGACGTATATTCAAAAAAATACAATACAGCTGATGTTGAGGGTGATGAAGAAGATAAATTTATTACAGCATTTTCTGGGGATGTCTCTTCTGAGGATGGAAATTCGAGAGAGTGCAGCATTAGCTAGAAAACAGCTTTGGGGGCTTTATGACTTTGAGAGAGGTCAATGGTCTGCTAATGTTTGCTTGCAATCCATACCAGAGAAGCTGGGTGGAACTAGACTAATTTTAGGAGTTCAATTGCAGTTGATTATGGTTTAATGTTTGCTTCACTGTCAAAAATCAATTATGAAAGTGCAAACTTCTAGATCTAAATGACTGACACTTTGTGTCGGAGTCACACTGGATTTCATTATCATATACCAAGATGTTGTTGGTTTTTGGGTTGGTCACAATGCATGCTAGATTCTGGTAAGATCAAGGAGCCAAATTGATCTATAGATTGGTGGTTTATTTATGGGTTTGTTGTTCAGACAGAGTTTCTATGCAATGATGTCAATTGGAAGTATCTATTTTGCTTAGGTGATTATGTTTATTAAGGAATAACAAATCATGGATTGCAAACACTTAAAAGGGAGAGTTGTTTTTTGTAAATTCTCAGATCAACTAGTCATTGAGGTGCGACGAGTGTGTTATTTAAAACACATTTCCCTGTTGTAGTTTAAAAAACATGTAAGGTGGAACTGATAGGAATCTAACTATTTTTAAGTAATGAACCACTTAGCCAGGTACCTCTGCTGAAGTAGTTCAGATAACAGTTAAACAAATCCACCAATCAAATTTCTTAGTCCTTTATAGATGTTGGGTGTTGGATGTTGGGGAAAGAAGGGTTATTACACATTTCATTGCTCATTGGTTATTCTTTAATGCATGCTTTCTTCTCTGCCTAATGACTTGAACTAGATTTTGAAAAACTTGTAACAAATTGTCTTAATTGGATGACATCAATATCAATATTACATATTCACAATATATATTCCTAAACCCGGGGTAATAGGTCGTATGGAAATTTTGAAGGTCAGGTTCTTCTAATGTATTATCAGTATATGCACATGCTCGCTATTCGCCCATTGCAAGATCAAGGATTTCTTTTTAATATTTCTTGTGGTTATAAGCACCAGCTCAGATTTATCATCTGCTTTTTTTTCTTTTCTTGTGTTAGGTCCATGCTCGTAAGAAGCTAATGGCCGAGGATGTGGACTATATGGTCATTGTCAAGATAACTTATGGAATGGTTGGTGCAGCTAGCCAACATAATTGAGATTGCCGCTATCAATATGATGCGTGATGGAAGAACCGAGGTAGTATTTGTGCATATATTGAACTTCTATGTATCATTTCTTAGTTTTTCGTGATATTTTTACAAAAAAGTTAGGAAGTCAATTCATCAGAAAAATAGTTCATAGGAACTTGAATTAGCCTTAAAAATCCTACAAAGCACGGAGGTATTAAAAGATGGAATACCATATAGAAAGTTGAGTCAAACCCATTAAAAGGGCATTTTGTAATATCTAGTGATGTATATGTATCATGTCGACAGTCCCCCATCACCTCCTGTGACTAAGTTTTAAATTGCCGGATTTGGAGATAAAAATATTTCAATTTTTATTTTACTTTCTGCATTGAGAATTTTGGGTGTGGTTTACTGGTGATTATTATGCAATGTATGTATATGTTTGTGTATATTTACACATGTATATGTATGCACACACTACTAGAAAAAGGACCTTTTGCTACTATATAATTTGTGACCACTTGGAAATTAGAAAGGGAATTGAGGATTGTGTTCCTGCATAGTGTTAAACTACTTAGATTATGTTTGCTTCATTGGAATCAAGTGAAATAGAATGATCATATTGTCCATTCTCAGTCGCGATTGGTTCACTAAAAAAATTGATAAAGAATATATTGTAAATAGAATCATCATTGACTTTCATTCTAGTGAACCAAACACGACCTAGAGATATGGCCATGGATTGGGTCTGTGATGTATTTACATTGGCCTATTGCCTTTGTCAATCTCAAGGGAATTCTGTAGATGTTCAATATCCTGCCCATAAAATTTATCCATATTATATATAAAATAAAAAATAAAAAAAAAATTCTGAATCATGTGCATTCCACTATGATGAGATCGTCCTCTTTTAATTTGGACTTTGGTGGATTGAACATTCAAATTATCCATATTTTATATAAGGAAAAGAGGGTTGTGGAAAAGAGGGAGTTGCATAAGGATTTGCAGCAGAAGGATTTAGTAATTATTTGCATGGGAAGGAAGAAGAGAAAGAAAGAAAGGTTGTTCTGTTGAGATGAGATTCCCTGATGGAAGATGACATATGCAAGTGTGTTGAGAGGGAAAGGAATAGAAGAGAACCTTTTCATTTGTTTGCTTGTGGCAACAGAGTGAGATAAAAAGATGCAGAGTCTTTTTTAACAAGGCAAATGGTATGTGGTTTGTACCTTAAGCCTGCAACTTACATCTACTTTCTAAAAGCTTTGGATATACCATAACACCCATGACCCCAACCCCGCCTTTCATTAATCCCCAGATCCCTTGCCACCCTTTAGATGTTGAATATATTTCTCTATTATAATAATAACCACACAGAAATGTTGGTGTCACGTACTTCTTTTGCAGGACTATTTTGGTCTTCTATACCCTTGTTAAAAGAGGAATGTGTGATCAATATCTGTTTTTGCTTCTTTTTTTTTTTACCCTTGACAATACTATATGTTTTTCCTAACCCTCTAGTGAAGTTTTCTCAAACTTTATTAATTTTATGTATTTTTGTACATGTAATGCGCAGGTTAGGATTTGATGAGTGTGGTGGGCCATGTAGAAGACGACTAGGGAGAAAGTACTTGAAGATTATGAGAAGATTGTTGAGGTCACGCCAAACAAATCAAAGGTCGCATGTAATTTGAGAAAGGGGTCATCAACGAAAAGAAAGACTCAGAATTTGTAAGTGTATATAAAATTCAAAGTTGCATTGAGCATCATTTTCATAACCGTTGACATTTTTCCCCATCTTTTATTTTCTCATCCCGAACTTTCTTTTCTTTCCTTTTCTTTTTCCTTTTGGTCTTCTTGTTCACCACTAGTTTCAGACCACCACAACACTGCACAAACAAATAAATGAACTTAGTCTCCATTTATATTTGAAATTTGAAATGGTGCCTTTGCTCTTCAAAGTCAAGCTTCTCATGTGCAAATATAAATACAAAATTTGTCCTTGAATTTCCTTTTATTGTGTATTCCTCTATAATAGTCTTATAAATTTTCTGCACACGTTGTGATTATGAAATTACTCGGCAACTTTGATAGTCTTGTATTTTTACCAATTCATGTTATGGATATATTGCTCATGTGATCTGTATTGTGGGTTGAGGATATTAGTTCTAATATTGTGTGTTGTAAATTATTGTTCGAGTGTTGTGAGCTAATATATTGTGGGTTGAGTGAAGTTAGCCTGCTCATTATGTTTTAGTTAGTTTCTTGCATCCTATACATAGGCTGGGTTTCGCTTGGTTGTACTCACTCCATTTACAATTTTGGACAGTTCTACTAATTCTTCAAGATTGAAGATGGGTGGTACAATTGTAAAGAATGTTGGTAGTAAGTCAAGCAATGGCGATGATCATTGACATGAAGAATGGCTGCAGGACTATTTTTCCGGGTGGATTGCACTGGTCTCAAGTGTTGAATGCCTTGATAGCAATCTATAAATATTCTGCTTTGTTATGGTGTCCACTACAGAGCCGCTTTTTGAGCCTACCCTTGCGGGTTGTGCAAGGAAATACATATATTTTTACAAACTCTCAGCCGTTGATCGTGTTCATGGTCCGCATAATCCAATTATGGGGCCCCTAAACAGGTTCTGGTTTAGTGAGCTGTCCCAAATCCTTGATTACATATGGTTTTATTGAAGGAAGAAATAGAAAGTAATGTGTTTGTGCCTCTTTTTTTAGGGATATTTGTTCATCTCTTTGGACATATCTGTATGATTTGTGGATAGGTTTTTTTTTTTTTTTTTTGAAGAGAATTTTATTGAGGGAAGAAATGAAAAATAATGAATGAATGTTGAGATTTTTGCAAATATGTCTTTACGTTTATTGTATATAATATTTGAATATATATGTGATTGTAGGTTTTTTTTTTTTTTTTGGTTTTTTTTTTTTTTTTGCGACGGTAAGAAGATGGTCGCTAATACATTGTAGGCCATTTTTTAAACTTTTTTGCGACGGCAAAATATCAGTCGCTATAAGTAGGTTAGACGGTCGCAAATAATTTGCGACTGTTATTTTGCGGTCGCAAAAAGTATTTGCCACCCCCACATTCGCGACCCTCATTTGCCGTCGCATAGGCCGTCGCAAAAAGTTTTTTGCGACTGTTTTTTTATTATTTGCGACGGCTTGTAGCGGTCGCAAAAAGTACTTTTTTTAGTAGTGGATTGAACGACAAAATGTCTGAGTATATTAAGTCACCATTTATATATGGATATATAGATATATAACTTTGTTATGGTAATAATATTAAAGTGCAAATTTTAGCAGTGCAATACTAGATCACAGCAAAATGGAAATGTCTAGCAGTAGTAGTAGCTCAATTCCATTTAAGGACCCACAAATGAGTAAAAGCGCTGATATGAGATTAACAATTAACAAAGTTGAAAGGGAATGAATTAATAAATGTGTGAAACTGACTATGTATTGCCCCGAATCTGAATCTCCCAATGAGAAAACTGGTGAGAAGTCCCAATCACTTTCAGCAGAAGTCATTGAATTGAAATTAATAGCTGAGTATGGCAAGAACTGTGCTGTCTGCCTTTTTGCACATGCATGCAGCATGCAGCCTATTACTCACTTATTTTGGGACCTACCCAACGCCTCATCTAAAATAAACCCACATCACATGGCTTGCCCATGGGCACCCCGTTTGGTTTTTTTTTTTTTTTTTTTGTTTTTTGTTTTTTTGGTTTCAAGATTTATATGTAACTTCTTTTTTTTTTAATGATATGAGAAAGTAGAGATATTACGTGAAAAAAGTAAGTGAACTGACATATTAAGTGACAAATAATAATGGTAGAGATTATTAAATCTCATCCATCTCATCTCGTCTTGTACCCCCCTTAGTAATCCCTCATATGAGAGTGTTGCAAGGTGCCATTGGATTGTAGCCATGGATTCTAATTTTTAGTTCAAGGATCGTAATTACAATTATATAACTAACCTATTTCTATGAGTATGAAGGAGAGTTGTTATTCAATGGGACGATGTTAAAATGTGCCATTGGATTATAGCCACTGGCTCTAATTTTTTAGTTTTAGGATCGCAAGTACAATTATATAATTAACCTATTTCTAGGAGTACGGAGGAAAGTTATCATGCAATGTTACAAATTCCTCAATCTTTCATTCATGACATCTTTTTTAAACAATAGACAATTGCCCTCCATCCTACACCAACACCCTTAAAAAATGGCATTTTTTCACTTTTGAAGTTTTAAGGGATTGACACTTTGTCATTTGTCAACAAAGTAAAACTGCTCACATGGAACCCACAACCCTAAACTACATCATGTGCAATTATCAACTCTATATAGACCCTTTACACTGTTTGATCTTGACTATTTTCTGGAAAAGCAATGGGGGGCCATCACTTTTATGGGACCCGACCATGGTGGACCTCCACAACTCCAAAGTTATGATCCAGTCCTTCCGTATCATGTGATTTTGCAGACCAATATTGTAATTAGAAATGGTCCAAAAGCAAAAACAAAAATACACAAGACAATAAGAATAAAAGGTCACACAAATGAAGACAAGGATAAGTAGTAAAGACGAGTTGTAGCAGAAATTTATAGTAGGAGTGTAAATAGGGTATAACGCTATCCGAATTTTAATTAATTCGGGATTAAGATAGGGTCCTAACCTTGGAAACGAGAACATTAATTCCAGTGTGCTTGTTATCCCAACCGAATTCATTTATCCCGTTTGGGAAGTGGGTTGGCTTTTTTGGCTATTTTAGCCTGGGCTAAAAAGCTTGGTTTGGGAATGACTTTTTGGCTTTTTAACTTTTTTTTGTGAGAGAAGAGTGTAATGATTATGGGTTGGATGTGATGTTTTATTTTTTTCGGGCTAAAATAGCCTGTTTTTGTCTTTTGTGGCTATTTTAGCCCCAACCTTCTTGCCAAACGACCCCTAAGGCTCTCAAAATCACCTCGTTCTTGACTATGTACTCTCTGTATTCGCGCCGTTTTGATGCCTTGTGCATAGGGATGGCAATGGATAACCTATCCTGTGGGTATCCATGTGACCCAACCCAAATACATAGGTTTTTCCCCCTTTTTTTTATCCATTGGGTAGGGTAAGTAATATTCTTTAAATATCCACAGGGGATGGGTTGGGGATGGGTACCCACTAATTTCCCCATATGGTTTTTTTTTTTTTTTTTTTTTTTTTTTTTTTTTTTTTTTTAAGATTCACAATCAAAACTAAGTATACATTCAATCTTTTTTCTTTTATTTATTTATTCAGGTTCACAACTAATTTATTTATTTTTATTTTTTATTTTTATTTTTTTTTTAAGATTCACAATCAAAACTAAGTATACATTCAATCTTTTTTCTTTTATTTATTTATTTATTTATTCAGGTTCACAACCAACTTCTTTTTTTTTCTTTTTTCTTTTTTTTTAAAGATTCACAACCAAAACTAAATATACATTCAATCTTTTTTCTTTTATTTATTTATTTTTTCAGGTTCACAACCAACTTTTTTTTTTTTTTAAGATTCACAACCAAAACTAAATATACATTCAATATTTTTTCTTTTATTTTTTTTTTTTTTTCAGGTTCACAACTATTTTTTTTTTTTTTTTTTTAAGGTTCACAACAAAAGTTAAATATATTTTCAATCTTCTTTCTTTCTTTTTAAATATATTTAATGTTAACAACTTTTTTATTTATTTATTTATTTTTTTTAAGGTTCACAACAAAAGCTAAATATACCTTTGATCATTTTTCTTTCCTTTTTAATATATTTAATGTTAACAACTTCTTTTTTTTTTTTAAGCTGAATATACCCTCAATCTTGTTTCTTTCTTTTTTAATATATTTAATGTTAACAACTTATTTTTTTATTTTTTTTATTTTTATTTTTTTATTTTTTTATTTCAATTAATTGGCTTGAAATAGACGTGATTGCATATGATTGTACTCTTTTTAGGTCTTGCAGGAATGTGGTTGGATTGTAAAGAATGCTTCTATCACAACACTAACTCGCTTGTAAGATTTTAGGAAAGTTGATCATTTTGTCTTGCAACTAATTTTTCTTTTCCAGTTTTGAATGATAAAATTTAATACCATAATAATTCAAAGTTTAAAATTGTCATTGACAATTATAAGATAGATCAGTATGACAATAATTTGATTAATTTCTTTCTAATATCAAAACAAAATTATTGTTTTTTTTTTTTTTTTGGTTAAAAAAAATAATAGAACAAACACAAGTTTGTAAGGTACTGAATGATGAGTATGACTCGTTGGAAGAGTGATAACAAAATTTCCATTTCCAATATAAATAGAGTAAATTATGTCAATTTTTTTTAAATCAATTATGTCTGTAGACTAAATTTCCGTTCAATTAAGCATTTTAGCATTTTAAATTGTTTCATGCCAGCGCTTTTATTACATAATGTTCACTTTTGAATAATTGTATACAACCTAAATGAAAAATTGGTAAATTTAATCATAAATTTTTTCCTAATACCAAATCAAATAAATTATAGAACATTATGAGATTCTAATCATTTATTTTATTATTTTTTTTTTTTTCAAATGCTACAAAGAAAGATTTTAGGGTTAATCTTATCAAAAAAGACTCACGCAGGGCTGGCTTTGCCTCATTGTTAGTGTAGTACTTATTCAATTTTTATTTATTCTTTTTTTTTTCAAAAAAGATGATTGAGTCCACTATTTTGAAAAATATTAAATTAAAATACAGTTGCAGGGAATTGTTTGCTCTCATAGGCGCTTTCTCAAGTATACATTCCAGATGTTCTTTCAAAATCCCCATCTTGCCTCAAACAGGTTGAGCACTCAACCCACCAAAATAAGGCTTATGATTGAAGGTTTAGTATACATATACATAACAAAATAGATTCATACTGCTAATTGAAATTTTGTGAACAAGTAAATCATTTTGAAAATTACAATACATAACAAAATAAATAACATAGAAAAATAAACCAAAACATGCACTAGGCAGTGTCCTTAATTTTTTTAAATAAATTTAAAAAATTCTAGATATGCATAAAATTTGACAAGAATAATGTGACAATGTTAATTAATGTGTATTTGATTTTATTGTTGAGTCAAATAAAATAAAATAAGATTGAATGTATATTTAGCTTTGGTTGTGAATCTTAAAAAAAAAATGGTCGTGAACCTTGAAAAATAAAAAATAAAAGAAAAATGATTGAATGTATATTTAGTTTTGGTTGTTAATCTTAAGAATTAAAAAAAAAAATGGTTGTGAACCTTAAAAATAAAAAATAATAATAAAAAAAAAGATTGGATGTATATTTAGCTTTGGTTGTAGATCTTAAAAAAAATTGGTTGTGAACCTGAAAAAATAAATAAATAAATAAAAGAAAAAAAAAATGGAACGTATATTTAGTTTTGGTTGTGAAATATACGTTTTTGGGACCTACCCAACGCCTCATCTAAAATAAACCCACATCACATGGCCTGCCCATGGGCACCCCGTTTGGTTTTTTTTTTGTTTTTTTTGTTTTTTTGGTTTCAAGATTTATATGTAACTTTTTTTTTTTTTTTTTAATGATATGAGAAAGTAGAGATATTACGCAAACAAAGTAAGTGAACTGACATATTAAGTGACAAATAATAAAGGTAGAGATTGTTAAATCTCATCCATCTCATCTCGTCTTGCACCCCCCTTAGTAATCCCTCATATGAGAGTGTTGCAAGGTGCTATTGAATTGTAGCCATGGGTTCTAATTTTTAGTTCAAGGATCGTAATTACAATTATATAACTAACCTATTTCTATGAGTATGAAGGAGAGTTGTTATTCAATGGGACGATGTTAGAAGGTGCCATTGGATTATAGCCACCGGCTCTAATTTTTTAGTTTTAGGATCCCAAGTACAATTATATAATTAACCTATTTCTAGGAGTACGAAGGAAAGTTGTCATGCAATGGTACAAATTCCTCAATCTTTCATTCATGACATCTTTTTTAAACAATAGACAATTGCCCTCCATCCTACACCAACACCCTTAAAAAATGGCATTTTTTCACTTTTGAAGTTTTAAGGGATTGACACTTTGTCATTTGTCAACAAAGTAAAAGTGCTCACATGGAACCAACAACCCTAAACTACATCATGTGCAATTATCAACTCTATATAGACCCTTTACACTGTTTGATCTTGACTATTTTCTGGAAAAGCAATGGGGGGCCATCACTTTTATGGGACCCGACCATGGTGGACCTCCACAACTCCAAAGTTATGATCCAGTCCTTCCGTACCATGTGATTTCGTAGACCAATATTGTAATTAGAAATGGTCCAAAAGCAAAAACAAAAATACACAAGACAATAAGAATAAAAGGTCACACAAATGAAGACAAGGATAAGTAGTAAAGACGAGTTGTAGCAGAAATTTATAGTTGGAGTGTAAATAGGGTATAACGCTATCCAAATTTTAATTAATTCGGGATTAAGATAGGGTTCTAATCTTGGAAACGAGAACATTAATTCCAGCGTGTTTGTTATCTCAACCGAATTCATTTATTGTATCTCCGGCTCTCAAAATCACCTTGTTCTTGACTATGTACTCTCTGTATTCGCGCCGTCTTGATGCCTTGTGCTGCAATACAATTTTGTAGGACAAGTTGTGCAACCACGCCGCTCCCCAAAGCAACTCGTCCTACAATACAATATTGCATATGTTACACACATTGTTAAAGTCAGCAAGATCAACGGCTGTTGTTTTGTTGATGTTTTTGGGAGAAATTACAAGTCAGTGATAGTTACAAAAAAATAATTATTAATTAATAAAAAAAGTTTAATATTTTAATTATTAACATTTATAGTATAAAATTTAGAGCCGTGCTACATTCTCTAATCAATAATGATAGAGAACTCTAATTTTGAAACTCTAAAAAGACGTCTAGTGATGTGGCAACAAAAACAAAAACAAAAAATAAAAAACAAAAAACAAAACAAAAACATAGGTACACGCATCACATCACATGTAAGCCATACTCCTTGCCACATCACTAAAGCTAGTTTTAGAATTCTAAAATTAGAACTCTCAATTTTTATTCTTCTCTAATACATCATTCTTATTTTCACCTCTAATGAGGTAAAAGAGAGAGAATATAGAGAAGAGTGTGTGTGGCCCCCCGTCACATGTTTGTTTCATGTCATTAGGAGTGGATTGAGATGCTCAATTAGAGCTCCAAATATTTTTTAAAAATTTATTATTGGTTTATAATTATTTTTTACAAAAACCACTAAACTGATATTTTCGTGTTTTTTACCCCCGAATCTGATAATTCGAAGTGTTGAGTAGCTTTTATTTATTTTTTAATGTTAGCTTTTATATTAAATGAAATTATTTTAATTCTTATTGTTTCAATTTAAATATTCTAAGCTTTATATTCAAATTACTGTAAAACAAAATTTGTTTATACAATGTGACTCACAAGTGTAAGATTATCGGGAGTTTAACAATTCCTAAATTAAAACTTATAGCAACCCCGGTCTTGTTCCTTTAGACTGTTGTATCCGGACTTGAGTTCCGTGGATTCAGGTTTTATGTATTGTTGTTGTTGTCCTTTAATTCTTTATTTTGAGTTATAGGATGTCTTTGGGCAGGTTTGTTTCAGGTTGGTTGGGTTAGAAACCAAGTGTTGCTGTCCAGAATTTTGGACCTTCGCTCGAGCGAGGAGTTGGTCGCTTGAGCGAGCTGTTGTTTTAGTTCTTCGCTCGAGCTAGGGTTTGGTCGCTCGAGCGAGAGTCTGCGTCTTGGGCCTAGGACCTGAGAGTTGTGATTTTTGGCTCGAGCGAGCGAGGTGTTTGTTTTTGAGTTCTTCGCTCGAGCGAGCATTTCTTCGCTCGAGCGAGCTTCTGGTTCTGAGCACTGAAGCATTGAGTTTTTGGCTCGGCGAGGTTTCTTGTGTCAGTCGCTCAGCGACCAAGTCTTCGCCCAATGAGCCTATCCAGCTTTATATAATGGCAGCGATTTTTCAAGCATTTTTTGATATATTTTTTGATCCAGAAACCCTAGTCCGACTTCTCTCTCTCCCTATTCATCAGGTATCTTAAGTTTGATCTAGTTAGGGGGTGTTTTTACCCTAGAGTCTTTATAAAAAAGAGAGTGTGAGTTGAGGGCTTCGTTTTAATCTGAACAATCTTGAGTTTAGAGCACTTTGAGTTTTGGGTTGTCATTTCCGTCTTCTCCATTTTGTTGATTTCTTCGAGGTAGGGATTTCCTACTCCAATGTATATGTTTTGTTCTAAGTTCTGGCATTTTAATATGTTGGGGGTATTTTGGTAATTTTGAGAAAAACTCTATAAATTGATTTGTATAATTAATTTGAGGGAATTGGGAATATTAGTTGAATTCACAGAATATGATGAATTATGAATTAAATAGGGTACTTGGTTAGTTTAAATCATATGCCTATTGAATTGTTGATTTAGTTATTTTCTATTTGGAGATAACTGTTTTGGGCTATCGGTGGAGGATAGTCATGATTGTTGTAGACATCGCATATG
Source organism: Camellia lanceoleosa (assembly GCA_025200525.1). NCBI lineage: Eukaryota > Viridiplantae > Streptophyta > Magnoliopsida > Ericales > Theaceae > Camellia > Camellia lanceoleosa. The sequence goes on from CM045769.1 coordinate 68,746,674, forward strand.
GATTAGGGATAACTGGAACTAATCACATTGGTTAAGTCATTACATTTGACTATTGAATTAATACAGATAAATTACATGTATTGATTGAGCATTTGCATATGCATATTGTTTGGGTGGAGATAGGGGATGTACTCCACGGTTTAGGGGAAGATAGGGGATGGACCTCTAAACCGGATTTTGTTTGGGAGGAGATAGGGGATGGACTCCATTAGCATCACTTTTATGTGTGCTTATTATATTGAAGTGTTTTATTGATACAGCACTAAAATGTGTATCAAACTGGAAGTATGAAGTGCTTTGATATGAGCCTGAGTCTCATTTGTTTTGTGAATATGATATATAGTTCACTCTTGTAAGATTGGCCAGGTTCTGAGCCATGTGGATAATAATGGAAAGTGAAACGTGTCATTGACATTAGTGTCATAGAACTGTTTAAGTCATATTGGATTATTTGGTTAACCAACTATTAAATGCTATTGCTTTATTCAATGCTTATACTTAGTTTAGTATATTTCTACTGGGATGTGGCTCACCCTATATGGGAACATCATTTTCAGGTTCAGGTGGTTCACTACCTCCAAGGGCTTAGCTTGTGAGGATTTGGACTCAAAGACTTGTTTTATTTATTTGTTTTATTTAAATTTTATGTAAACATTCAAGCCTAGGGCTTTATTTGTATTTGAGTTAGAACTCATGGAATTGTGTCCAAGTGTTGGCTTGGCAAGATGTAAGCCCGTAGGGCATTTATTATGATATTTTATTTCGGAATACTATGATGATTGAGATAATACAATGTTTTCTTTCAATAATGCATGTCAATGTTTTACATATAATGGGTTTAATTTTGAGGGCGTTACAACTTGGTATCAGAGCGTACCGGGTTTGAATACTTTGGGTATGTGGGAAGTGATTAGTATCACATTGGGTTCGTCTCGTTTGATAGAGACTTAGTGTAATTTTAAATGCTTATGTGATAACATGTTTATGTGATTATGTAGGTATGGAATGTAATTTCTAGGATGTTAATTGGACCCTTGAGTTTCTAGTAGTCTTGTTGGAAAGGCACTTGATCACTGTTGTTTCCAACCGGAACTATAGTAACGCATTGGGACTATTATTATCCGGGAATGAAATTCGTAGGTGCTTATGTGATTATGTGCTTACGTGGAATGAATTATTGTTGTCCAATGCTTTAAGACGTGAGTGTTTAGCTTCAGCACATTTATTAATGTGCTAACGTCTTTGTTTCCTGTATTAGGATGTCGAGAAGAGGGCGACGCAGAGGGCGGTAGGCGTGGTAGGCCTGCAGATGGGAGGAAGTTCCGAGATAGACAGAGATTCCGGCAGTTTAGATTCCGGAGGTACATGAGGGAGTTGGCCAGGCCAATGTAGCCAGAGCAGTAGCCAAGAGGCGGCTGCCGCCTTTGGCCCGAGAGATAGGGGCATTTCAGCGTCGGGCATTTCGAGGGTCAATCCACCAGTTGTTTCACGCAGATCAGGACCTTCTTTTCTCGAATAGGAGTTCTTCGTCCAATCCCGAAGTTTTTGGGGGATCCTAAAGAGTCGCTAGCTAGTATGAGTGGCTCGAGCAGCTAAAACGTTTGAGATGCTTGGCATCGAAGACGAGGGGTTGAAGGTGACCTTGGCATCTTTCCAACTGAAGGGGGATGCGGGTCAGTGGTGGAAGTTCACTAAGGCTCATATTGGAGTGCGGGAGGCATTTGTGAATGCTTTCAGAGAGGTTCTTATCTCCGCCGATTAGGGAGAAATTGAGAGACCGCGGCCTGCCTTAAGCCGAGTTCTTCAGGAGGCTTTGAGTCTCACTAGTCTGTCGAGTTTTACTGAGTTGGGGGCGTCTGAGGAACGCCGTTGCATTGAGTTTGAGAAGAAGTTGGGGTGTGGCCTCAAGCTGAGAATTGTAGGAACTATGATTCGGGATTATGGGCGTCTGGTTGATGCAGCAGCCCATACTGAGATTATGATGCAGGAAGAGGAGGACGGGCAGAAAGGCTCCAAGAGGAGTCAGATGGCCGAAGTGATGGTAGGAGGCGAGAGGTTTCACCTCGCCAGTCTCAGAGTAGTTTCTCTAGATCTACTTTTCCTGTGTCGAGTGCCAGTTCTGGGAAAGGCTGTCAGGGAGACATCACGTGTTTCAAGTGTGGTCAGCTGGGCCACAAGTCTCCAGTTTGTCCTCAGAGGGGAGGAGGGCAGAGAGCAGCATCTTCTTCGGCTCTATCTCGAGCCGAAGTCGTAGAGAGGCCAGCCGCTCACTTGTTTTCAGTGTGGTCAGGTAGGGCACATGAAGAGGTATTGCCCGCAGTTGAGTGGCACACCTAATGCATCTAGTTTGAGGCAGACTGTGGTCGGCCACAAAGACAGCTTGGGTCATGCCTCGAGGGCCAATCGAGGCTTCATCGTCCCCAGGTAGCGATCTTACGCCCTAGGGGTGAGCAGTTGATCGGGGCCATCTGGCGCTGTATGCAAGCTTCCTACAGATCTTGTGCCGCTCCATCTGTTGTGAGAGGTACCTTCTTGTTTTGCAACTCGGTTGCTAATGTTTTGAGTGATACGGCTGCATCTCATTCCTTTGTGTCTCATCAGATTTGCATCTGTTTTGGAATTGGAGTTAGCACAGTTAGCATCTCCTATTTGTGTAGTATCACCCCTTGGAGGTGAATTGATTTTGAAACAAGGTGTTAGGGGTTGTGATATAGAGGTTGATTATCATAGAATCCCATTTTCCTTTGTAGTTATGCCTATGAAGGGCTTTGATGTTATTTTGGGTATGGACAGGTTGTCATACCGGGCAGTTATTGATTGCTACCGCCAGAGGGTCACTTGTTGTACCATTAGCGGAGAGTGTTTCCATTTTCTGGGGGACCGGGCTGGTAGTGTTTTTCCACCAGGGTATGATCCGCGAGGGCGGAGTGAGCTTAGTAGTCTACTTGCTAACCTTTCGATTAGTGAGGGTGATGAGACTCAGATCGTGTTGCCAAAGGTGGTTTGTGAGTATTCGGACGTCTTTCCCGAGAATCTTGTTGGTTTGCCACCGCACCGAGAGATTGAGTTCTCTATTGACCTAGTGCCCGGCACGGCGTCGATTTCTATGGCACCTTATCGTTTTTCCCCAGCCGAGTTAGTTGAGTTGAAGATTCAGCTCCAGGAGTTACTAGATAAGGGCTATATCCATCCTAGTGTTTTGCCGTGGGGTGCACCGGCCCTTTTTGTTAAAAAGAAAGGTGGTGCTTTGAGACTATGTATAGATTACCGGAAATTGAATCGGGCTACGGTTAAGAATAAGTACCCTATGCCTCGTATAGATGATTTGTTTGATCAGTTGAAGGGTTTCGGTTGTTTCTCTAAGATAGACTTGAGATCGGGTTATCATCAGTTGAGAGTCAGGGAGGAGGATATTCCGAAGACAGCATTCCGTATGCAGTATGGCCACTATGAGTTCCTGGTGATGCCATTTGGGCTCACCAATGCACCGGCAGTGTTTATGGATTTGATGAACCGGATTTTCCGAGAATTCTTAGATCGTTTTGTGGTCGTCTTTGTGGACGACTGTAGCACGTCCCGCGGGGGGACCTCGCGCTAACAGTTCGGACTCCCTTTTTGTGTCGGTTCTAAATCTGAACCAAAGAGTCCAAATCCGGCAAATCGTTTGAGAAAACAGATTTTTGAAAAGTAGTGCCAAACATGGACTGCTGCGGACATGAGTCGCCACCTAAATATTTTATTTTTGGGAAATTTAGAAACCCCGACTGCGTCAAGGCCACATGTCCGCTATCACCAAAGTGGTCTTGGCTCGAGCTTGGGTACGATCGGGAAGGTCATTTATGAGCACCCCTTTCGCCTATTCCAAGACCGCCTCTACTAACCGTGATATCCGATTTTGAAAACATTATATGCTCTTATTCAAGTTATTAACCTAGAATTACTATGTGATGCGACAACACAAAAGTATAGACTAGATCGCCTAACTTGAAATAAACATTGCATATCCGCTTTTGTCTCGAAAAAAAACGTCGCTTTTTTGCTACTCGCAAGTAGGCTAAAATTCGGATTTCAATGAGTACTCCCAACTCAGGCAATCCAACCTCCACCCACAGGCATACAAACAGTTACATCACGTAAGCATTTAGCCGCATGGCAATCCTATTGTCATGGTAACACTCACACGCATGCGGTATGCTAAAGCATAAAAGCTCACCTCGTACTCCGTGCCAAAACAAAACCCGGTTAGCAAACATGCATGACCTAGTTTCATGTTAAGTGGCTAATGCAACACAGGCATGGATGTAATCTAGACTAGGCTCGGCTAACCCTAACATGGCATATGAAATGCTATCACATAGCACGTATTCAATTTGGAAATCGAAAGTGCGATGCAGTTTGTATGATGTACCGAGCCCGGTGCATGTAAACAAATGCATGGATGCATGCATGCATTGCATAAGGTATGCTAAAATAAGTATGCCCTAATCTACCATAAGGTGTAAATAAAAGGGTTAGGAAGAAGTGGGATTGGAAGACATACACCCACTCACGCACACTTATTACAATTGCGCCTCGCCGGAGGGACCTAATAAATATACAAAACCAAATAAATAATTAATTAAACTAGCTAATTAAATATTACAAATTAACCAAATTAATTAATCGACTAATTAATCTAATTAAGCATTAAATGCCTCGGGATGAGGGCTAAGCTGGCAACAGATGCCCGGGATTCGCTCGGAATCACACTGCCGTGCACGGGTTGCATCTGTTTCCTCTGCTCTTCAGCTCAGTAAATTCCCAAAACTTCAGGGGTGCCTCTCAGAGCACTGAGAAACATCATCGGCTCGATGAGAGGGCCACCGCCGAGGAGAATTTCCATCGACTGAATTCTCTTATCGGCGCCAAAGGCGATTGGTCGGCACTAAAAGGTGCGGTCGGCACAAATTAGCCCGCAAAACTCAGAATCGACAAAGAAGAGAGGGAACAAAAGGCAAGCGAGGCAATTCAAGGTATATATGCACTAAACACATCCCAAATCATGCTACGAACTTAAGAGGGCATGTGCCTCGATTCGGAGCCTGTCGCGCATTTCCATGCGTGATGGCCTTAAGAACCAAGAGTGCAACTTTGATTTCAAATGCATGCAATGCAAACAAAGGTGCCAAACCTCTATCAAACTCACTTCAAGAGGTCCAACATGCACAATGTTAATGCAACCCTAAGCATGTCATCTAGCGTGCAATATGGCAATGCAATGCAAGAATATTGTTGTGTAAACATACAAGCATGCAAAGCAAAGTAGGAGTGGACTTACACATGAATTGGACAACTCTAAAAGGCCCAAGAACAAGTGGCCAACATGCTCGAAAATGAAGACTAGAATGCACACCCATATGCATACAATTATGGTCCAACACTTAGGCATTCATAAACAACTCTCATGCATTCTTAAAGAGGCCAAACATGGACTAATAGCATGCATTGTAAGTTCTGAAAATCAAGCAAAACATGTTGCCAAAACATGCAACAAAGCAAGCCAAATACACAATAAATGGCCCAAGTACTTGAAACAAGCCATGAAGGCTTAAACCAAGGCCAAACCCACCAAGCCTCACAAGGCCAAGGGGGCTCAAAACAGGTTACGTGCAGATCTAAACAAGGCTAGGGGCACACCTAGATGGCATCTAAAAGGCTCGAAATCAAGGGCATGCACACATGCACTTTCAAAGGATGTACAACACATGTAACCAAAGCATTAAAGATGCATGCTAGGCAATCAAATAAGCATGTATGGGGGATGAAATAGCATGGAAGATGGTCCCATCCATCAAATACAAAGCTAGAATAGCATACCACACATTCATGCTTTTAAGGCCAACAAGCCAAATACAAAGGAGCTACAAAATGCATGCTAAGAATGACCAAAATGATCATGGACAGAGCTAAAGCATGACAAAATAAGCTTACAAACTTCACAAGTCTAAGCCTAAAACATGCTAAAAACTAGGGCTAACAAGCTAGTCATGTTAAGGCAATATTAAGGCATTACAAAGTAACTATGCAAATCATGCAAAGAGTACTAAAACCCACTTGAAGACATGCTATAATATGGCAATGTAAGCATGGTAAACAACCAAAACATGCTCAATACACAACTAAACATGGAACTCTCACAAGAAGCCAAACTTGTCCTTTTCAAGGACATCAAGGAGAGGGGGTGGCCCTCTCCTTCTTGAGACTTCAAGGCATGCTCTTCACCACTGAAATCCCTCAAGATTTCAGTGGTGAAGAGATCCCAAGACCAAAATCTCGGATCTCTCCAAAATGGCACAAAAAGTGGCCTTTTCAAGGCCTAAAGGTGGTCAAAGTTCCTCAAACCACAAAGCACTCTTAATATACAATAAAGAGGGTTCAAACAGAGGTTTGATGTGCCTAACACTAGGCCAAAAACTGTTTTAAACTAGGTAAAAACAAGTTGCAAAAAAAGGGAATAAAGTGTAAGTTTCTTACCCTTGTTGACTACCTTCACAAAGGTTGATGTTGTTGCCTCCTTGAGCTCAAAAACCACCAAAAACTCCAAGGACAACCTGCTGGAGCTTCAGTTCCAAGAGAAAGGTGGAACACTAGGTGCTTTAGTGCAATAATATGGACTAAACACCTAGAGTTCAAAGAGAAAAAGAGATACAAAGTGTATATCTAACTTAACCCTAAAAACCAGAGCTCCAGCTCCCTAACAATGGCTAACCTTCTGAAAATTGCCAACCTCTAAGCCAAGAGGGAGAGCTTCCCTCTTATAGGCCAAAAGCTTACAAGCTTGGCCACTAAGCAAGCCCATCCCTCCATACACGTGTATGGAGGGGAAACAAGTTGCAAAGCAGTGAGAAAATATCTCACCAAGCAAGTGCAGTGGTCGGCAGGCAAAATGGTCATTTCGCCCAAAAGCAGTGCCGGCCGGCACAAAATAGTGCCGACCGGCACAATATAGTGCCGGTGACAACTCTGACCAGAGGTAGCCTCTAGACCCAAATGGTGTGTGGGGATGCCTCATAAAGCATTCCACGCCTCAAAGGCAAAACACAAGTGTTTGATGCAAAACCAAGCACAAACAGTCGAGTTCGGAGGTCCTGAGGCAAGGCTCGTACAGCCGAGAACTCCGGGGACTCCAAACGAACACAAACATGGATAATCACCGAATGTTCCAACGGTGACGTCCAAGTCTTGAGGACGGTCAAAAATGGGGTGTCTACAGTTGCCCCTCTTTGACAGAACTCGAAAGTCATAACCATGACGGGAGTGAATGTCAAAGCCCAGAGACGACCCATTTTTGACAAGGCCGAAGACTTGGACAAACATACAAAGCGCAAATGGTTGAACTCGCAAGCTGCCTACGTATCCCTTAGGGAATCAAACCAGCGTAGTTCAAGCACAGGCACACACGCCAAGGATAAGATATGCGCCCGTAGGCAGGGGCAAAATGCAACTGAAAATGCAAGAAGCCACGCATAACTTATGATCATGCAAAGAAAGCTGTAATAAAGCATACATGCGATAGTTATAAGCTAACATGCAACAGTCTACACTACAATGTAGAAAGGATGTAAGAGAATTATGCAATTCTCAAAACGTCTCACTCGGAGAGATACAATACCTGTGCGGCTCGTCCGGTTGCACCGGCGGTAAATGAACCGTACATACAATATCGTGCCTGAAAAGAAAGCAAACTTAACAAGTACAATATTGTTAGCAACAATGCATGACAATGCAATGAAGTGCGCAAAACAATGCAATGATATGCAATTGAATCTAAATGTAATGCAAATGATATGCAAAACTACAAAACAAATATATACAATGCAAATACTATGCAATGTAATATGCAATGCAATTGAATCATGATTCAATCACGAGCGGTTCGAAACCACACAAATGTCAGGGAGATTGATGGAAGTAACAAGTCCGTGTCCCATAGAACGATGTCTGATCTATGGGGAATACGCACGAACATCCGTGTCCCATAGAACGATGTTCGATCTATGAGCAATACGCACGGATACAAGAACAGATATTGAGTGGATTGACATAAGTGGGGAAACGGTCCGCTGGGGATTGGATAATAATCCTAATGCCGGATGCAATAATTACAATACAATGTAATGGAAATGGATACAATGGATATGGCACGCGGGCCAAACCGTATTTTGCCTAGGAAAGGCATGCACACGTACAAGCCATGTCTAACACAGAACAGGGTGCCGCAACCTCAAACCAACATACCAACGTGGAGTAGGCGCGATACACGAACAGAACTATGCTTCAACACGAGAAGTATGGGCACATACTAGACCAAGCTCAACAAGGAAAGGCGCAAGCCATGAATGGGAGATGATGCAGTGAATGCATGCGATGGAATAGATACAATGGATACGGCACGCGGGCCAAACCCAGTCTTGCCTAGGAAGGGAATGTACGCATACAAGCCATGTCTAGCACAGAACTTCTGCATACAGAACTGTGCTTCAACGTGAAAAGTAAGGGCACATACCAGACCAAGCTCAACAAGGAAAGGCGCGAGCCATGGATGGAAGGGATGCAGTGAATGCATGCAACTAAAATGCAATAGAAATGGATATTTACAGAAAATGCATGACATATGCACTATACTACAATGATGATGCATGACATATGCATGTTTTGTTTTGTTTTTGTTTTTTTTTTTTTGAAAATGCATGACATATGCGATAGAATTGATGATGCATGGAATGCATGTTTTTTTTTGAATTTTGGATTTTTGAAAGTGCATGACATATGCAATAGTATTTACAATGAAATGCATGATAAATGCAATGTGATGCAATGGTCGCGATTGCAGTTTTCCCTATTCTACCAACGGGGCGACATACTAGGTTGGTTCAGTATCCAGAATTGAGGCGTAAACACGCCGCCTCAACCTATGGGGCTTCCATACAGATTTCAAGCCGAGGGTACACCCCCCTGGGTATTCAAACCAGACTTTAGTCTCGGAAATTCCGAACCTTTGCGTTCTAGGCATAAGCCGTTCAAACTCTAGTTTTCACCGTCTCCATTGGTCTCTTAGGAACTCACTGAAAACACAGACGGGTGGCTTTACCAGACCACCGAAAGTCGTTCGAGCACGACAAACAACGAAGGAATTGCACCTTCAGAGGACTTAAGGTCTCCTAGACCGTGTGTGTTTAATGTATGCATGACAATGCATGTTTTTTTGAAATGCACGCCAACGCGCGGCTTTGAGATGCATGATAATGCAAATGAGCGGGTTTAAGGTCTTGCCGGACCTAGGGGGCAACCGATGAGGTGCGCTAAACAATGCGATGGAATGCATGCCAAATGCAATGAGGTGCACACCTTAATGCACCGGAGGTCTTGCGCCTCCCGAGGATTTAAGGTCTCCTAGACCGTGCGTGTTTTTGGTCCCGCCGGACCCGGGGGGCAACTGTTACACAGTACTCAAATGCATGCAATGCAAATGAGACGCGCATGAGACGTGCGTGCCTCAAAAGATGGAAAATGGAGTGCAATGAGGTACGCGTGCCTCAAAGGATGGAAAATGAAGTGCAATGGGGGGTGCGCCAAACGGCGCGATGAAATGCATGCCAAATGCAATGAGGGGCAACTTCAGTGCACCGAAGGTCTTGCACCTCCCGAGGATTTAAGGTCTCCTAGACCGTGCGTGTTTAAGGTCCCGCCGGACCCGTGAGGGCAACCGATGAGGTGCGCTAAATAATGCGATGGAATGCATGCCAAATGCAATGAGGTGCACACCTTAATGCACCGGAGGTTTTGCACCTCCCGAGGATTTAAGGTCTCCTAGACCGTGCGTGTTTTCGGTCCCGCCGGACCCGGGGGGCTACTGTTACACAGTACCCAAGTGCATGCAATGCAAATGAGACGCGCATGAGACGTGCGTGCCTCAAAAGATGGAAAATGAAGTGCAAAACGAGGCGTATGTGCCTCGAGATGCAATGAAATGCGAAATGAGACACACGTGCCTCATTTGATGGAAAATGAAGTGCAAAACGAGGCGTACGTGCCTCGAGATGCAATGAAATGCGAAATGAGGCATACGTACCTCATTTGATGGAAAATGAAGTGCAAAACGAGGCGTACGTGCCTCGAGATGCAATGAAATGTGAAATGAATGTGACGAGGTACGCTTTAATGCACCGAAGGTCTTGCACCTCCCGAGGATTTAAGGTCTCCTGGACCGTGCGTGTTTTCGGTCCCGCCGGACCCGTGGGAAAATGAAATGCAAAACGAAGCACATGAGGTAGCACATCTCACGGGACTCAAAATGGAATGCAAAATGAAGCAGTATGACACGCATGCCATATGACAATGCAAAACGGTGCAAGTCGCAAGGGACGTGCAAGATTGCGTGATACGATACGCCGGGAAATGCGATGGATGCGCGTAACGCACACGGGGCAACTTTTGAATCTCTGTACATGACAAAAGGATACAAAAGGATACAATCTCTGCTTGAATTTGAGTGCCACACACAGAAGACAATTAAGTCGAAACGGAGGCCGGTTGAACATCGGAGATGCACTTTATCGCACTTTCTTGAGCTATGAAGACCCAAAACTCATCAATTTGCCTAAACATGGCCTTGGGAATACCACCGGCTGGGTGGGGTGGCCACCGGCTGCATGAACTCATCTATCGGCACAAAATTGTGCCGACCGGCACAAAATAATGCCGACCGGCCAAAAATGACTGATCGGGGGCAGTTTTGCCATTTTGCTCCGGGCTTTATAAAATAGGGTTTTAAACCCTATTTTTCACACTTCCAAGCCGCCGAAAATCCCTACCCTCTCTCTCTAGAGTATTTTCGACCCTCGATCCTCGTATTTTCTCGCGTTTTACGTCATTTTCGTCGTCCGATTCGTGAATACCTTCGCGTTTCGAACACTTTGAACCGAACATTTCTCCATTTCGGTATTCCTTTCGCTATTTTCGCCTTTTCGGGACTTGTTCCCCTCGATTTTCTCTTCATTCTTGTGTCTTTTCACATTCCGACCCTTCCGGCCATTTCCGACCCTCTCGGGGTTGACTTTCTCGGTTGACTTTTCGTATTCCGGCCCATTTTTCATTTTCCGGCCATTTTCTCGCTACCACTACCATGGCAGATGAGGTTCCACATGTCGGGACTCCCCCGGACCATGAGATGGACCCCGGGGTCGAGCTCCTCCCGTTGAGCGAGCGCCCATTCGATCCGGCGACCTATCGCCCGGCCATCCACGTACTACCACCTGACGGACTCCGCCACTTCCGCGGCTTCGACAGAGTTTTAGACCCGGAGCTTCTGCTGCGCGAGCCAGCCTCCCACTTGTCTGTTGGCGCCACCGAGGTAACATTCTGGTCTTTTATTTTCCGCAATGTAGATTTCGCCAATCGCCGTAGCTAATCGAACCCCTTAATCGCTTAATTCGATGTATTGTCATCAGTAGTTGATTGTAGACAACTTCAGAATCGAGCATCTAGGACCGACGCACATGCACACACACTGCACTAGTCTGGATCACGCAAACACATGGCACACATTGCACTATCGATTCGCCGACACCCGGCGCTTATTTGATTCTGAAAACTCGCACGCATGCTAGATTTGCACAAAACTACACCAACACGCGGACACATCACACGTTGTAGTTTACTGAAACATACCGAGACCTGGCTCCTATTTGAACGTTGAAAAACACGTACACACACTGTTTACACCGACCCTCATAGGAGCACTGACATGCCACAGACCATAGCCCACCCACTGGTAAGCTGAAACCCGATATCTGCTTGAATCTGGAAAATGTGCACATATGCACCGTATCTGCATGCTAACCTTCACAAACACACTGATACATCACAGGCCATAGCCTACCTCAGTACACTGAAACCCGATATCTGCTTGAATCTGAAAAATGTGCACACATGCACCAAGTTTACACTGGAGCATCTAAAACACACTGACGCACCACGGTTTTGTAGTTTACTATAAGCACACCGGCACCCGGTTTCTGTTTGAATTTTAAAGATAATCTGCACGCATACTAGATTTATACCAACTGCATATCTTCATATGGCTTTGCAATTTCTTGACTACAGGGAGACGTCCATACTCTTCGTGGGTATGGGAACATTACCGCTCGCGACTGGTACGCCGAGCTGCCCGACGCCGTTAGCCGTATTGTGGACCGGGCCGGCTTCGGTACCTTCTGCAGAGGGCTTTCCAGACTCTCCACTTGCAGACCTCTTCTTGCTGCTCTGGCAGAGAGGTGGTGGGACACCACCGATTCTTTTCATCTATCGGAGACCGGGGACATGACGATGACCCCTTACGACTTCTCGATGCTCACTGGCATCGGGGTGGGGGGTGATCCGATCCCCTTCGACACAGACATGGACGAGTGGATCGCCGCTCAGGTTTATTTGCTCGGCGAGGCGCCGCCGCTTGTTCGTCCAGGGTTCGTCCGCTATTCCTGGTTCGAGGTGCAGTTTCGAGTGCGGACCATGCTAGTGGACGCGGCTCCGATGACCCAGGAGGCTGCTGAGAGGTATGCACGCGGCTTCCTCATGTTTTTGCTAGGGACCACCCTATTCGCCGACCGGGCGAACACCGTGCCTCTCTGCCTCCTCAGCGCACTGGTGGACGTCCGACGGATTGTGCAGTATGACTGGGGTGGTGCGGCTCTGGCCACCCTTTACGGTTACATGAGCTCCGTTTCCCGTGGTAGCGGGCAGTTGCTCGGGGGCTACTGGCGAGCCTGGGAGGTATGTCTTCTTCTCTGCTTTTCATTTACATTCGTACTTCAGACTCAGACATGCGCACACCTTGTTGTCGTATCGGTACACACGCACACACATACGCTTTATCTTATACCGACATCGTTCACACTGTACACCCTGCTCAACACAATACACAACACACGGCTCTGTTATTTCTGCTTTATTCTGTACTCTGCATTATCTGATAGTCGTTCTGACGTCTGTTTTGCAGCTGTGGGTGTATGCCTACTTCCCCAGACTGGAGCCAGTACCGGAGACGGAGACCCCTCTGGTCGTCCCCTTCTCTCGCCGTTACGACGGGCGATGTGTCCGGAGACCCCGGGACACTTTCAGCTTCTACCGTCGTTTCTTCGATACTATCACCCCCACTGAGGTATGTTTTACTTACAGTCCGTTTGAAGCTTCGCTTTCATGTGTACATTTCTATATCAGTAGATGATCAACTGTATTTCATTTCAGGTCACCTGGCAGCCGTGGGCTCCACTCCCAGCGGTGATACGAGATAGGTATGCTGGCGCCACCGAGACCTCGCGCTACCGGATTCTCCTGGAGGGCCCGGTCTGTCGGGCCTGGTACCTGGGTGAGCGCTTCTTGCGTCAGACCCTGGGATTGCCGGAGCAGATAGTTCCGATCCAGCCTCCCGAGCGCATGAGGGAGACTGAGGGGTACAGCTTCCAGCAGATGGAGGACTACACCCTTGGCTGGGCCGTGGACATTGACGCTGACAGGGGCGAGGGCGACTATTCAGAGTACGTCCGGACCTTCATCATGCGGCCTTTGAGCAGGGGCTCTCGAGCTGATCCAGTGAGACCAAGGCGCCAATGCCCGGCAGAGAGACAGAGCAGAGCAGGCGGGGCCATCACAGAGGCCTCGGGCTCGTGGCGGAGAGTCTGAGAGGGGCGAGGGACATGCCGCCCGCTTGCCTACTATGTTGACTTATAGGGGGCGGGCGGGCAGACCTACCAGATCCCTTTTGCTCCTCCTCCGGCTGGTCACGAGTTGGCCGGCATTCCCGAGTTGCCTCCGGTATGTATTACTTTATTTCTGCATCTTGCATTGTCTTTCTCATTTCAGTTCTTTCAGATATCCCACAGAATACTGATATATTTAATACTTTTTGCAGACCTCCTCCGAGTATACCCGCCAGTCTGTGGAGCTGAATGCCTCCCTGCTGGGGATGCTGCAGCGGACTCTCGACGCCTTGGCCGCCTACGGCTTGCCGGTATGTTTTACTGACCACGGTCTCGAATCATACTCTGTTTCGCTGTCCGCTTCATCGCACAAAAATCGATAAACCGCCACGGTTTTCATACATTGTACTCATACACGTGCATTCTCATCGATAAAGCTCACTCACACGGCATTCACACACCGCACTCATACACCGTGATTCTCAGACCGATAAACTGCCACGGCATTCTCGATGTGTTTGTTCTCAGATTTTCACCTCCTTTCCCGATCCCTCCAATGGGTGACCTTTGCTCACTGGGCCTCCGTCTCTACTCGGGATGGCGTGATCTTCCCCGTGCAGGGGGCGTGGTCATGTGGGGCGACTCACGAGCTCCGTTCAGGAGATGGGGAGTCGGGCGAGGGGATCGAGTCATTTATGAGGAGGCCGGATAGCTCGAGCTCGGGCTCGGCAGTGGCAGCCCGACGACGCTTTTGTGCTTCTGCCCAGGAAGAGGGCGAGGACTGATCCTTAGGCATGAGGCCTACTACTGATGATGATGACTTTGCTGCTTCTTTTCTTTATTTCTTTTCTTGTACTTTTCTCTTTTGGTAGATAGAGTACTATGTACTGCCACAGGCAGATTTTTTGCTTTTCTCAAACTATGTATTTGAAAGAGATGATATATAAAACAAACTTTTTGTCTAAAAGAGTGTTATATCTGTATATCTGCGTATACCTGCACATTTTTACATTTTCCATCGCATTGCATCATACTACACCTCAAAGGTAAATGATGTTGATTTGTATCTGACAATTGAACAATTGCACTGTGATAATCAAATAACCAACCAATTAAGCAGCAAAACAGCTCATACGAACCACTACTCAATCTGAACATACAGCCCATACTCTACTGGGGACTGATCTGCTGGGGATCGATTTGCATACAGCCCATAACACAGCATTTGGTTCATTCTGCACACAGCAAACTCTGAACAGATAGCCCTAACCTGACGAGACAAATCACAAAGCTGACACGGTTGCAGTTGAAACACATTCGGATGTCCCAAATTTTTCCTTTCCTTCTCTTGCTTTGCACGGATGTAGAGAATGGCACAGCATTCTGAGCATAAGTGATTACCTTTTGGAAGAAGATGGGTTCCCAACCGGGGTATCGAGCCTACCACAGGACACGACGAGACAGACTCAAACGAAGAAACAAAAGGCACACGACCTAGCACAACAAGACACACTCGGAAAAGACTACAAGGCCAAAATTGAGACCGACAAATCGAAAGACACGACACACAGACATGTTTAAAAGAGACCTCAAATTTCGAGGAGCCAGTTCCTCTGGGTAGGTTTCCCACCCCTTCTGATTTGTGTGATTCTCACATCACTCGACCCTCTGGCTCGGTTTTTCTCACAAAAACCCTTTTCTCACTTTTTCTCTCATCGCACATCTCTCTATTCTTTATTCTCTCATTTTGTATCCCTCCCCAAGGTGAATGACAGATGAATAGGAAGTTGCGGATTCTCATCCAATGCTGTTAGCTCGCGGCTATTCCTTCTGGCGAACAGAGTGCCTCTCGGGCAATCAGGTTAATGGGGGGAAGACAGAGGACCTGATTCAATCGTGCCCCTAGTTCGTCATTTTGACCATTTTTGTTGTGTTTTCTAAAACAGTTCTGACCAAAATGAGAGTTAGATTAACGCACTTATTCAATTTTGATTTGAAAATTATGCGAGTCAGGCTGTAAGCACTGAAAATTCTCCTTTTGTTGGATCCAAACATGGTCCAATTTTAAAAAAATGAAACAGTTTTTGAGAAAATAAGTCGACCTCAGTAAAACTTTTCAAAAACTATTCTTGCAAACAAACGATGCTCAACGAGCGTGAAACTTACCCTCGAGATATGCAACCTCGGATCGGAGGCAATGGAAAATTGCCCCTTGCTTGAAGGGGGAATATGGCAACGGAAAGTTTCCCCTAGTTTGAACGGTAACTTAGGGCAACTTTTGGACATGGATGGCAACGGAGGGCAACGGAGGGCAACGGAAAGTTGCCCCTTGTTTGGATGATGCCGCGGCATGTTGTAAGCCGGTCTTTGTTGACGACGATCGGATCCTCGGACGCGGAGAAGTCGAAGATGGCTTGAATCAATATGTGGACACAGTCACCTGGAAGGTGTTGGTGGTTTGGCTTCAGGAGGAAGTTAATCGCGCGGCTCCGGGTTACTGCAATCAAGACATCGGATTCGGAGTGGGCGAAAGTGATCAAAACCATGACATGGCCCGGGACGCTATGGAAGCGTTGAAATGGACTTCGTGATGAAGTTGCCTACGTATCCCAAACATGGGAATCAAGCCTTACGTAGTTCCGGTTAAGGTACACTCGGGTATTTTAACCTTCGCTATTTTTAGGCTCTAATTTTTGCCAAGGTGCCCAATGCGGGTTTTCGACCTTGCGAGCTTTGTTCTTTGTTTTCATTCTCTTTTTTCTTTTTCTTTCTTTTCTTTCTTTTCTTTTGTGGTTTTCTTTTTTCTTTTCTTTTTCTTTGCTCTAACTTTTGCCTGGGTCGCCCTTTCCGGGTTTTCGGCCCAGCAAGCCTCTCAAAGGGTAAAAATGTGACCAGTCCATGCCAAATGGTTCTGAGATTGAAGCCCTCTGTATCCAGGAGAGTGGCTGTTGTATTGATTTGCAGAAGGATCCACCTTTTGGCTTTTCGAGCATATCGGACATTTTTGCCCCTAGTTCGAGGGGTGCTTCTGATTTAGCTTCGTAAGCTTCTTCTGATGAGGTCTGATCTTCTTGATCTGACTTTGGTGCCTCATGTTCGAGGGCTGCTTCAAATTTAGCCACACAGGCCTTACATTGTGGTTGACCGTTGAACATTCTGAATGCCAGTTCAAGGTTTGAAAGCCAGGGGGGGAGTCTCGAGGCTGAGAGCGATCCTAAGCTGCACAATCTCAAGAGCGATTCCACACATGTCTTCGCAGAACCGCGCAAAACATTTTTTGAAAGTTTTTAAGAAAGCGACAAATCGCTCGCGCCGAAGACAGCGTAGGACCAATCTGGATCAAAGCTAGGGTCCTTCTCAGTACTCACGCCGACAAGCATGATTTCATTCATTAAGGGCTTAGTATGTCTCTCTTTCTCTCAGATTGATCAAAATTTTGCAAAACCCGAGGAATTGCTTCCTCTTTGTTTTTATCATCGCAGTGTTCAAAGAAGGTTTTGAAAAACTTAGGTCAAAACAATAATCTTTAAAGCACAAAAAAGCAGGTGGAATGCACTGTCACCCCATTCGAATTCTCTGGCACAACTAGCCCAACATAAATGGTACGGGAACACGATAGCCGCGGCTGTTTCAATCAGGTTTCCTAGATGTAAACTGGCTCCACGGCAGAGGTAGACCCAAAAAGAAAGCAAAAAGAAGTAATTACAAAACAAAATGGTGCTCGAGGCAACAACCCCGAAGTCACCTAGTATTCTTATACAAAAGAGGAACTGACTCATTACGATTAGACAGACCCTTAAACAAAAGGACTGACTCAAAACAATGAGACAGACTCAAGACAAATCAAAAGACTGACTCGACACCCAAGTCAGGTTTTACAAAACTAGCATCGGCAGTGCTCAAAAATCTGGCCAAACGCCATATCCAAAAATGTACCAGATATTGCCCGCAGGCAGTTGAATCCCAATTACATACTCGCAGTATCGGTGTCCTCGGTATCTGTGTCCTCACAATCCAAGAACTCTGTAGTGACTGATTTGGCCGAGGTAGGTGGGAGGATAACCTTGTTATCAATCAAATCTGACCTCATGTGGGCGGAAGCAATTATCGGTGGTGTGGCGGTGTTGATGGTACGCCTGATCTTGAGTGGCATCATGGCTCTTTGGAAGGGGTTTGGGGAGCGGCCTAGGATCAAGGGGCGTGAGATGCCCCTTTTTGGCTAGAATCAGAAGTGCCCTAGACAAAGGCATGTAGAGGGGATGGAAGGCCCTGCGCCCTCGGGGCAAGTACTTCGGAATCTGAGGACTCTTGCTAGATGCACTAGCGAACGGGTCAGCGGGTGCAGCCTTGGATTTTTGATCCTTTCCGGATGCAGGGCTGGGAGTGGAAAGAACCTTCTTGGCATGACGGGGCCTATCCCGGTTCTCTGATTGACTGGAACTGCCCTCAGGCGAAATAGGGAAAACGTCATCCATACTTCTGGTTATAATCGCGGATACCTGTTGTTTGCTCATTCCTCTGGTTTTCAAAGCCTGGACTGCCCACAGCAGTTGTTCCACAGGATCGGCCTCGGCCTTTACTTTGTCTTTGCCTCTGGCTTCAGCCTGATGAGAGGTTTGGGTTGGTACTGGTGCATCATTGTTGTGGGTGGAGGTCATCTCCGACTGATTGAGCTCGATCACAATCCGCCCCAGTATCGGAGGCTCCTGGGGTTCGAAATTTTCAGCATACGGTGCAACCGGTGGCGAGGTTGACATTCCGTAAGCGAGATCCGCCACGGACCTCTGGAGCTCGCCTATCATTCCCATTAACTCGAATGCAGTAGGCTCGCGAGCCTGATAGAACTGAGGGGCCCAGATTGGGTGTGCAGCGGGCGACCTAGGCGGGTGTGGCATATCAACAGTAGCCTCATCTTGTGGGGTGGTTCCTTGACTCGGCGCGGCCGTCATGACCACAATCTCTTCCGAAGTTACGCATCATGTTCGGTCTGTCTCGGCGAGAGAAGACACTAAGCTTACGACTCAACTCTCTGAATCATCGAATGAAGCGGAAAACAAGCGAGATTTCAAATTTCAAATAGATCAAACAGGCGTGGTCGAACAACCTATTTACTCTTGAATCTTGTTCCCGAAGTCAACATCCCCAAATCTGAAACTGATTTCCGCAGATATAACTGATTCCCACAAACTGATACTGGTGTCCGCAGGCCGGATGCCCAGATTTGCAAATTGGTATATGCATTCCCCTGTAGAGATACACTCTAAAGCACATAGCAAGTAAATGAGAACCAATACACCCCTATGTTGGGGTAGGGTCTCCCTGTCCTATTTTGTCAGGAGCTAGGGTTTTACTACGCACGCAGCGGTTTCAAACAACCTATGATCGGGTAAGCATTCTGTCCTAGTTTGGAATGGTCACTACGGATTCGAATATGCACTAGGTCGAATGGTCAAAAAGGGGTGCCTCGGTAAAACCGGGGTTTGTGTTCCCCATCTTGGCAGAGCATAGCAAGTCGACCTTATGGACATGCCTTGACAAGACAAGCCTCCCAAGAAACCGCTCAGGAATATCAGATGGCCAACACGGTGTCCTAGGCGCACCAATGCACATGCAATGCAAAGAAACACATAAGTGTAGTCAAAATAGGATATCACGAGTTCGAGTCAAGCTCTCTAAACCCCCCAGAAGTCGCCAGAATCATGAGACCTCGCTAACGATTCGGACTCCTTTTGTGTCGGTTCATCTGAACCAAAGAGTCCAAATCCAAATCGTTTGAGAAAACATTTTTGAAAAGTAGTGCCAAACATGGACTGCTTTGCGGATTCTGAGTCGCCACCTAAATATTTTATTTTGGGAAATTTAGGAAACCACGACTCGGTGCAGAATACATGTCCGTCATCACCAAAGTGGTCTTGGCTCGGGAGCTTGGGTACGATCGGGGAAGGTCAGCTATGAGCACCCCCTTTCGCCCGGTCCGAAGACCGGCCTCTACTAACCGTGATATCCGATTTTGAAAACATTATGCGTTCTTATTCCGGTTATTAACCTAGAATTACTATGTGATGCGCACAACACAAAAGTATAGACTAGATCGCCTAACTTGGAAATAAACATTGCATATCCGTTTTGTCTCGAAAAAAAAACGTGTCGTTTTCTTTTGCTACTCGCAAGTAGGCTAAAATTCGGATTTCAATGAGTACTCCCAACTCACGCAATCCAACCTCCACCCACAGGCATACAAACAGTTATATCGTGTAAGCATTTAGCCGCATGGCAATCCTATTGTCATGTTAACATTCACACGCATGCGATATGCTAAAGCGATAAAGACTTACATCGTACTCCGTGCCAAAACAAAACCCGGTTAGCAAACATGCATGACCTAGTTTCATGTTAAGTGGCTAATGCAACACAGGCATGGATGTAATCTAGACTAGGCTCGGCTAACCCTAACATGGCATATGAAATGCTATCACATAGCACGTATTCAATTTGGAAATCGAAAGTGCGATGCAGTTTGTATGATGTACCGAGCCCGGTGCATGTAAACAAATGCATGGATGCATGCATGCATTGCATAAGGTATGCTAAAATAAGTATGCCCTAATCTACCATAAGCAGGTAAATAAAAGGGTTAGGAAGAAGTGGGGATTGGAAGACATACACCCACTCACGCACACTTATTACAATTGCGCCTCGCCGAGGGACCGAATAAATATACAAAACCAAATAAATAATTAATTAAACTAGCTAATTAAATATTACAAATTAACCAAATTAATTAATCGACTAATTAATCTAATTAAGCATTAAATGCCTCGGGATGAGGGCTAAGATGCCCGGATTCGCCGAATCACACCGCCGCAGCACGTTGCTGTTTCGCTTCTCGCTTCATTTTAAAATTCCCAAAACTTCAGAGTGCCTCTCGAGCCGAGAAACATCATCGGCTCGCAGAGGGCCACCGCCGAGGAGAATTTCCATCGGCATCGATTCTCTTATCGGTGCCAAAGGGCGCCGGTCGGCACTAAAAGGTGCCGGTCGGCACAAATTGTGTTCAAGAAACTGAATCGACAAAGAAGAGAGGAACAAAAGGCAAGGCAAAGGTAATTCAAGGTATATATGCACTAAACACATCCCAAATCATGCTACGAACTTAAGAGGGCATGTGCCTCGATTCCCGGGCCACCAATCGCGCATTTCCATGCGTGATGGCCTTAAGAACCAAGAGTGCAACTTTGATTTCAAATGCATGCAATGCAAACAAAGGTGCCAAACCTCTATCAAACTCACTTCAAGAGGTCCAACATGCACAATGTTAATGCAACCCTAAGCATGTCATCTAGCGTGCAATATGGCAATGCAATGCAAGAATATTGTTGTGTAAACATACAAGCATGCAAAGCAAAGTAGGAGTGGACTTACACATGAATTGGACAACTCTAAAAGGCCCAAGAACAGTGGCCAACATGCTCGAAAATGAAGACTAGAATGCACACCCATATGCATACAATTATGGTCCAACACTTAGGCATTCATAAACAACTCTCATGCATTCTTAAAGAGGCCAAACATGGACTAATAGCATGCATTGTAAGTTCTGAAAATCAAGCAAAACATGTTGCCAAAACATGCAACAAAGCAAGCCAAATACACAATAAATGGCCCAAGTACTTGAAACAAGCCATGAAGGCTTAAACCAAGGCCAAACCCACCAAGCCTCACAAGGCCAAGGGGGCTCAAAACAGGTTACGTGCAGATCTAAACAAGGCTAGGGGCACACCTAGATGGCATCTAAAAGGCTCGAAATCAAGGGCATGCACACATGCACTTTCAAAGGGATGTACAACACATGTAACCAAAGCATTAAAGATGCATGCTAGGCAATCAAATAAGCATGTATGGGGGACTGAAATAGCATGGAAGATGGTCCCATCCATCAAATACAAAGCTAGAATAGCATACCACACATTCATGCTTTTAAGGCCAACAAGCCAAATACAAAGGAGCTACAAAATGCATGCTAAGAATGACCAAAATGATCATGGACAGAGCTAAAGCATGACAAAATAAGCTTACAAACTTCACAAGTCTAAGCCTAAAACATGCTAAAAACTAGGGCTAACAAGCTAGTCATGTTAAGGCAATATTAAGGCATTACAAAGTAACTATGCAAATCATGCAAAGAGTACTAAAACCCACTTGAAGACATGCTATAATATGGCAATGTAAGCATGGTAAACAACCAAAACATGCTCAATACACAACTAAACATGGAACTCTCACAAGAAGCCAAACTTGTCCTTTTCAAGGACATCAAGGAGAGGGTGGCCCTCCTTCTTGAGACTTCAAGGCATGCTCTTCACCACTGAAATCCTCAAGATTAGTGGTGAAGAGATCCCAAGACCAAAATCTCGGATCTCTCCAAAATGGCACAAAAAGTGGCCTTTTCAAGGCCTAAAGGTGGTCAAAGTTCCTCAAACCACAAAGCACTCTTAATATACAATAAAGAGGGTTCAAAGACAGAGGTTTGATGTGCCTAACACTAGGCCAAAAACTGTTTTTAAACTAGGTAAAAACAAGTTGCAAAAAAAAGGGAATAAAGTGTAAGTTTCTTACCCTTGTTGACTACCTTCACAAAGGTTGATGTTGTTGCCTCCTTGAGCTCAAAAACCACCAAAAACTCCAAGGACAACCTGCTGGAGCTTCAGTTCCAAGAGAAAGGTGGAACACTAGGTGCTTTAGTGCAATAATATGGACTAAACACCTAGAGTTCAAAGAGAAAAAGAGAGATACAAAGTGTATATCTAACTTAACCCTAAAAACCAGAGCTCCAGCTCTCTAACAATGGCTAACCTTCTGAAAATTGCCAACCTCTAAGCCAAGAGGGAGAGCTTCCCTCTTATAGGCCAAAAGCTTACAAGCTTGGCCACTAAGCAAGCCCATCCCTCCATACACGTGTATGGAGGGGAAACAAGTTGCAAACAGCTGTGAGAAAATATCTCACCAAGCAAGTGCACAGTGGTCGGCAGGGCAAAATGGTCATTTCGCCCAAAACAGTGCCGACCGGCACAAAATAGTGCCGACCGGCACAATATAGTGCCGGTGACAACTACAGCCAGCCGGTAGCCTCTAGACCCAGCCGGTGGTGTGTGGGGATGCCTCATAAAGCATTCCCTGCCCCTCAAAGGCAAAACACAAGTGTTTGGTGCAAAACCAAGCACAAACAGTCGAGTTCGGAGGTCCTGAGGCAAGGCTCGTACAGCCGAGAACTCCGGGGACTCCAAACGAACACAAACATGGATAATCACCGAATGTTCCAACGGTGACGTCCAAGTCTTGAGGACGGTCAAAAATGGGGTGTCTACAACGACATTCTGATTTATTCACCTTCAGAGGAGGAGCACGAGGAACACTTGAGAGTGGTGCTTGAGTTACTTAGATCCCATAAGCTTTATGCTAAGTTTGGGAAGTGTGAGTTCTGGCTAGAAGAGGTGAAGTTCTTAGGCCATGTAGTTTCTGGGGAAGGGGTGCCTGTTGATACATCCAAGACTGAGGCAGTGCAAGACTGGGCATAGCCGAAGAGTGTATTTGAGATCCGCAGTTTTCTGGGGTTAGCTGGGTATTATCGCCAGTTTGTGAAAGATTTCTCCAAGTTAGCTTCGCCTTTGACTAGATTGACTCGGAAGGGAGTCAAATTTGTATGGAGTGAGACTTGTGAAAAGTCGTTCAGAGTTGAAAGTTAGACTAACCACCGCTCGATCGATTATTCCGAGAGAGGTTGGGTTATGCGGATCTATTGTGACGCCTCACGAGAGGTTCTAGGTTGTGTACTGATGCAAGAAAGGAAAGTGGTTGCCTATGGCTCACGTCAGTTGAAAATTCACGAGCAGAATTACCCTACGCATGATTTAGAGTTAGCAGCTGTGATATTTGCCTTGAAAATTTGGAGGCATTATCTTTACGGTGAGAGGTTCGAGGTATTCTCGGATCATAAGAGTCTGAAATATCTGTTTACACAGAAAGACTTGAATTTGAGGCAGATGAGGTGGATGGAGTTCATAGAGGATTATGACTTCGAGTTGCATTATCATCCAGGGAAGGCCAATGTAGTGGCTGATGCCCTTAGCAGGAAACCCGTTGGTGACATAGCTAGTATAGCCATCCGAGAGTGGGAGATGTTGGGTACACTTGGGGAGTTTGATTTGCTTCTGGGCGAATCCGTTGAGACTGTGGCCTTGTTTTCTGTTGTTGCACAGCCTACACTTGTGACTCGAGTGTTAGAGGCTCAGAGGGGTGACCTTGAGGTGGAGTCCCTTCGAGAGAAGATCTCAAGTAGGAAGGTTGAGAAGGGTGTGACGGTGTATCCTGACCTGAGTGTGAGATACCGAGACCGTCTGTTTGTGCCGGAGTCTTGCCGAGAGGAAGTACTCCGAGAGTTTCATCATTCACGCCTTGTGGTGCATCTGGGAGGCACTAAGATGTATCATGATTTGGGTCGTCAGTTCTGGTGGCGGGGTATGAAGAGAGATATGGCAGCTTTCGTGTCTAAGTGCCTTACTTGTCAGCAAGTGAAGGCCGAACATCAGAGGCCAGCGGGTTTGTTGCAACCCTTGCCTATTGTCGAGTGGAAGTGGGAGCATGTCACTATGGACTTCGTTGTCGGTCTTCCGAGGACACAACGGGGTAGTGATGCTATTTGGGTTATTGTAGATCGGTTGACTAAGTCGACGCATTTCATTCCTATGAGCGTTAGAGATTCAGTAGATCATCTGGCCGACTTATATATTCGGGACATAGTGAGGTTGCACGGGGTCCCAGTGACGATCGTCTCAGATAGAGATCCTCGTTTCACTGCCAGGTTGTGGCAGAGTTTGCAGAGTGCCTTAGGCACTAAGTTGACCTTTAGCACGGCTTATCATCCTCAGACTGACGGGTAGTCCGAGCGTACTATTCAGATCCTTGAGGATATGCTTCGAGGTTGTGTCCTTGATTTCAGTGGGTCGTGGGAGAGGCACTTGCCATTGGTAGAGTTTGCCTACAACAACAGTTTCCAGTCTAGTATCGGTATGGCACCGTTTGAGGCCTTGTATGGCTGACCGTGTAGGTCTCCAGTTTGTTGGGCCGAGGTGGGTGATGCACCTCTGTTGGGTTCGGAGTTGGTGAGGGAAACGACGGAGAAGGTTGAGCTTATCCGTAAGAGGCTTGTTATGACCCCAGTCGCCAAAATCTTATGCCGACCGTAGGAGGAGACCTTTGGTGTTTGAGGTGGGTGATCATGTCTTTCTGAAGATATCACCTAGACGGGGTTTGATGAGGTTTGGGAAGAGCAGGAAGTTGTCCCCTCGGTTCATTGGTCCTTTTGAGATCCTTGAGAGGATTGGCGAGGCTGCTTATCGTTTAGCTTTGCCACCGCATTTGTCCGGAGTACATGATGTGTTTCATGTGAGTATGCTTCGGAAGTATGAGCCGGATCCATCACATGTGTTGGATTGGACTGATCTAGTGGTTGATGAGGATGTCTCGTATAAGGAGAGACTGATTCGAGTCATGCATAGGCGGGATCAAGTTTTGCGAGGCAAGACCATCCCTTTGGTAAAGGTTTTGTGGAAACATCACGGGGTGGAGGAAGCCACTTGGGAACGTGAGTTAGAAGTCCGCGAGAAATATCCAAACATGTTTATTGATATGTAATATTTTGTAATATTGTTGGACTTAAGAGTTTTATATATATGTCTTGAGTTGTAAAACATTGAGAATGTTTTGGTGTAATGATAGTTATTTGAAACTTGCTTCATTATGGAAGTGAAAGGTCACATTTATACATTGAATGTGTTATATATATCATGAAATTGAATATGATATGGAAATGGGAATCATGTATAATGAAATTGTTAAAATTGGAAGGAAAATTGCATATTGATGTTGCAAGTTAGAATATATGTTGTTTTAAATACATATTGTGAGATGCCTCTTGATAAGAGATGAAATGACCGGAATTGGGTCAAGTTGTTCATTATTGTAATGTCATTGTTGTAGGAATTTGAGAAAAACCTATTTTCAAAAAACTTATGCTTAATTTCGGGGACGAAATTCTTTTAAGGGGGGGAGGTTATAGCGACCCCGGTCTTGTTCCTTTAGACTGTTGTATCCGAACTTGAGTTCCGTGGATTCAGGTTTTATGTATTGTTCTTATTGTCCTTTAATTCTTTATTTTAAGTTATAGGATGTCTTTGGGCAGGTTTGTTTCAGGTTGGTTGGGTTAGAAACCAAGTGTTGCTGTCCAGAATTTTGGACCTTCGCTCGAGCGAGGAGTTGGTCGCTCGAGCGAGCTTTTGTTTTAGTTCTTCGCTCGAGCCAGGGTTTGGTCGCTCGAGCGAGAGTCTGCGTCTTGGGCCTAGGACCTGAGAGTTGTGATTTTTGGCTCGAGCGAGCGAGGTGTTTGTGTTCGAGTTCTTCGCTCGAGCGAGCTTTTCTTCGCTCGAGCGAGCTTCTGGGTTACAGACCTGAAGCATTGAGTTTTTGGCTCGAGCGAGGTTTCTTGTGTCTGGTCGCTCAAGCGACCAAGTCTTCGCTCCAGCGAGCCTATCCAGTTTATATACGCAGCAGCGATTTTTCAAGCATTTTTTGATATATTTTTTGATCCAGAAACCCTAGTCCGACTTCTCTCTCTCCCTATTCATCTGGTTTCTTAAGTTTGATCTAGTTAGGGGGTGTTTTTACCCTAGAGTCTTTATAAAAAAGAGAGTGTGAGTCGAGGGCTTCGTTTTAATCTGAACAATCTTGAGTTTAGAGCACTTTGAGTTTTGGGTTGTCATTTCCGTCTTCTCCATTTTGTTGATTTCTTCGAGGTAGGGATTTCCTACTCCAATGTATATGTTTTGTTCTAAGTTCTGGCATTTTAATATGTTGGGGGTATTTTGGTAATTTTGAGAAAAACTCTATAAATTGATTTGTATAATTAATTTGAGGGAATTGGGAATATTAGTTGAATTCACATAATATGATGAATTATGAATTAAATAGGGTACTTGGTTAGTTTAAATCATATGCCTGTTGAATTGTTGATTTAGTTATTTTCTGTTTAGAGATAACTGTTTTGGGCTATCGGTGGAGGATAGTCATGATTGTTGTAGACATCGCATATGGATTAGGAATAACTGGAACTAATCACATTGGTTAAGTCATTACATTTGACTATTGAATTAATACAGATAAATTACATGTATTGATTGAGCATTTGCATATGCATATTGTTTGGGAGGAGATAGGGGATGTACTCCACGGTTTAGGGGAAGATAGGGGATGGACCTCTAAACCGGATTTTGTTTGGGAGGAGATAGGGGATGGACTCCATTAGCATCACTTTTATGTGTGCTTATTATATTGAAGTGTTTTATTGATACAGCACTAAAATGTGTATCAAACTGGAAGTATGAAGTGCTTTGATATGAGCCTGAGTCTCATTTGTTTTGTGAATATGATATATAGTTCACTCTTGTAAGATTGGCCAGGTTCTGAGCCATGTGGATAATAATGGAAAGTGAAATGTGTCATTGACATTAGTGTCATAGAACTGTTTAAGTCATATTGGATTATTTGGTTAACCAACTATTAAATGCTATTGCTTTATTCAATGCTTATACTTAGTTTAGTATATTTCTACTGGGTTGTGGCTCACCCTATATGGGAACATCATTTTCAGGTTCAGGTGGTTCACTACCTCCAAGGGCTTAGCTTGTGAGAATTTGGACTCGAAGACTTGTTTTATTTATTTGTTTTATTTAAATTTTATGTAAACATTCAAGCCTAGGGCTTTATTTGTATTTGAGTTAGAACTCATGGAATTGTGTCCAAGTGTTGGCTTGGCAAAATATAAGCCCGTAGGGCATTTATTATGATATTTTATTTCGGAATACTATGATGATTGAGATAATACTACGTTTTCTTTCAATAATGCATGTCAATGTTTTACATATAATGGGTTTAATTTTGAGGGCGTTACAACTTGGTATCAGAGCGTACCGGGTTTGAATACTTTGGGTATGTGGGAAGTGATTAGTATCACATTGGGTTCGTCTCGTTTGATAGAGACTTAGTGTAATTTTAAATGCTTATGTGATAACATGTTTATGTGATTATGTGGGTATGGAATGTAATTTCTAGGATGTTGATTGGACCCTTGAGTTTCTAGTAGTCTTGTTGGAAAGGCACTTGAGCACTGCTGCTTCCAACCGGAACTATAGTAACGCATTGGGACTATCATTATCCGGGAATGAAATTCGTAGGTGTGTATGTGATTATGTGCTTACGCGGAATGAATTATTGTTGTCCAATGCTTTAGGACGTGAGTGTTTAGCTTCAGCACATTTATTAATGTGCTAACGTCTTTGTTTCCTGTATTAGGATGTCAGGACGAGGACGAGGACGCGGTAGGCGTGGTAGGCCGGGTAGGTAAGAAGTGCCTGTACCGGAGGAAGTTCCGGTAGTACAGGAGATTCCGGCAGTTCAGATTCCGGAGGTACAGGGGGGAGTTGGCCAGGCCAATGTAGCCGAGCCAGTAGGCCAGCAGGCTATGGGTGCCTTGGCCCGGGAGATAGCAAGGGCATTTCAGCGTCGGGCATTCTCGAGGGTCGCGAATCCAAATTTCAAAGTTGTTGCTGCAGATGCAGAACCTTCTTTTCTGAAGAGGGAGTTCTTCCGGTCCAATCCGGACGAGTTTTTGGGGGATCCTAAAGAGTCGCTTAAAGCAGATGAGTGGCTCGAACAGACAACGAAAACGTTTGAGATGCTTGGCATCGAAGACGAGGGGTTGAAGGTGACCTTAGCATCTTTCCAGCTGAAGGGGGATGCGGGTCGTGGTGGAAGTTCACTAAGGCTCGTATTGGAGGTACGTGGGAGGCGTTTGTGAATGCTTTCCAGGAGAGGTTCTTATCTCCAGCGGTTAAGGAGAAGTTGAGAGACCAGTTCTGTCAACTTAAGCAGGCGAGTTCTTCTGTGGCCGAGTTTGAGGCTGCGTTCACTAGTCTGTCCAGGTTTGCACCTGAGTTGGTGGCGTCTGAGGAACGCCGTTGCATTGAGTTTGAGAAGAAGTTGGCGTGGCCTCAAGCTGAGAATTGTAGGAACTATGATTCGGGATTATGGGCGTCTGGCTGGTGCTGCAGCCCATACTGAGATTATGATGCAGAAGAGGAGGGACAGGCGAAAGGCTCCAAGAGGAGTCAGATGGCGAGTGATGGTAGGAGGCGAGAGGTTTCACTCCTCGCCAGCCTCGAGTAGTTTCTCTAGATCTACTTTTCTTGTGTCGAGTGCCAGTTCTGGGAAAGGCAGTTAGGGAGACATCACTTGTTTCAAGTGTGATCAGCTGGGCCACAAGTCTCCAGTTTGTCCTCAGAGGGGAGGAGGGCAGAGAGCAGCATCTTCTTCGGCTCTATCTCAGAGCCAGAGTCAGGGTAGAGGCCAGCCGCTCACTTGTTTTCAGTGCGGTCAGGTAGGACACATGAAGAGGTATTGCCCGCAGTTGGGTGGCACACCTAGTGCATTTGGTTTGAGGCAGACTCAGGGTCAGCAGCCAGCACAGTCGAGTCAGGCCTCGAGGGCCAATCAGGGGGCTTCATCGTCCATCAGGCAGGTGATCTTACGCTCCTAGGGGTGAGCAGGTTGATCAGGGGCCATCTGGGCGCGTGTATTCTATTACCGCGTAGGATCTTGTGCCGGCTCCATCTGTTGTGAGAGGTACCTTCTTGTTTTGCAACTCGGTTGCTAATGTTTTGATTGATACGGGTGCATCTCATTCCTTTGTGTCTGCTGCATTTGCATCTGTTTTGGAATTGGAGTTAGCACAGTTAGCATCTCCTATTTGTGTAGTATCACCTCTTGGGGGTGAATTGATTTTGAAACAAGGTGTTAGGGGTTGTGATATAGAGGTTGATTATCATAGAATCCCATTTTCCTTTGTAGTTATGCCTATGAAGGGCTTTGATGTTATTTTGGGTATGGACTGGTTGTCGTCATATCGGGTAGTTATTGATTGCTACCGCCAGAGGGTCACTTGTTGTACCGTTAGCGGAGAGTGTTTCCATTTTCTGGGGGACCGGGTTGGTAGTGTTTTGCCACCGGGGTATGATCCGCGAGAGCGGAGTGAGCTTAGTAGTCTACTTGCTAACCTTTCGATTAGTGAGGGTGATGAGACTCAGATCGTGTTGCCAAAGGTGGTTTGTGAGTATTCGGACGTCTTTCCCGAGGATCTTGTTGGTTTGCCACCGCACCGAGAGATTGAGTTCTCTATTGACCTAGTGCCCGGCACGGCGCCGATTTCTATGGCACCTTATCGTTTTGCCCCAGCCGAGTTAGTTGAGCTGAAGATTCAGCTCCAAGAGTTGCTAGATAAGGGCTATATCCGTCTTAGTGTTTCGCCGTGGGGTGCACCGGCCCTTTTTGTTAAAAAGAAAGGTGGTGCTTTGAGACTATGTATAGATTACCGGAAATTGAATCGGGCTACGGTTAAGAATAAGTACCCTATGCCTCGTATAGATGATCTGTTTGATCAGTTGAAGGGTTCCGGTTGTTTCTCTAAGATAGACTTGAGATCGGGTTATCATCAGTTGAGAGTCAGGGAGGAGGATATTCCGAAGACGGCATTCCGTACGCGGTATGGCCACTATGAGTTCCTGGTGATGCCATTTGGGCTCACCAATGCACCGGCAGTATTTATAGATTTGATGAACCGGATTTTCTGGGAATTCTTAGATCGTTTTGTGGTCGTCTTTGTGGACGACATTCTGATTTATTCACCTTCAGAGGAGGAGCACGAGGAACACTTGAGAGTGGTGCTTGAGTTACTTAGATCCCAAGGTTTATGCTAAGTTTGGGAAGTGTGAGTTCTGGCTAGAAGAGGTGAAGTTCTTAGGCCATGTAGTTTCTGGGTAAGGGGTGTCTGTTGATACATCCAAGACTGAGGCAGTGCAAGACTGGGCACAGCCTAAGAGTGTATTTGAGATCCGCAGTTTTTCTGGGGTTAGCTGGGTATTATCGCCGGTTTGTGAAAGATTTCTCTAGGTTAGCTTCGCCTTTGACTAGATTGACTCGGAAATGAGTCAAATTTGTATGGAGTGAGAATTGTGAAAAGTCGTTTCAGGAGTTGAAAGCTAGACTAACCACCGCTCTAGTACTGATTATTCTGGAGAGAGGGTTGGGTTATGGGTGTGAGACTCACATAAGACCACATGACGTAAGTCTCACACCTATGTGAGAAATTTGATAAAAATTTTAATAAAACTTTTAAGATTTTTAACATTACTCATAAATTATTTCTTGACAAGCCTTAATTTTAAAGTAGTAGATTTGTAAATGAAGACTTACCATACAACTACATTATTCCATATAATTATTTTTACAAACATTTTTTTTTCTATATATATATATATATATTTGGTATAGTATTACTTTTTAGTTTAAAAAAATAAAATAAAATTGTAATTACAATTTTTATAATAATAATAAGTAATAAAAATACTACAAAAATTACTCAGTAACTGCTTACGTCATAGAAAAAGGGCAAACAATGAGCGGAGCGGCGTCAGACGCATCTTGATTTGTCAAAGAACCGAACACCTACAAAAGCACATGACCGTCTAACACACAACGGTCAATTTTCTTTTATATAACTAGCCTATCACCGTGCTATACACGGGATAATTATAGATATTTATATTTGTTTTAGATTTTTTTTTTAATATATAAATTATGTTTTTTAAGATTTTTTATAAAAATAATTTAACAATCTTATCATTAACCATAGTGTATGAGAGAAGTTGAAAATGGTACTGCAGTAACTATATACAGATTGTATCTATAATTATTTGTATGAGGAGATTTTAAATACTAATTAGGAGATTTTGACCAAATCAATAAATGCTGAGTTTTTTTTATTTAATAAAAAATTTAGAAAAATCAGATTGGGATATTGAAACTCCCATAGGCCTTGGGGTTAAAAACCCCCTTGAGTGTTTATGTTTATCTAACTTTAATCATATTAAAAAATCAAATTATAAACAAAAGGAGATAACTTCAATTATATAAATCACATTTTTTTTAATGCTATCTAACTACAATTACATTTTTTTCATAATAAAAAATAATAATTGAAAAAAAAATCATTAAAATAGTAAATAAAAAGATTATTTAGAAGTATTGAACAAACTACCATCACATTTTTCTTTTTGTGAGTGTTTATGTTTATCTAATTTCAAACATATTAAAAAAATCAAATTATAAACAAAAGGAGATAACTTCAATCATACCAATCACAATTTTTTTAATGCCATCTAACTACAATCATATTTTTCTCATAATAAAAAAAAATAATTGAAAAAAAGAACCATTAAAATTGTAAATAAAAATATTATTTAGAGCCATTGAACAAACTACAATCACATTTTTCTTTTTGTGAGTTAACTTCAATCATATTAAAAAAATCAAATTATAAACAAAATGCGATAACTTCAATCATACAAATCACAATTTTTTTAATGTTATATAACTACAATGACATTTTTATCATAATAAAAATAATAATTGAAAAAAATAACCATTAAAATAGTAAATAAAAAAAGATTATTTAGAACTATTTAACAAACTACAATCACATTTTTTTTTTTTTGTGAGTGTTTATATTTATCTAACTTCAATCATATTAAAAAATAAAATTATAAACGAAATGAGATAACTTAAATCATACAAATCACACTTTTTTTAATGCTATCTAATCATCATCAATAATTAAAAAAAATCAATCACAAATTAAGTCAATTGATAATTAAAAAACACAACAATTTATTTTTCAAAAAACATAGTGAGTTAAAAAGATCAATTACAATTTTTTTTTAGCCAAAATACAATCTAATCATCATCAATAATTGGTACATTATGTCACCCTAATGAGTACAATCCATTTTGTTTTTCAAAAAACACAATGAGTTAAAAATCAAATCACAAATTAAGTGAATTGATAATTAAAAAAACACAATAATTTTTTTTTCAAAAACACAGTGAGTTAAAAAAAATCAATTACAAATTTTTTTTCAAAATATAATCTAATCATTATCAATAATTGGTACTTTAAAAATCAAATCAAATCACAAATATTTTTATACTATCTAACTACAATCATATTTTTTTCATAAATAATTATAAAGAAAAACCATTAAAACAGTAAATAAAAGATTAAATCACATTAAAAAAAGAACCATTGAACAAACTACAATCACATCACATTTTTCCCATAATAAAAATAATAAATAAATGAAAAAAAGAACCATTGAACTAACTACAACCACATTTTTTTCTTTGTGAGTTTTTAAGTTTATCTAAGTTCAATCATATTAAAAATAAAATTAAAATAGTAAATAAAAGGATTAAATAACATTTTAAAAAAAAAACCATTGAACTAACTACAACGATCATATTAATAAAAAAGAGTCATTGAATAAACTACAATCACATCACATTACAATCACATTTTTTTCTTTGTGAGTGTTTATGTTTATTTAATTTCAATCATATTAAAAATAAAATTAAAATAGTAAATAAAAATATTAAATAACATTAAAAAAAACGATTGAACTAACTACATCATATTAAAAAAAAAAGAGCCATTAAACAAATTATAATCACATCGCATTTTTTCCATAATAAAATAAATAAATGAAAAAAAAAGAACTATTAAACTAACTACAATCATATTTAAAAAAAAAAAGAATCATTCAACTAATTATAATCACATTTTTCTGTTTGTGAAGGTTTATATTTATCTAACTTCAATCATATTAAAAAATCAAATTATAATTTTTTATTCGCTAAACAAATCACAAATATTTTTATGCGCTATCTAACTACAACAGTAAATAAAAAGAAAAGTTAAGAAGGAGAAAACAAAAAAAAGACTTACTGTTTGCATACGTGATCACTGAAGTTAAAATTGTAGAAGTGAAAAGTCAAGAAGGAGAAAACAAAAAGGAGATTCACTGTTTTCAATAGATATGTGAAAAGTTAAAAAGAGAGTGTGTATTGGAAAAGTTAACAAGATTTGGAAGAATTTAATAAGTGCTAAGTTTTTTTGCGCTATCTAACTACAACAGTAAATAAAAGGAAAAGTCAAGAAGGAGAAAACAAAAAGAAGACTTACTGTTTATATACGTAGTCACTGAAGTTAAAATTGTAAAAGTGAGAAGTCAAGAAGGAGAAAACAAAAAGGAGATTCACTGTTTGCAATAGGTATGTGAAAAGTTAAAAAGAGGGTGTGTATTGGAGAAGTTAAAAAGACTTGGAAGAATTTAATAAGCGCTAAGTTTTTTTTTTTCAAAAAAAATCAAAAAAATTAAGAAATTAAGGTTCAGATATTGGAACTCTCACAAAACTTGTGGGTTAGAGATAGGTATAAATAAATAGAAAGATATAGATATTTATATTTGTTTTAATTTTTTTTAATATACAAATTATTTATTTTGAAAAATGTACTGTAGTAATTATGAGAGAAGTCAAAAAGTCTTGTGGGTTAAAAGAAGTTAATAAATGTTGAAATTAATTTTTCTTTTTTTAAAAACAAAAAATTAGAAAATTAAGATTATCATATTAGAGCTCCTATAGATTTTAAGAGTTAAAAATCCTTATTTATTTTTAATATATAGTATAGATATGTGTACGTATATATGGACTCGCATTTAATACAGGGAATGTAGGGGAAGCATGTTTTGCTACTGATGAATAACAATGCCACACGCCTAGCAAAACCCATGTGAAATTTAAAATGTTAACTAAGCTAAATTATATAGAGAGCTGATAGAGACCTCGAATTTTTTTGCCTCGAATCTGCCTCGACACCAAAACGACGTCGTTTTGGTGTCGAAATTTTTTTTTTTTTTTTTTTGTTTCCTCTGTTTGTTGCAGACAGAGAAGGGGAAGGGAGAAGAAGAGAAAAGGGAGGAAGAAAGGAGGGGGAGGGGGAGGGGGAGGAGGAGGGGGGGAGGAGGGAGGAGGGAGGAGGGAGGAGGCCGGAGGGGCCATCAAATGGCGGGAGGCGAGGAGCGGCAAGGGACGGCGAGGCAGACGAGGACGATCGACGGTCTGACGGAGGACGGCGATTTAACGACGGTCCCGACCGAGGACTGACGAACGACGGTTCGAACGAGATCTGAATCTCACTCTAACCATCTCTCTCTCTCTCTCGCCATTCGCGCCTCGACTTTGTCGAGGCCTGAATCTTTTTCCAATTATATATAGGGCCCCTCAACACCAT
The DNA here is from genome assembly GCA_025200525.1 of Camellia lanceoleosa. Lineage (NCBI taxonomy): Eukaryota > Viridiplantae > Streptophyta > Magnoliopsida > Ericales > Theaceae > Camellia > Camellia lanceoleosa. The sequence continues at coordinate 68,781,702 of CM045769.1, forward strand.
TCATGCATGCCTTTTTTTCACATATAATGCAAGTTTTTTGCCAAATTAGTATGGGAATGAGGTAATATAGTCTACTAATTTATGACAATGACATTTATGTAGGCGGTTTAACTTTTACATCACATCATTTATTAATTTATTATTTAAAGTCTATCAAAAAAAAAATATTTTAAAAATATATATTCTAAAAGCCTAGAAAAGACAATGTCAAGTCTGACGTCTCAAAAATCTATAGATCCCTGTTGCATATATAGAAAGATCTTTTATTATTCTATTTATCTTTAGAATACTAGTTGTTAGAATTAATTTATATAAACAAAGTAATATTTTTTTTAATTAAGAATATATAAATTAACATAATAAAACTCATTAAAATATCTTAACTAATTTATATTCACATCTTTGCTTATATCATCACATGCCGTTCATGACCTTTTTTTTTATATATTTTTTATGACTCAAAAAATATATAATTATACTATTTTATTTTTTAGTTATAAGGTACATTTTTTTTTAAATATTTTGTTAATCTAATCTTATTTCTTATAACTATTTTCATTTGTCGATCATGTAAGTGGTAGCCCATATTTTGTTAATCTAATCCTATATCTTTCATTTGTCAAATCATGTAGTGGTGGCCCATATATGTGTATACATGTAGACGTAAGATGATTGAAAGTATTAAAAGTAGTATTCTAATAGCACCATTAATGATGTGGCAGTAGACGTCTTTTTTCTTTTTTTTTTTTGACATTCCCAATGCATTAATATTATTAATGGTCTTTTTTTTTAATAGTATGAAGGATTGTTGATATATAGACATGCATAAATATGTACAATATATATAATAACAAAAATTAGAAATTATAATTAAATCCCACATAAAATATAATTAAAAATAATTTTATAATTAATATCATAATAAATAATAATTAAATACATAACTAAAAATAATTCTACAATCAACATCATAACGAGTGACAAGTAACATTCTAATAGATGATCTAACCAACCCTCACAAAAGTGATAACTACAATCTCGTACAAACTCCTTAGAATTTTTCAACAAAAAATACATAAAATTAGGGAAAAATTACAAATATAAGGGTTTGAAACAAAATAATTACATTATATATAAGGAAAAAATTGATACAACTCTAACACAGAAAAAGAGATCCACGAAACTAGAAACATATTTATACCATACACACAAATTACAATGTCATAAAAATAAATCTAATAATTTTTTTTCTTTTTAATTCTTTTCTAAATTTGTGAAATATTAGTAAAGCTATTTTGTTGGTTGACAATATCTAGGAAATAAAAAGAAATGACCTATTCTATAAATAAAATTAAGTAAATCTTATTGATGCTAAGTAGCATATCAATTAGTTAGAAATTATCTCATTATACATTGTGAAACATTAATGAAATATAAAATTAATAGAAAGATTTTGAAAAAATTAAGAGTCAATCCAATGATACATTTTACAAATACATTAAGTCTTAGAGTTTCTTCAATGGTTAGCAAAATTCAATAGCTAAAGTTATATTTTAGCAATGAATCATGTAAAAAATTTATAATTTAACATTTTTTTTTTTGAGGAATAATTTAACAATGTTTTTCCAATGATCAGGTTGCTATTCTTTGGCTCAACTAGCTTTGCTCAGATTAATTATTATTCTTTCGACCACTATTTTTCAACCATTACGTTTCCAACGTCGCAAAAAAAAAAAAAAAAAAAAAAAGAATTTGTTTCTTATATTTTCTATTAATTTTTTTTCGTGGTCAATTCGAAGTCATAAATTATATATTTTTTTGTGCTTCTTCTTCTTCTTTTTTTTTTTTGGTAGAGTTAATTGTGCTATTTCTTAATTTTTTTATTTTTGAAAATTTCGTTGAGATGTAGAATGTTTCATGGAAACTTTGTTGACATGACATATTTCACTATAACTAGACCTTGTGCTAAATTCGACATATGGTATATGTATGTGTATCAATTGGTAACAATTGTAAGGAAATGTTAGAATATAAAGTCTCAAAGGAATTGATAAGAAATCAATGCATGACAGAGGAACACAAGGAACAATTAAGTTTTAAACCTCTTCAACAATCCCACATGATCAAAAATTAAAAAAAATCAAAAAAATAAAATAAAATTTTGGACTTAACCACGTGTCTTGGTGTTGATGTCTTCTGGACTTGAATGTGAGTCGTTGGTGTAAAGCAGTTAAGTCTTGAGTTTACCTTTAAATAATTCAATAATATTAGTATGCTACACATAATTTAAAAAGAAAATATATATGGGAGAGAAAAATAGGATTTCATTATCCTACCTTAACAATTATTTTGAAAAACATTAAGTATTTTGATTTTACAGTTTTCAAAAATAATTTAAGAGTTTTTAATTCATATTTTTTGATTTTTGGTGAATTTTTTTTTAAATAAATTAATCATTTTTTTTATCCACTTAATCTCAATATATATTGAAAAAGTAGAAAATTTGTGAAATTTTAAAAAAAATTTCACTAAATACATTTTTTTTTCTAATGCATTTTCGCATTTTTTTTAATATTTATTGAATTCTTTTTAAATTTTTTTTATAAAAATTTTATTTTTTAAGTATATTTAAATTATACATTTAAAAATAAAAATAAAACACAAAAATTCAAAAATTATTTTAAAAACTCAATTCCAAACCGGCATTGGAAACTTTTAAACATATAAAGAATTCAAAAATTCGTTATATGTGGTTTGCAAGATATAATTGTTGTTACTCACCCAAAAAATATATAATTGTTGTGATAGACATCATTTCCGTTATGCCAACTTTTACAGGTTCGCTAATGGGGAGAACAAATCCTTTTTGTATACATTACTCATAAATGGACTGACACAGTTGCAGATCTTTTCCAGGTGGGAATATCAGCCCAATGAGCCATTTTCATTTTTGTTAGGAACAAACTTCTTGTTGAAAAATAATCTCGGTAAATTAATTAATTTAAATAAATGTCAAAAACGAAATTCAATATTCAATAAATAAAAATCAAGTAACTAAAAATACTTACAAGATTATAAACTAAACACAAAATAAATAATAGATGTGTGATTGAGACCGGTTTGGATACTATGTCTTTACGATAGAAATTCGGCCTTTCCACTGGTGCTTCAGATTTATGGACATCATGTCTTCAGAATACAAGAATCACCTACACATAGAAATAGTACTACAATCTATGTGTACTGCGAACCAAATATGTAGTAAGTACTCTAAAAAAAAATATGAAGATGAAGATGATTTTGACCACTACCCCCAAGAAGACAAAAACCTAGGATCCAATCAGTGATTGTTTTTTGTTTTAATGAGAGATTGCATTGCCATTATATACCTCACAAACCATAGCAAACAACAGTCACTTATGTGACTGTTCGGTCAAGGAAGTTGACCGTTGGACCAAAATTTGAAAAACTGAAATTCAGTTGTTGGACTAAGATTTGAAAAAGGAAAATGTTTTGTGGTACTAAATTGGGGATATTAATGTCCCTAATTTTTATTTTAGGTAATTGTTTTTTTTTTTTTTGCTTTATATGGAAATTAGGGGCATTAGTACCCCCAATTTAGTGCCACAAATCAAAACCCTTTGAAAAAATTGAAATTAAGTTTTTTATTATTATATATATATATATATTTTTCCAATACTGTTTTCTCCAAAAATTATAAGTGCCAACCCAACCCAACACAACCCACACCCGCATGCGTGTGTTTTGGATTGAGTCTATCTCACTCCATAATCCCCTCTTTACAAAGTTTATGTTCATGAGTCAATTTCTCATTCACTCGTTAATGGCTTTAACAACCATACAACATACTCTTGTTCACCACATAACAAGCAATAAAATTGCTACGTACCACCTAAAATAATGTGTGGGTTCTACATTAATTAAAGCTCAAAATATTAATGGTTTAAAACCATTTTTCTCCAAAAATCCCCCATATGAATGAAATTGATGAAAAGAACATGCAACAATATGTAAACACAAAAAGTACTAAACTAGAAATATCTTGCAAAGGAGAGGTAACTTTGGCCTTGTGAACCTTCCTTTGTAAAAGACTATCGGATTTACTAACAAACAGTGGACATAATGCCTTGAACTGTTCTGTCTTTAGTGTAAACCAAGACAACAACCTTTCACACAGTTTAATTTTCAAACACAACTTGGTCCTATCGATTGTGCCCATTTTGGCCCTAGATAATTCCTGGTTTTCATGAGTGCTCTAGAGAATTCAGCTTTTTCAATTCTCATAAAGTCGGCCCAGTTCACACTCATATAGGTGATTCTCATTAAGAGTATCCAGCTATACCCCACTTGGATTTCCAAGTTATGAGAATCATTAAAAGTAAAAACTTATCATGATCATCGTTGCAGACATCACTATGTCATCATAGAAATGGGTAGGAGATTGTCTCCTTAGTGATCTTCGTGAGTCATTCTTAATTTGGTTGTCCCTTTGAACCTAGATCTTGTGATCTTTAGTTAGCTAGGTTGGGTTGCCATTAAGGTGACTCTTAAGTGATAGGCTTTAGTCTCATCTCCTCGATGATCTCATAACCTGCTCTCTAGTCAAACCTTTTGTTAACTGATCCACAATATTATCTTTTGACCTTATGTATTCAATGGATATAACTCCATTTGAGAGCAGTTGCCTAACGGTATTGTGTGTACGTCAAATATGTCGAGACTTTCCGTTGTACATATTATTATGTGCCCTAGCCATGGTTGCTTGACTATCATAATAAATACAAATAGCTGACACAGGTTTTGGCCACATTGAAATGTCTTCTAAAAAGTGATGAAGCCATTCTGCTTTTTCTCCTGCTTTATTTAAAGCGATAAACTCATATTCTATTGTGGATCTTGCAATGCATGTTTACTTGGACGATTTCCAAGAAACCGCATCTCCTAGTAGAAGACATAGCCACTAGTAGACTTAGAGTCTATAGTGTCAGATATCCAATTTGTGTCTGTAGATACCTCATTTTTGACCGACCTTAAGACTCAGACATCACCGATTGAGCGCTCGGTGATATTGCATATTGTGCTCGTTCTGAGGTTGCGGAGTCCCGGCTGCGAGCCTTGCCTCCAGACTTCCGGACTCTTTTATGCTTTGCCTCGGTTTGCGAACCAGGCTCAGTTTTCTCCATTTCTCTTCCCAAAGGGAGGGAGAGGTCTCGTAGACCATCTCTCAGTGACCATGGGCTACGTTTCGTGGTCATAGGCCATTTTTCCCATTTCGAGTCTTGCCTCGGCTGAGTCAGGCCGTGTGCCTCGGTTCGGGACCGCTTAACCACCTCCGTTTACCCCGGTTTTTTGCACATATCTTATTTACTCCCTTTTGAGGGACACTGTAGTCCGAGAGACCAACTTCGTGGTCGAGCACCACTCCCGGTGCCTAACAGCCCACTTTCGGGGCCCCGAACTGCGTGTTTCGGCTCCCAAACCTTCATTCTACATTTTTGGGCTCCGACCTGAACTTGAGATAGTCTTATTTTGAGGTCCTTTTCATGTTTGATTAAGGACATCTTGCTGTTTGGCATCTCCATCTACCACTTGCTTCTTTACCCCTCGTTTGGGCCCTTTTCTTGCACGATAATTTAGGCCTACTTGTATTTATTTTCGTACCTTGATGTAAACTACAAAGTTCCTTGTTTTGAGCCCCTCTTCAACTTTGTTGAAGGGCTCTTAGCCATTTGGAAGCCGAAGCTACCACTTCCCTCTTTATCTCACCTTTTGGCCTTTTTGGGGGGAATTTTGAATCTGAATTTCCCTCCCATTTTTTCCCTTCTTTTTCCACCCCTTTTGCCTATATATACAGCCCCTCCCCTTCAGATTTAAGGGTTAGAAAATTTTGCTTAAGCCTCTTGCATACATCCCTCCCTTTCCCTCTCTTCCAAACCTCAAAACCCTAAAAGCCCTACACTATTTCTTCACCACCACCTAGCACCACCACCACCACTCCATTCTAGCGGCTTGGAGGACCTTCTCACAGCTTAGGAGGCACCTTTTCTCAAGTCAAGAGGCTGCTAAAGACTAGTCTTCAAGGGTGAGTCTCGTTTTTCCCCTTTTTGCTCTTTTCTTGGTCTATATCTTAGCCCTTCTTGCTTATAAATTTGAGCTCCGACCAAAACTGGAAGTAGCCTTTTTTGAGCTGTATTTCATCTTTCATTAAGGGTCTTACCCTGTTTGAAACCTCCTTTTGGCACTTGCCTCTTTGGCCCTCTTGTATGCCATTTTCTTGCATGTTATTTTTGGCCTGTGTATAATCTGTTTTGGAGCATGATGTAAACTATAAATAGGCTTATTTTGAGCCCTTCTTCAACATTGTTGAAGGGCTCATCATTGTTTAGGATTTCCATTTGCCACTTGCCATTGAATCCCTCTTTTGGCCTCATTTTTGTGCAATTTGTTAGCCTCGTGTGCTTCTGTTTTTGGACTTTGGTCCAAACTGAAAATGGCCTTGTTTTGACCCTCTCTTCATATTTCATCAAGGGTCTTTTGTTGTTTGAGACATCCTTTTCATACTTTGTGTTATAGCTCTCTTTTTGGCCTTATTTTGCATGATATTTTGAGCATACTTGTATACTGTTTTGGGTCTGGTGCTAAGCTGTAAAAAGCCATATTTTGGGCCCCTCTTCAACATTGTAGAAGGGCCCTTCTCTGTTTGAAATCAGCAACTAGCATTTGCCTCATTACCTCTCTTGCGGGGCCATTTTCGTATGCTAGCTTAGCCCTATTTGTGCCCGCTGTTTGGCCTTGCTTTGAACTGTAAAAATTCTTGTTTTGAGGCTGCATTGATTCTGTCTTCACACTTCATGTTCATATAGTGCATGTTTGATATAGCCATAGGTCATTTCATGTGCCTAATCTTGCATTTCGGGACCATTTCATGCATCGGGTGTCATTTCGCCTTGTTTCGGGGCTGTTTTTGCATGATTTATCGCCTCTGAAATTTACATGCTAGTATGCCATATTCCATGTTATTCTATGTCTTGTTAGAGTGGCATTCGTGCTTTAGGGTCGGTCCTCAGTTTGCATGCATGTGTGCACGCATTTCGAGTTGTCTCATTTTCATCTTATGGCCTCTTATGTGAGTGTGGCTGAGGTCCACTCGTATTAGTGTAAGTCCATATTGCATTGCGTATTCCATTTCGTGCCTTAGGGTCGGTCCTCGATTTGCGTGCACGTGTGCACGCATTTCGAGTTGTCTCATTTTCATCTAATGGCCTCTAATGTGAGTGTGGCTGAGGTCCACTCATGTTAGTGTAAGCCCATATTGCATTGTGTATGCCATCTTAGTTTTTTGCATTGCGTATGCTAGGGTGTATGTTAGTGCATTGTGTATGCCATGTTACCTCGTGTATCTTGTATGCCATTTCATAGAATTGTGCATGTTAGGATTGTATCTTAGTTGCATTCATGCATGTCATGCATATTGCATTGTGTTTGGGATAGGAGTTAGCCCGAGCACGGGAAACGAGGTACGTTTCGTACTCAAAGTGACTTTAACACGCCTCAATTCCCGATCACCGACACTCGGATTATCCATGATGGAGTTAGGTCTTGTTGTGTCTTCATATGCATTCATTTCATATTGAATTGTGCAATTCGACTCCTCGGCCATCATGCATCGAGATGCGTGATTGGTGGCATGAGGATCGAGACATGCACACATTTGTGAAAATACATTGCTATGCCCCTTTCTTGCTCTCCGTTGCAGCAAAATCAAGAATCAGCAACCTTTCAGAGCTTGGCACGCATTCCAAGAACAAGTGCAAACAGAGGCTAATCGGGGCATCGTCGTGGATTTCCGCACAAGGCAAACCGAACATGCATCATTCATCATCCGGAGCGGAATCAAGGCAGTCTCTGGCTTGCATGCCAGTTTATTATTTTCTTAGTTAATTTGTAAATTAATTAGGAATTTGTACATATTTGGACTGTACTATTCTTTTATTTGGGACTGTATATTATTCTTTCGGACCCTCTGCGCGAAGGAAAAACTGTAATAAGTGTGCGTGCGTGTGATGTATGTCTTCCAACCCCACGTCTTTCTTCCTTTTTATTTACCTGCTTATGATGGTTAGATTAGGGCATGTTTCAATTAGCATACAGTATGATAACATGTTTGCATTCATTCATCTGTTCTGCATGCACGGGGCTCGGCGCATCATACTAACTGCATTTGTATTTCAATTCTAAGTTGAAAACATGTTAGCTGTTGCATCTCATATGCCATGTTTAGAATAGCCGAGCCTGCTGTAGTTGCACTTTGCATGTGTTGCATTAGGCATTTCTGTATAGTTAGGATCATGCATGGATTTCTAATGAGCTTCTGTTTTGGCTTGGAGTACTCGGTGAGTTTTATGCTTTAGCATCCTTGCATGTGTGTGAGTGACTGCCATGAATAGCATGCTTACCATGAGGTTATTTGCTTATGTGATATAACTGCCTGAATGCCTGTGGGTAAAGGTTGGGTTATTTGGATTGGAACAAATGCATTGACTGTGAGTTTTAAGCCCACTAGATAGTTGCAAAATCATCTTTTTCTAAGCCCACCTGAGGGTGGCAAAATCTGCATTTTAAGCCTACTTGCGAGTAGCAAAAAAACAAACATGAAATGTTTTGTTCCAATTCAGGCGACCCGGTCTATACTTGTATGCTATGCGCATCACATAGTAAATCTAGGCTAATAACCGGAATAAGAACGCACAATGTTTTCAAAACTAGATATCATGGTTAGTAGAGGCCGATCTTTGATCGGGCGAGCGGGAGTGCTCACGAAGTGACCTTCCCCAATTGTACCCAAGTTCCCTAGCTGAGGAAACTTTGGTGATGACGGACACGTGGCCTTTGGCACCGAGTCAGGGTTTCCTAAATTCCCCCATTAAAAAATATTTAGGTGGTGACTCTGTATCTGGCAAAGGAGTCCATGTTTGGCACTTCTTTTCTAAAAATCTGTTTTCTCAAAACAATTTGCCGGATTTGGACTCTTTGGTTCAGAATACGAACAGTGACAATTTGAGTCCGAGCTGTAGTGACCCAAAACGAACGGAACGGGAGTCCACCCTCCCGGGACGTTCGGGGACGTCTATAGTTTCTGGCGACTCTGCTGGGGAGTTAGAGAACTTGACTCGAACTCGTGATATCTTGTTTTGACTACACTTGTGTGTTTCTTTGCATTGCATTTGCATTGGTGCGCCTAGGATACCGTGTTTGCTATCTGCTATTCTTGAACGGTTTGCCGGAGGCTTGTCTTGTCAAGGCATGACCATAAGGCTGACTGGTTGTGGGCTCTGCCAGTATGGGAACACAAACCCCGGTTTTACCGGGGCACCCTTTTCGACCATTCGACCTAGTGCATATTCGGATCCATAGTGGCCATTCCAAACTAGGACAGGTTGCTTACCCGTTTATAGGTTGTTTGAAACCGCTGCGTGCGTAGTGAAACCCTAGCTCCTAAACAAAAAATAGAATAGGGAAACCCTACCCCAACATAGGGGTGTTTTGGCTCTCGCTTATCCTCATGTGCTTTCAGAGTGCGTCTCTACAGGGAATGCATGTATCAGTCTATGAGTTTGGGCATCAGGCCTGCGGGCACCAGTTCAATATTTTGGGATTCAGTTTACCTGAGGGTATCAGATTTGAGGCTGAATTTTGGGGGCAGAATTCAGTAGAGGGCACACTCATTCAACTATGCTCGTATCTGTTCAGATGAAACCAGGCTGAGATGCTGTCTGTTTTCTCTTTTGCTAGGGTAGTCTTGGGAATCATAGCTTCAGAAGGCTCCAATATCCCCCGGGTACACCGAACTTGTGTTGATAGACTTTGTCGGGTCAGAGATTCAGTTCAAGGGCAAATCAGTGTTCCTTCGCCAGAGGCAGGGTAAAAGGGTCATCGAGCCTGATCACTAGTTCAAGATTACCAAATCAAGGTTCTTATCCACCCAACCAAAGGAATGGCTGAGGTCTCAATTGTTGCCATAGAGATAGATCTACCGGTCAGTCAGATGGATCAACAGAATACATCAGGAATGGAGGCGATGATGCGTTAGATGCAGGAAACTATGAAACTTATGCAGCAAGACGCTGTCCGCCAAGCGGAATTTTCCAAGCAGCAGACTGCAATCATGGCTCAGCAAGCTGAGCTTATCACCAGGCTGCAACAGCAAAGCGGTGCATCTGCTTCACAACAAGTTCCTCCCCCAGCAGGAGCTCCAGCACCTGGGGAGACGCCAAATGTCCAGGAAAGTACGAACATTCCGGTAGGGCCGACTCCACCCCCAATTCTACCCCAGTTATCTAAAACACCAATCAACTTGCCAGATTCACCTTTTGAGTGTGAGGTGGACCCTACAATGTTGAAGTTGAGCAAGCTTGAAAAGCTGCTCAAGAAATCCCAGGGAGTCAAGGCTATCCCAGACATTGAGGACGGATACACCAACGCAGCTGTGACACTGCCGGACAGGTTCAAGATGCCTCACATCGACCGTTTTGACGGGTCAAGAGATCCCATGGTCCACCTGAGTTTGTTTTCAAATGTTCTGCGCCCAATGGGCTTGACAAGATTACAGAAGCTCTCCCTTTTTGGTAGGACCCTGTCGGGTGTGGCAGTTATCTGGTATGCCAAGTTGGAGGATGATGTCAAAAGAAGCTGGGATGAAATGGCCGAGGCCTTTGTTGCACAATACTCGTACAATACCCAGATCGAGATTACAACTCGTGATCTCGAAACAACAAGGCAGGAGCCCAAAGAGACTTTCTCTAATTTTATGACTCGATGGAGGGCGAAGGCATCGATGATGACATTGAGACCCACTGATAAGGATCAGATCAGGATGATTGTGCGCAATCTCCAACCAAAACTCATGCAAAAGATGATTGTCCTCCCCTTCCCCACCTTTTCAGATTTACATGAGATGGGGGTCCAAATTGAGGATACTATGAAGCAGGGCCTTATTGACCAGGAGAAGGAGCAGCCCAGGAGGACGTTTTCCCGCAGTTCGAATGCGACCACCAGTGGTGATGCAGCTGCAAGATCTTTTGAAGTGGGTATGGTCACCACTGCTGCATCAAAAACAGCTACCACATTCACCGGTGCGTCCGGAAGTAGCTCACAGAAACCCACATATCCACCTCGAGTCAAGAGGGTTTTCACCCCACTTCATATGCCTTTGTCAAAGGCTCTAGAGGTCTTACTCCGGAAAGGACATCTGAAACCGTTGGAACAACGGCTCCTACCCAATCCTGTCCCTGCAAAGCATGACCAGACTAAATACTGTGCCTACCATCAACAAACCGGTCATGACACCGACAGTTGCTTTCGTCTGCGCCATGATGTACAAGATCTGTTTGACAACGGGGTCATTGCCACACCAGGTCCTGCAAAGTCTATCGGCACTTGATCAGTGAACTTGTGGGGGGGATAATGTGATGTGATCAGGGGTTGAACTAGCTGCGGATGATGCTCAATTTATTCCAGACATAGGAATGGCACGCACTGTTTTGAGCATTTGTGAATGCTGGTTTTGTGGTTTCTGACTTGGGTGTTGAGTCAGTCCTGTTGTTTTGTTTTGAGTCTGTCCTTTTGTTCGGAGTCAGTCTTTTCATACTGAGTCAGTTGAGGTCTGTCTTGTCGTATCGAGTCAAGTCCTGTTGTGCAGAGGTCGGGTGATTCCGGGGTTGTTGTCTCGGATATCACTATTTTGTTTTGTGTTTGTCTTTTTGCTTTCTTTTTGAGTCTGTTTCTGCTAGGGAGCCAGTTGTACCAGCAGATTTTCAATGAAACAGCAGTGACTTTCATGCTCTTGTGTTTACTTCTGCCTTGTGCCAGTTATGCCGAAAGTTCTGAATGAGATGGCAGTATTTGACTAAGAACTCTGTCTTTTCTGTGCCTTGAAGTCATTGTAACGACCTAAGTTTTTCAAAACTTTTTGAACACTGCGGTGAAAACGAAGAGGAAGGAATTCCTCGGGTTTTGCAAAACTTTGATCATTCGAGAGAAAGAAAGGCGTGCTAAGCCCTTAATGAATGAAATCATGCTTGTTAGCGTGAGTACTGAGAAGGACCCTGGCTTGATCCAGACTGGTTTCACACTATCTTCAGTACGAGCGATTTGTCGCTTTCTTAAAAAAATTTCAAAAACAAAATGTTTTGCGCGATCCTGTGAAGACCTGTGTGGAATCGCTCTTGAGATTGTGCAGCTTAGGATCACTCTCAGCCTCGAGACTCAACCCTTTTGCTTCCAAACCTTGAACTTGAATTCAGAATGTTCAACGGTCAACTACAATGTGAGGCCTGAGTGTCCAGATTCGAAGCAGCTTATGAATTAGCAGCCAGGAAAGTCGGATCAAGAAGATCAGAAGAAGCTTGCAAAGCTAGAACGGAAGCACCCCTCGAACTAGGGGCAAAGATGTCAGATGTGCTTGAAGAGCCGAAGATGAGTCCTCTTGCAAATCAACAGCCACTCTCCTGGATACGAATGGCTTCAAAATCCTAAAACCATTTGGCATGGACTTGTTACACTTTTACTCTTGAGAGGCTCGCTGGGCCGAAAACCCAGAAGGGCGGCCCAGGCAAAAGTTAGAGCAAGAAAAGAAGAAAAAGAACAAAAAAAGAGAAAAGAAGAAAAGAACAAAAAAGAAAAATGCAAAGAAAAGAACAAAAAAAAAAAAAAAAAGAAAAAGAACAAAAAAAGAGAAAAAATTGAGAAAAAGGAAAAAGAAAAACATAGCTCGCAAGGTCGAAAACCCACAACGGGCGCCTTGGCAAAAGTTAGAGCCTAAAAAGGAGAGGTTACCGAGTGTACCTTAACCCCGAACTACGTAAGGCTTGATTTCCATCTTTGGGATACGTAGGCAACTTCATTCTGAAGTCCAGCCATAAACACTTCCAAATCGACTGTGTCCATGCGATGGTTCTGGTCATCTTTGTCTTCTCTGTATCAGAGAGTCTGGTTGTGTTCGTCGCTCTGAGGACTGACTACAATGCGCTGCGGTGCTATCCAAACAAGGGGCAACTTTCCGTTGCCATTCAAAATGCCGCAGTGTCATTTCAAACAAGGGGCAACCTTCCGTTGCCATGCAGTGTCCTTCAGACAAGGGGCAATTTTCCATTGCTATGGGTCCGAGGTTGTGCATCTCAAGAGTAGGTTCCGTGCTCGTTGAGCAATGGTCGTTTGCAAAAATAGTTTTTGAGAATTTTTACTGAGGTTGACTAATCTTCTCGAAAAATACTCCATTTTTCAAAACTGGACCATTTCTTGGACCCAAAAAAAAAAAGGAAAAGTCTCAGTGCTCATAGCCTAACTTGCATGATTTTAAATCAGAAAATCGAACAAGCGCGTTAATCTAACTCTCATATTGGTCAAAACTGTTTTAGTAGAAAGCAAAAACAAAAAATGGTCAAAATGATGAACTAGGGGCACATTTGAGTTAGATTCTCTGTCTTTCCCCTTTATCAATGCAATTGCCAGAAAGGGCACTCTACTTGTCGGAAAGGGCACCGTATTCGCCAGAAAAGGGCACAACAAAGGGCAGAAAGCTCTCACATCCTCCAAGCAACGAGGTATCAAGCAAAGTACGAAGCACGAACTGGAATGGGGCAAGATATCCCACTCCATCATCTGGACAGATCTTATCACGTCCAAACTCCCCAGCTGAGCATCGTCAACCGATGTCAGCTGCAGATTTACTATACACCCAGTTGTAGCGCAACCCTTCTGTGGGAGGAATTCACTAGCTGTGAGCAGCAGAAAAAGAATTTAGCAGCATACTAGGGGCAAGAGCCCGCAACTTCCTGTTTATCCATCAACCACCCAGGGGAGGGATTGAAAAATGAGAGATTGAAGAATAGAGAGATGTGCGATGAGAGAAAAAGTGAGAAAAGGGCTTTTTCAGAAAAACAGAGCTTGAGGGCCGAGTGATGTGAGAACCACAAATGAGAAAGGGTGGGAAACACTACCCAGTGAAACAGGCTCCCTGTGCACGTCTGAGTGTCGTGTCTTTTTGTTTTATCTCGATTTTTGTTTTGGGTCGTTTCGAGTGTTACTCGATGTGTCTAGGTTGTGTGCCTTTTATTTCCTTGTTAAGTCGTTTTGCTGTGTTCAGTCGTAGGCTCAATACCTGGTCGAAAACTCATCTCTCAATTTCAAAAATAAAATCGTTTTGTGCTCCGAGTGCCGTGTCGTTCTCCACATTTGTGCAAAACAGAATTTGTTCTTTCATAAAACCGCAGGGTTCAACTCAGGTCATGTGAGAACAGTAGAACCAGGACCTATCTGAAGCTATAATGGTTCCAAACTGCAAAGCAAAAGCAAAAGAGGAAAATGTCGGGCACTTGAGTTTGTTCCAACTCCGAGATTGCATTCCGTGTGTACCTCTTCAGGTCTTGCCAATGTTCCGAAGTATGAGTGTGCCTCTACCTCAAGCTCAAGATCAAGTTTGCTTCAAGCCAGAATTGCGATCAGAAGTGCTTTCCCTGAGTATCATTCCCTGCCAGAGGCATCTCGGCTGTGTTTGCAATGAGTTCCTAGGAGACCAACTGCGATGGTGGAAACTAGAGTTCGAATGGCCGTGGCCTAGAACGCAAAGGTTCGGGATTTCCGAGACTAAAGTCTGGTTTAAATACCCAGGGATATATCCCCGGCTTCAAATCTGTATGGAAGCCCCATAGGTTGAGATAGCGTGTATGCACCTCAATTCTGGATATTGAACCAACCTAGTATGTCACCCCGTTGGAGAATAGGGAAAGTTGCGAATATGATCAGGAAGAAAGGCAGCATCCAAAGTGTTCTACGTGTAGAACCCTTGTCAGCATTCCAGAGCCTTTGTACTGTGAGTTGAAGGTAAAGTGTTTGAAGAGCACGAGGGGAGATCCCCGTCGAAGAAGAGCGGTTCACCGCCACTCACCTCATGAGGTGCTTGCTAAAGCGCCGCTTTGTCCATTTATTGCTTCCCTTAAGCATCATGCATCGTAATGCATTGTACCTATCAAGTTTCTTTCTCAGTCATGCATGATATTGTATGTACGGTTCATTCAAAGAAGTTCCGTTTGAGATCATTCACTTAGTGCATCAATCACACTCTCATTGATTAAGTGTATCAATCACACTTCATTCATTACTGTATCTATCACACACATTATCCTTTGTGTATCTATCACGCATATATTCACTTTAGTGTATCAATCACACTTCATTTAGTTAGTGTATCAATCACACTTCATTCATTCAAGATTTCTATCATACTCTGTTCACTAAGTGCATCTATCACACTTTGTGTTCACATTTAGTGTATCAATCACACTCTGTTCACATAGTGCATCTATCACACTTTGTGTTTGCTTTTAGTGTATCCATCACACTTGTTCACATAGTGCATCTATCACACTGTGTTCGCTTTTAGTATATCCATCATACTTGTTCACTAAGTGCATCTATCACACTTCGTGTTCACCTTCAGTATATCAATCATACTTGTTCACTAAGTGCATCTATCACACTTCGTGTTCGCCATCAGTATATCCATCATACTTGTTCACTAAGTGCATCTATCACACTTCGTGTTCACCTTCAGTATATCAATCATACTTGTTCACTAAGTGCATCTATCACACTTCGTGTTTACCTTTAGTGTATCCATCACACTTGTTCACATAGTGCATCTATCACACTTGGTGTTCACCTTTAGTATATCTATCATACTCTATTCACATAGTGCATCTATCACACTCTATTCACATAGTGCATCTATCACACTTTGTGTTTGCTTTCAGTATATCCATCATACTTTGTTCACTAAGTGCATCTATCACACTTCGTGTTCACCTTTAGTATATTAATCATACTTTGTTCACTAAGTGCATCTATCACACTTCGTGTTCACCTATAATGTATCCATCACACTTTGCTCACTTCATTCATTTAGTGTATCAATCACACTTTGTTCATATGGTGTATCAATCACACGCACTCGCTTTGTATCTATCACACTATGCCTACTTTGTGTATCAATCACACACACTCACTTTGTATCTATCACACTGTGCCTACTTTGTGTATCAATCACACACACTCGCTTTGTGTATCAATCACACACGCTCTTCTTGTGTATCAATCACAGACTCTCGCTTTGTGTATCTATCATACTTGTTCACTTAGTGCATCTATCACACTTTGTGCTCACCTTTTTGTGTATCAATCACATGTTCGCTCTGTGTATCTATCACACATGCACACTGTATTCGCAGTGAGAATTCCATAATTTTCTTACATCCTTCATGCACGAGGTGTAGTTTGGCTCGAGTTTACTTGCTTGCCTAGCATTCGCTTAAAATGTTGCATTCATTTCGCATAATTGCTTCATTACAGCTCTCTTTGCATGATCATGAGTGATGTCCGACTTCGCGTAACGTATAAGTCCAATTATCAAACCGGCTTCGCGTAGCGTATAAGTCCAATTATCAAACCGGCTTCGCGTAGCGTATAAGTCCAATTATCAAACCGGCTTCACGTAGCGTATAAGTCCAATCTTCAAACTGGCTTCGCTTAGCGTATAAGTCCAATCTTCAAACCGGCTTCGCGTAGCATATAAGTCCAATTTTCAAACCGGCTTCGCGTAGCGTATAAGTCCAATTATCAAAATCTTTCTGCATATCATTTTGCATTTTGCCCCCCTGCCTGCGGGCACATCTCTATTTATCTTGCCTGTTTGTCTAAGTCTTCGGCCTTGTAAAAAATGGATCGTCTCTGGGCTTTGACATTCACTCCCGTCACTTATGACTTTCGAGTTACGTCAAGAGGGCAATCAGAGACACCCCATTTTTGACCGACCTTAAGACTCAGACATCACCGATTGAGCGCTCGGTGATATTGCATATTGTGCTCGTTCTGAGGTTACGAAGTCCCGGCTGCGAGCCTTGCCTCCAAACTTCTGGACTCTTTTATGCTTTGCCTCGGTTTGCGAACCAGGCTCGGTTTTCTCTGTTTCTCTTCCCAAAAGGGAGGGAGAGGTCTCGTAGACCATCTCTCAGTGGCCGTGGGCTACGTTTCGTGGTCATAGGCCATTTTTCCCATTTCGGAGCCCGGTTCCCGGTTTTCGGAGCCGTCAGGCCGTGTGCCTCGGTTCGGGACCGCTTAACCACCTCTGTTTGCCTCGGTTTTTGGCACATATCTTATTTAGTCCCTTTTGAGGGACACTATGGTTCGAGAGACCAACTTCGTGGTCGAGCACCACTCCCGGTGCCTAACTGCCCATTTTCGGGGCCCCAAACTGCGTGTTTCGGCTCCCAAACCTTCATTCTACATTTTTGGGCTCCGACCTGAACTTGAGATAGTCTTATTTTGAGGTCCTTTTCATGTTTGATTAAGGACATCTTGCTGTTTGGCATCTCCATTTGCCACTTGCTTCTTTACCCCTCGTTTGAGCCCTTTTCTTGCACGATAGTTTAGGCCTACTTGTATTTATTTTCGTGGCTTGATGTAAACTACAAAGTTCCTTTTTTTGAGTCCCTCTTCAACTTTGTTGAAGGGATCTTAACCATTTGGGAGCCGAAGCTACCACTTCCCTCTTTATCTCACCTTTTGGCCTTTTTAGGGGGAATTTTGAATCCGAATTTCCCCCCCATTTTTTCCCCTCTTTTTCCACCCCTTTTGCCTATATATACAGCCCCTCCCCTTCAGATTTAAGGGTTAGAAAATTTTGCTTAAGCCTCTTGCATACATCCCTCCCTTTCCCTCTCTTCCAAACCTCAAAACCCTAAAAGCCCTACACTATTTCTTCACCACCACCTAGCACCACCACCACCACTCCATTCCAGCAGCTTGGAGGACCTTCTCACAGCTTAGGAGGCACCTTTTCTCAAGTCAAGAGGCTGCTAAAGACTAGTCTTCAAGGGTGAGTCTCGTTTTTCCCTTTTTTGCTCTTTTCTTGGTCTATATCTTAGCCCTTCTTTCTTATACATTTGAGCTCTGACCAAAACTGGAATTAGCCTTTTTTTGAGCTGTATTTCATATTTCATTAAGGGTCTTACCCTGTTTGAGACCTCATTTTGGCACTTGCCTCTTTGGCCCTCTTGTATGCCATTTTCTTGCATGTTATTTTTGGCCTGCGTATAATTTGTTTTGGAGCATGATGTAAACTAAAAATAGGCTTATTTTGAGCCCTTCTTCAACATTGTTGAAGGGCTCATCATTGTTTGGGATTTCCATTTGCCACTTGCCATTGAATCCCTCTTTTGGCCTCATTTTTGTGCAATTTGTTAGCCTCGTGTGCTTCTGTTTTTGGACTTTGGTCCAAACTGAAAATGGCCTTGTTTTAACCCTCTCTTCATGTTTTATCAAGGGTCTTTTGTTGTTTGAGACATCCTTTTCATACTTTGTGTTATAGCTCTCTTTTTGGCCTTATTTTGCATGATATTTTGAGCATACTTGTATACTGTTTTGGGTCTGGTGCTAAGCTGTAAAAAGTCATATTTTGGGCCCCTCTTCAACATTGTAGAAGGACCCTTCTCTGTTTGAGATCAGCAACTAGCACTTGCCTCATTACCTCTCTTGCGGGCCATTTTCGCATGCTAGCTTAGCCCTATTTGTGCCCGCTGTTTGGCCTTGCTTTGAACTGTAAAAATTCTTGTTTTGAGGCTGCCACTTCATGTTCATATAGTGCATGTTTGATATAGCCATAGATCATTTCTTGTGCCTAATCTTGCATTTCGGGACCATTTCATGCATCGGGTGTCATTTCGCCTTGTTTCAGGGCTGTTTTTGCATGATTTATCGCCTCTGAAATTTACATGCTAGTATGCCATATTCCATGTTATTCTATGTCTTGTTAGAGTGGCATTCGTGCCTTAGGGTCGGTCCTCGGTTTGCGTGCATGTGTGCACGCATTTCGAGTTGTCTCATTTTCATCTTATGGCCTCTTATGTGAGTGTGGCTGAGGTCCACTCGTATTAGTGTAAGTCCATATTGCATTGCGTATGCCATTTCGTGCCTTAGGGTCGGTCCTCGATTTGCGTGCACGTGTGCACGTATTTCGAGTAGTCTCATTTTCATCTAATGGCCTCTAATGTGAGTGTGGCTGAGGTCCACTCATGTTAGAGTAAGCCCATATTGCATTGTGTATGCCATCTTAGTTCTTTGCATTGCGTATGCTAGGGTGTATGTTAGTGCATTGTGTATGCCATGTTACCTCGTGCATCGTGTATGCCATTTCATAGAATTGTGCATGTTAGGATTGTATCTTAGTTGCATTCATGCATGTCATGCATATTACATTGTGTTTGGGATAGGAGTTAGTCGAGCACGGAAAGCGAGTGCGTTTCAGTACTCACAGTGTGAGCAGCGCCTCAATTCGATCCGACACTCCGGATTATCCATGATGGAGTTAAGTCTTGTTGTGTCTTCATATGCATTCATTTCATATTGAATTGTGCAATTCGACTCCTCGGCCATCATGCATCGAGATGCGTGATTGGTGGCACGAGGATCGAGGGATGCACACATTTGTGAAAATACATTGCTATGCCCCTTTCCTGCTCTCCGTTGCAGCAAAATTAAGAATCAGCAACCTTTCAGAGCTTGGCACGCATTCTAAGAACAAGTGCAAACAGAGGCTAATCGGGGTATCGCCGTGGATTTCCGCACAAGGCAAACCGAACATGCATCATTCATCATCCGGAGCGGAATCAAGGCAGTCTCTAGCTTGCATGCCAGTTTATTATTTTCTTAGTTAATTTGTAAATTAATTAGGAATTTGTACATATTTGGACTGTATTATTTGGAATGTACTATTCTTTTATTTGGGACCGTATACTATTCTTTCGGACCCTCTGCGCGAAGGCAAAACTGTAATAAGTGTGCGTGTGTGCGTGTGATGTATGTCTTCCAACCCCACGTCTTTCTTCCCTTTTATTTACCTGCTTATGATGGTTAGATTAGGGCATGTTTCAATTAGCATATAGTATGATAACATGTTTGCATTCATTCATCTGTTCTGCATGCACCGGGCTCGGCGCATCATACTAACTGCATTTGTATTTCAATTCTAAGTTGAATACATGTTAGCTGTTGCATCTCATATGCCATGTTTAGAATAGCCGAGCCCGCTATAGTTGCACTTTGCATGTGTTGCATTAGGCATTTCTGTATAGTTAGGATCATGCATGGATTTCTAATGAGCTTCTATTTTGGCTTGGAGTACTCGGTGAGTTTTATGCTTTAGCATCCTTGCATGCGTGTGAGTGACTGCCATGAATAGCATGCTTACCATGAGGCTATTTGCTTATGTGATATAAGCTGAATGCACTGTGGGTGAAGTTGGGGTTATTTGGATTGGAACAAATGCATTGACTGTGAGTTTTAAGCCCACTAGATAGTGGCAAAATCATCTTTTTTTAAGCCCACGTGAGGGTGGCAAATTCTGCATTTTAAGCCTACTTGCGAGTAGCAAAAAAACAAACATGAAATGTTTTGTTCCAATTCCAATTGAGCGACGGTCTATACTTGTATCTTTGTCGCATCACATAGTAAATCTAGGCTAATAACCGAATAAGAACGCACAATGTTTTCAAAACTAGATATCATGGTTAGTAGAGGCCGATCTTTGATCGGGCGAGAATAACTCACAGTGACCTTCTAATCGTACCCAAGTTCGGCGAGGCAACTTTGGTGGTGACGGACACGTGGCCTTTGGCACCGAGTCAGGGTTTCCTAAATTCCCCCATTAAAAAATATTTAGGTGGCGACTCTGTATCTGGAAAAGCAGTCCATGTTTGGCACGTCTTTTCTAAAAATCTGTTTTCTCAAAACGATTTGCTGGATTTGGACTCTTTGGTTCAGATTACGAACCGTGACAATTTGAGTCCGAGCTGTAGTGACCCAAAACGAACGGAACGGGAGTCCACCCTCCCGAGGCGTTCGGGGACGTCTATAGTGTCACTGTATCCTTCTAATACCGCTGGATATTCATGATAGCTTAGACCATAGTCACGGGTATATCTTAGATATCTAAGTACCCTCATTAATGTTGTCAGATGGTCTTCCTTTGGATTGCTCATGTATCTACTCAATTTGCTAACTACATAAGAAATATCGGGAAAGTGTGGGTTCATGAGATAGATCAAGCTTCGAATTATCTGGGAGTACTCTAATTGTCATATACCTTCCCCTAAGTTCTTCATTAAATGTATATTAGCATCGATAGGAGTCTTAGTAAAACAGTCGTAATGTCTATTAAATTTTTCAAGTATTTTATCAACATAATGACCTTGAGACAAGGCATATCCGACATATATTTTTGTGATTTTCATACCAAGTATAACATCTGCTACTCCCATATCTTTCATGTCAAACTTCGTGTTTAACATTTTCTTTGTAGTCTTTATTATCTCATTATTGCTGCCAATAATGAGCATGTCATCCACATACAAGCAAACAATGACATATCATTTTTTAGTGTTTTTCACATAAACACATTTATCACTAATTTATTTTAAAATCATTTGTCATCATACGGCGATTTAGTGAAATTTCGATGACCAAGTCCGATTTAGTGAAATTTACAATGATGTGGTAAGGGGGCCGTATCAATTTAAATGTGGGGTTTAAATTCTAGAGAAATGTTACATACCTACACTTTTAATCTATAAATCTATTTACGATGATGTGGTAAGAGGAAGAGGCTCTATATTATTAGATGCATAACAAATTAAAATTGGCACATATAATATCACAATATTATAGATACACATGTGAGACTTGTTTGTGGATCTTAAATATTTTCTTAAAGATATTTTCTAGGTTAATACACTTTTAGTGTAGTTAATGGCTACTGAGCAATGGAAAAGTTTTGGATCCTAGAATCAAGGATCTAGATTTTACTCAGAATGAGTATGTGTGGTGGAAATTAAATTGATGAAATGTGGTGTTTACTAGTGAAATGAATTTGAACCATTGATTATTGTTTCTAGGGAAATTCTAGGTAGATAATTATGGATTTGTAGTATTGTTGCCAAGCAATTGTCCAGTTAAACCCCCCCCCCCAAAAAAAGGCTAGAAAATACATTGAATGATTGAATTAATTTTATATGTTAGTCGGTGTTTCAGTACTCGCTAATGTTTTAAAAATCAGGTTGGTAAGAGAACCAGAAAAAAGGATTAGGTGGGGAGATCACTAGTTCAACTGTTGAGCCAAACTGGAATCAAACCACAATGTCATAATTATTTTATAAATATATTAAAATTTATTTAATAATAACATAAGAATTAGGATACATTGATTTAACTTTTTTAAAAAAAATTAAGATAAATTTACAATTACATAAATATATTTATTATATATAAAATACATCAATTATATTAATGATTGAAAGAAAATGTAATATAGATATATATATTTATCAAATATAAATAAAAGTTGAATATGGTATGGTAGTTATTTGTCATGTTACTTCGATCTGGTTCTATGCTCAATTCTCCCAAGCAACATAATTTCGCATATTTGCTTGCCATTTGACAAAATGGGAGCCCAACCGATTTAGTTGAACCATACCCGAACTGAACTTTTAGATTGGTCGATGATTCAATGTCCAGTCCGATTTCAAAATATTGTTACTCACACTAACGTTTTTTATCGGAGAAACAATACTTTTAGCGACTAATATTTTAGCTACCAAATGATTTAGTACGGTAGTTATATGTTCAACAATCAAAAGTTTAGTCGTGAAATATTTGTTTTTAATCATTTAGTCATAGTAGTTATATGTTCAAACAGCCAAAAGTTTAGTTGTCAAATACTTGTTTTTGTCGATTAATGATTTTTTTTCGTCATGAATTACTTTCCACAACCACATGTATTTGCGAACAAAATTTTTTATCACAAAAGTACTTATGCTAATTAGAAAAAACTTTTTTGCAACCAAAATTTTAGTTGGCAAAAAGTGTAATTTCTTATAGTATTCTAAAATTCAATTTCTCATATCTGTTTTTGGGTTTATAGACTATCTGGCAGTCTATAAATACCAGACCCATCTTGCTCCATTTTCTTCACATTCTCTTCTATTTTTCCCCACCATAGATTGGCATGGGTGCACTTACCCCTGTGTTTCTCTTTCTTCTCTTTTTATAGACTATTTGGTAGTCTATAAATACCAGACCCATCTTGTTCCATTTTCTTCACATTTTCTTCTATTTTTCCCCACCATAGATTGGCATGGCTGCACTTATCCCTGTGTTTCTCTTTCTTCTCTTTCTCTCTGCCAATTCTGATGAAAGTTCTAAGTTGGATTCATCATGCTTTTCAGCCATTCCGATTTCCAACTCGGTTGCTACTCTCTACGTGTTTGGGGACTCGACCGTTGATGCCGGCAACAACAATTACATCCCCAAAGCCGCAAGGGCTAATTATTTGCCTTATGGCATTGATTTCAACAACACCCCCATTGGCCATTTTACCAACGGAAAAACTATGGCTGATGTCGTTGGTATTATTTGCCTTTGGTTTGGTTTGGTTTTATTCTCATTATAAGTAGTAAATGTTTTAAATTCAATTTTCTGTGTTGTGATGTGATTCGTGAAGCGATATTATATAATTGTTGTGATGTGATTCGTGAAGCGATATTATATAATTGATATTATTATTATTAGTATTATTGTTGTGTCTTGGGATTCTCATTGAATGAAAGAAAAAACTGAAAAATTCCGAGAAAGTAGCGTTTCTAGTTTCCCACCTACCAAACATCTTTTGTTTGTGTTCATGTGTTTGCGCGGGGTGCGCATGTAATTCTGTATCTATATATATATATAGCGTTTCTAGCATTGTTGGATTAATATAATTTAGATTGAGTAAATTACACTTTGTTTTTTTTTTTTTTTGTGTTTTTGACATCTTTTTTAGTTTGGCTTTTAAGTTTATTTTTGTTTTTCTTATTTTGACTCTTTATATTTCATGTTTTTTCCAATTTACTCTAAAAATTAACTAATGTCTAACATTAGATAAATGACGAATTACACTAACAATTTCTATAGTTTGGAGTTAAATTGTCGGTTTGGTCCCTAAGAAGAATTTAAACGTGAAGGGCCAAAATAAAAAAATAAAAATCTTAAGAGACAGTGAAAAAATTACTAAATATTTATCGAGACAGTGAAAACCTTTTGCACTCCCTTTGGTTTAGATTTCAAAGGCTATTATTATTATTTTTTAAAATCCGAAAATAGTTTAATGAAAATAAGCATAAAATATATATATATATATATTCAAATTTGCCTTTTCATCTTTTTTACCAAACTACTACTACTTTCTAGTTTTTGAAAAAACAAACAAACAAAACAAAATTCAATATTTGAAAAATCAACCAAACAAAGGATTAAATCTAGTTGTCGAGTTATAGACAGTTTTGACACAAATTTGCACAAAATGTACGCCTAAGTGCCTTTAGATTGCGTTTAAAGTTTGCTTTATAGAGATGTTTGTGAAAAAAAGAAAAAAAAAAAAAGAAAAGAAAAAGAAAATAAAAGAGAAGTATTTTCATTTTGCTTTTATATTGTACAACCATTAGTATGAATGGCAATGGGGAGCCGGGGCCGGCTTAAACCTCCACAAGGCTTAAATTAAAATTTTATTGCAAGATTTTTTGTATTTTAAATTTAAATGTAAATAATATTTATTAGTTTTAATAAATTATCATGTTAAATTCATGTCTCTTCCATTTTCATAAATAAAATTTAGAAGTTTATTTAAAATATTTAGCTATGAAAAAGAAAAGAAATTAAAAGTACCAAAAGTTATCAAATAAATAAAATTTATAAATTCAAAGCGAAAACTAAGAAAATTTTGTAGAGCCTATTTTAAATTAGTGGGGACCTCTTTTAAAGTGTGGTTTCTTAAAATTATATATTATAAAGTTTTTAAAATTTATGGAGCCCTTGTCAATGTGAACCTTTATTTATAAATAAAAAATAAAAAAAAAGAAATAAAGTGTGCATATGACAAACATATATAAAATCGATGGACATTTTTATCAAAATTTTAAAACTTGTGTTATGCTCATGGGATTATAATATCTTTTTTTTTTTTTTTTTTTTTCCTTGTGTTGGTTTTGTGGAGGACTTCAACAGAATAGACTTTATGAAAAATAATTAAATTGTATTTGCTTATAGTTATATATGAAAATTTTGGGGCCTTTTAGCAATTGAGGCCTAAAGCCATTGCTTCAATTGCTTTAGGCTCCAGCCAGCTTGCCGGGGAGCCGTGGGGTGAATTTGTAGTCCCCCATTCCTTTCTCCTAATTTGTTAGGGCGGGGACGAGGTGGGAGTGGAGAATTGTTGAGATAATTTGTCTAATTCAAAAGGGGATGATAAAATTCACCTAAAAATTTTTAATTAATATAAAATATTCAATTAAAATTTTTAGGAAAAAAATTATAAAAGACAATCATATTACAAATACAATAAAATGGGGGGGGGGGGGGGTTAGGGTTAACTTTATTAGTGTATTTTTTTTATTTTTCAGTTTTTAGTGAACTTTTTTAAAAATTTTGAAAAACTTTATATGTTTGGGGTTCTACTCGACTACACTGATATGAACATTTACAATTTTTTTTTTTATTTTAAATTTAGCTTATTTGTTCTCTCTTTTTTTTTTGTTTTTTGTTTTTTTTTTAATGAACCTTTTATTTTTATTTTTACTTTTTAAATTTGTCTACATGACAGACTTGATAAGGAAATAAAAAAAAAAATTTTTGATATAACTTTGAAAAACGATCACTAAAGGCCAAAAAATTCGGACACAATGGCTCTTCACTAAAAATTTGGACCAAAAAAAATCAAAATTCAAAAGTCACTAAAAACTAAAAACTAAAAAATAAAACGTTCAAAGAAAAAAAATAAAATATTAAACACGCTACTTATTCACATTTGTTCATACAACTTAAAAAATCATTTCTAAACAGATTAATTTTTTTTTTTCACCTCGTAAAAATTAAAAATTAAAAAATTATTAAAAAAATCAAACCCAAACAAGGCCTTAATTTATTTATTTTCCTAAAAACTCAACACTCAAATTATTAAATATAGTAACTATATATTATGTCTATCATACATACCATATTGTATTCATTACCATTTTTAGGATTACCATATTTAGGTTTCTCTCATCCCATATAAAAGAATTTTATATACATTGTTACATAATTATTCAACATAATATTCAATATAATACAAATTCTTTCTCTCTCTTTGATATTGTAACATGGTATCAGAGATAGGTTAAGTGCTTAGTAATTTTGTTTTACCGGTGGGCGGCAGCCTTGCGTTAGCTGCCCGCCAGACCTTAACCCATTCCCCTGCCATATTTTCTTTTCAGTATCACTTCGTAATGATCTCTTCATCTGTCCACTAATTTATTCCTATCCCAAATATCTCTATCATATATATATATATATATAGTGGAGAAGTGGTTTGGAAATAATCTTCTGATCTTGGGAGACGCTCGTGATCCTCAGCTAGCCACCTGAAAAAGAATAAATACTCCAGTCGGGGGTGTTGAAATTAGCACTCCGACGGATAAGTCAGTGTCTTTTCTCTTGATTGCTTGTATCTTAAGTTAAATATATCAGTTGTCACGTACCTCTTTCTGGCTGATGTTCTTCTATTTATATCTTTTCTTTCTTGGGCCTCGGGATTGGACCCACTTTCAATTCGCCATTCGGCTTCTTTTGTAGCAAAACGCTTTTCATTCGGCCCCTTGCTCGACTGGCTATTTGCCCAAATAGGGCAAGATTGGAACGTGCGAGACGGCGCCGAGTGCTATATATATATATATATATATATTCCGACTCTCCAAGTTCAACTATTCGGCCCCTACAATTGCCCCTCAAGCACTCCACTAACGACAATTAGCTGGAGTGTTTGGTTTCGAACTCAAAAAGTCAGAGCCGAAATTCGGCGGCTAACCTCATTCCAACGCAGATGTCTGAGCACACGCTTCTCGGTTATCATTTCAACTTCCCGGCCCTTCGTACACTTCTATTTATTGTGATTTAAAATTTCGACGTCTTTTCAAATACATACACATTTTTAGATGCTAAATCCTTTGGTGCCTTCTGAATTACCTCTGCAACTTCCTTTTCTGCACTATCCTCTTCGTCTTTTGTAAGTTCTCTCCCTCTCTGCTTTGAATCTTTTTTCCTGGTTTGTTTTTGGTTTAGCATATTCCTATAGGCTGAAAAAAAATGGCAAACCATTTGAAAGATCTCCTCTCCTCGGATCGAATTTCTGGCTTCCGACGCCATTTTTCCATTCCTGATGATGTTTGTCTGTCACTTGTGACAGACGGCACCCTCGATATGGAGAGGGCTGATGAAACCACGATCGTTTTCCCTTTCCTATCAATCATGAGAGGAGTCCATTTCTCCCTTCACCCATTCCTTAGGGCTGTGCTTTGCCATTGGGGTTTAATCCCTCCCCAACCCAATGTCAACTTTTTTAGAATAGTAATGGGGATTATAGAGTTAAACCGTCACCTTAGGATTTTGTTTTTTTTCTCATAATGAAATTTTTTCACAAACCTCATGTGAGAAATTACTCTCTATCGGTAATGTACCAATTATTTTTTCCTTTTTCTTTTTTCACACAATCACATTGGTCTCCCTAGACATAATTTCTCATTTAGGAAAATGTTTAAAACCCATAAAAAATCTCTCACAATGTGACCTACAATGATGTGGCATTATACATATAGACTTTTAGTTTGTCATTCTTCAGTTGTGTAGAGTCTATCTCTCTTGTCACATCATTGTAGATTGAATTAAGGATTCAAATTGTGGGTCTCTAATACTAGTCTTTTGTTTCCACCCATGAATATTGTGTCCATTCCTTGATTCTATTACTTTAAAACTCACTGTTGACATTTAAACTTTGAAAATTTTCTTAGATGCTTGTAAAATACCACGTGACATTATTCCCCCACGTCACACAAACTTATAGAATCAAAATAAAAAACAAATAAATAAAATAATAGCAGGATGCTAAGAAAAATGAAGTGTAGATTAAGTGTAGAAGAATGAAGTTTAGATTAAGTGTAGATTAAATAATCAAATCACATTCACCCAAAAAAAAAAAAAAATCAAATCATTTGAGTGTCCTAATAACTTCAACAGAGACAAGAGCTTGTTTTCATCCCATACCCTTCCTACCATACCACTCATAATTAAAATAAACTAGCAAACTTGTTGAAACCTCAATCTTTAATAATAAGCATGTCTCGAACAAAGATACAATTTGCAAATATAAAATAAGAGAGAGTGACATCTGTTGTCACATGGTGTAGAGTAATTTGGGATGCAAGCTAGTTCCCCTTGAACATAGGCTCCGCAACACAGATCTTTTACATCTGTAAACCTTACACAACACAACACCCATGCGAGGGGAAAATAGCTATTTTACGGCGAAATGATATTAAAAAAAAAAATTAATAATGACCAGAAATTAATTATTTGTCAATTGAAAAAATAATGAAAAGAAAAACAGTTACTATATTTTTCAGTGTTAGAGTGAAAACTCTCATCCCTTTAAAATAAGGAATTTTTTTTCAAAACTCTCGTCCCTTTAAAATAACATTTCCATATGTCCACCACTAATACACACACATAAACAGAACGAAACATAATATCACCTAGCATAGTTTAGTTAATTAATTTAGATATTTTATTGATGCAATTTCCACTTCCCAAAAAGTAACAGAAAAAAAAATATCTTTTATTTTTTTTATTTATTTTATTTCCCCCTTTTCACTATGTGAATGAGTTTTTTTTTTTTTTTTTTTGACCAGCAAGAAAAGGGAAACTTTATTGATGAGGCGAGCAAATACAAGCAACAATAAACATCAATAAAGAAGGGAAGTGCAAAAAACATCATAGCTAAACTCCACAATCCCAACTAGGTTGGCACCAAGGAGAAAGCACAATCATATAGTAGCACTAAATCCATAGATTGGCGAGAAACCAATCCAAAACAGAGAAACAAAAAAAGCGGTAAAAAGCAGACCAACCACACGCAGGACAACCATCCAACTCGCCAACTCCTTCTTCCTTGTAAAATCTTCCGGCAACTTCTAAACAATACACCATCAAACTCCTTGCCACGGGAAGAGGCACGATATTTAACACCCAAGGTAGCAACAAGCGGCACCAATAGGCAATGACACCATGACACCCAAAGGCGACAAAACCATGACTATAATAGCATGTCAACCCGAACATCGGCAACAACATTTCAACCCGCAAACATTAGCAATTGCATGACAACCCGGCAAGCAAACAACACGAAGCTATAACGGGCGCTAACAAAGCGATAAGTGCACCAAGTACACGACTACAACGACACTACTACGCAAATTACTACACATGACGGCAAACACTAGCAACAAGAGAACCGGCAACTATAGGACGGCGGCGGACGATTCATAACAGCAAAAACACCGGCGAGGGCTTCCCATAACAAGACCACGGCGGTGGGACTACGCACCCGACAAGCTGAACTACACACACAGCAGCGAGGACTTGGCAACAAAACCGGCACAAAGGCGTCCCGAACACTGCCACGAGTGCCCGATAAACACCCTTCACCTCAAGCAATGTCGACTGTTGAAGATTATGAACAAAATCATGCACTCCGTCTTGCACACAGTAAATTGTTCTTAGCCCAAAATGCAATCATGGTCTTCACAATGTCCTCCAAATCATCAAAATTAGGATGGCCCTTTGTTAAACAATATATCATTCCTCAACTACCAAATTGGCAAAATAAAACTAGCGGCACAATTTTCCACACCTTCACCTCTTTTTCTTAACCAAAGCCACCCCACCTTTGAAACAAAGCCTCAATCGACCGAGAATTACTCACCACATATCCCACCATCTTATATGTGAATGAGGAGTTGAGCTGTAACATTACGATTTACACTAGTGGTGGCAAAGAACAATTACGATTCTTCAATTTCATAGATGTGACTTTAATTCTTCATTTACCAAAAAGAAGAACGATAATTGAATTTTAGATATAGAAGGTAAGTAAAAAAGAAAAAACTACATACTTCACCCTTAATGAGGATCTTTGTTTATGACTATCAGGCGAGGTCCCATTAAAGGCTTTGCGAACTTAGCAAGTAGCGAATATTTATGTCGGTCCCAATTAAAACCCAAGCGCATGATTCCTTTGTCAAAATACGGTTTGACAACCATGAGCTTTCTTCCATTACAAAAACTTGAAAAAGATAAATAAAGGAGTAGCGGGCTTATGAAAAAAAAACATAATGTATAATGGTCATAATAGTTAACCTCGAGGAACCACAAAAAGTTAGGCGGCAGAACCACAAAAAAGCTCGTGAGAATATTTTAGTAATTAGGGGTATGAAATGGAAAAAAGGGTGGCATGGCAATGGTAAGACTTGCCAAATGAAAAGGTGTTAGAGAAACTTTTAGCTTACTCATAAAAATAAAAATTTCAAAAGTCACGGGTTGGAGCACACCGGTTTATCAAATAACTTCCTCATTTAGCGACCAACTTAAATAAATAATAAATTTAAAAATAAAATAATAAATAAATAAATAAACGACTCTAGCTCACTCTTGTCAAAAGCGAGGTCTAGAGTCTTCTTGCCTGAGGAAGAAATTTCATCAATGGGGGTAACAAAGATATAGTTGGACATGTCGGCATAGGAAACAAATAAGAGAATTAATTTCAAGCAAGTTGAAGTCGAATTTAGCACAATATAAGCAAGGGCTTCAAAGCATTAAGCATTCAAAATTAGATATTTATTTTTTACGATGAAATAAGCGTTCTTGTTTTCGTAATCTCTTCCCCAAGAATCTCATATTAGTTCATCAGGCAACCGTTTTAACCATGCATATAAGCCATATATTGCACCATCAAAATCCACTATTCTACCGCCCTCAAATAGTAAATAGCTCCATGTGACATTCATTAAACAAATAGAGAAACCAAAATCCCAAATGTCTACCCTTTCCAAAACCTGAACAGTTTGAACATCGTTCAGTTTTAGGAGTTGCTAGAGTCTTGATCTCCATCGTTAACGGTTGAAGCGGTTCAACAAGGACAAGCACTCTGAGCTTGAGCAATGAAACACGAGCAAGATATCTGCATAAACTAGATGATCGACACATAAGCACGACAAGTATAGACTAGAACAAGCAAAAGAATAGCTCCTGGTTTGTAAGATAGATGGGACCAAGAAAACTAGCCGCGATGGCTTAAACAAATCTTGAAGAAAACTTCTTTTAGTGGTCAAGAAGATGGAAGTAGGATAAAAAAGACAAAAAGATGAAGGATAATTGGAATTATTCAAGAGAATCTCTTGATTCTCTGATGAATGCCAAATTAAGGAATGTAGACCATATATAAGCCTACAATAAATTGGGTCTTCAATGGCCGAATTTTTTGTCGCCAAAGAGCTAATTTCGTCACTATAGATATTTGTGAGGAAATATTTTCCTCACTGTTTTCGTCATTGAATGTTTGTCACTAAAAAGCATCGTGACGAAAAATAATTTCGTTACCAATGAAATTACTTCAGTAACGAAACTTTTTGTCACCAATAAAATAACATTTTGTCACCAAAAATCCTCATTTTCGTCACCAAATAATTATTCAGTACCATAATATGACTTTAGTTCAGAAAAAAATTTCAAATGTTGGTCATTGGTGAAAAAAAAATTTAAATCACGGTAAGATGTAAAGTTGACGAAATATTTCGTCTCCAAACGTCATACATGGGTGACAATATATTTCGTGACAAAAATATATATCCGTGACGAAATTTTTAGTCACCAAACAACAAAATCAATGAAAACTTTCATATATAAGTTGCAATAAATTTCACAAAAAATATTTATTAGTGACGAATAACTACTTTGTTATAATAAGTACAAATGACGAAAAAAATTCGTCACTAAACTTGTCCCGTATATTATATTTCAATTTAGATTATTATTTCACAAATATCCCTGTTCATATCCCAAAAAGCTTTTAAATGTACTAAGAAATCCACTAGCTATTATACACCACTCCACAAAAAAATTCACTATACAATTTATATTATAAATCAAAATATATCCATCAAACGAATTTAATAATAATCCATTAAGTATAACAAAAAAACCATCAAAGCAAATCCGAAAATGAACTAACATGGAGTCCATAGAAAAAATCAACACTCGATCTTGATTTGTAGAAGTATCAGTTCAGGAAAAAAAAAAATCGACACTTGATTTTGATTTGCAAGTATGCTTCCAAACGTCATCAAAAACCAATCTGCAAAAAAAAAAAAAATAAACAAGAAAAACATTAACATATTATCAATTACATTGTATAGACCTCTCTATCCATGTCAATACAAATTGTGTACACAATGCACTTTTCATTAAACAAAATGTGATTAAATTCTAGAGAGGAACTTAATAATGCACTTAAGAAGGCGTGCATATAAGAAATGAACAATACCAATAGAATTGATAGCCACATCGACAATTCAATGAATGCCACGAGACTAAAATTTAGTACTTATGGCCTATTCTTTGCAGTTCATACTACTGTTTGATTTTCTCTTTACTCAACTATATCTGAAGTCGGAGGAGTTAAAGCAAGATATGCTAATTTAAAGGTGCAATATTCCAATTTTCATTAAATATATATCCTTTGCCAAAAGAGTGTTTCCTCTCTTATCAAATGCATTGATAATTATAATGTATTATTCAATAACATAAGTAGTAAATGGACAAATATAGGGTCACGATCACCAATTCACCATAAACTCATTTCTAGGCACTAACTGTAAGTTCAGAATCAATTTTCCTATTACTTGTACAAATGAAGTCTTAAGTGCCAAAATCTAGCACTTAGTAAAACATTTACATCTAAAGTTTGCAAGAATTCGCTGGTTCATAAAACTGCCCAAATTCAAGAAGCCAGTTAAAACTTTCCAACATAACAAGGAAATTT
Source organism: Camellia lanceoleosa (assembly GCA_025200525.1). NCBI lineage: Eukaryota > Viridiplantae > Streptophyta > Magnoliopsida > Ericales > Theaceae > Camellia > Camellia lanceoleosa. The sequence goes on from CM045769.1 coordinate 68,814,769, forward strand.
CTCAGGATGGAAAAACTAGGGAAACAAAATAGATTGCACAATTACTTAATATTAGTAAACGTAATTAAATAGATAACAAATTTATGGAGTAGGACTAGCATAATCAAGCCACATCAGCTAATAAACCTTTGCTAGAAATCTATTGACAATCCCCCCCTTTTCTATCTACAACAAATAACCTTTCTGTTTACTGTATTTGGCAGGAAAGAAACTCTAGAATTTTTCCAATCTATTAGCTCTCCTGTTGAGGTGTTTCAGAGGAGAATTGTCAACCCTGTAAGGTTTAGAATTCTTTCTGTGAAAGAACTTTAATAAGAATGCCGCTAGTGATTGGTTTATGGACTGATGGGCTCCTTCCTCTGTCTTGGCCAGGGGTGCTCACTTGGCTGGGGTGCTTTCTTATGGCTATGGCACTAACGCTCTGAATCTTATATGCTTGGACTTACTACTCTTGCAGGTCTCCTTAAGGTTGTGGGTGCTTGTTGGTGGAGCCGCTCCTTATTTCCTCTAATGAGCTTCTTTTGGTCTTCTTGGTACCTCTTGAGGATCTTTGAGGGTTGAGTGTTGTGAGCCCAAAATGCTTATCCATATTGCATTGTTCTCATATGTTTATCTAATTGTTTTCTCTGCGGTGTCTAGCTAATCTTGCTTGTAAGGAGAATGAGGGTTGAGATTAGTGAGGCGGATATGTTGGGTTCTTGTATTTCTTGGATATTTGAGTGATGTGAGTTCCTATATGTGGAAATTTGAGTGAAAGTGAGCACATATGTTTTTACTAATTGTTTTCTCTGAGGTTGTCAAGCTAGCCTTTTGGTGAGAATTCTTTGGTTGTCGTTGAGTGAATTCAGGATATATCTTTGTTGAGTGCCTCTTCCTTTGTGGGTTGAGTGAAGTGAGCCCTATATGTGTTGTGGTGTGTTACCTGCAAATGAAATAGAGTATTGTTCCAAAAGTATTGAATAATTTCTCCTTCACTATCAATTGAGGGGAAAAAAATTTGGGACCTATCTATCTCTCTCCCCTCCCTCATGAATCTACCTCTTTGTCGTCAATAAAGTGGCTCTCTCCTCTCTTTGGAGTGTACATCTTTGTTATTATTACATTGGGCAAGTTATAAAATAAAACAAAGAAATATACAAGATTACAAGAGGCATTCCTAAGGAAAACAACAAACCAACCCAAAACAAAGAGGCACAAGAAGCTAACCCTAGCGAAAAGAACCGACCAAAAAAAATAACTAAGCAACCTACCCAAGGAAAACAACAAACAAAACAAAGCCTAACAAAAGATCGAGAACTCAATGCCCCACAAAGAAGCACCAGCAAAGCACTACTAAACTAAATTTTAGGCCTATTATCTTTCCTCTTATCAAACACATCTTTGGGAATAGGCGTAATACTTTCCTTTGGCATGATAATTGGCACACTTTAGGTTCTTTGTGGTCTAAGTTTGGTGAGAGGATCATCTATGATTACGCTATTCATAGTGATTCTAAGGTCGATCTTTGTTATTGAGAAAAACTCTTGGAAGTGGCACGTGGTTAGCTCTTGGGAAATTAAGGAGTTAATTGATAACATTCCTCTATCCCTTACAACCGATCGGGATGATGATAAAGTTACGTGGACTCCCTTTAATGGTGAATTCTCTATCAAATCTACTTGGAGTTCTTGGGAAATCTTTTGCCAAAGTTCCTTGGGCTCATGTTGTTTGGGGCTCACGTATTATCCCAAAGCTAGCTTTGTTACTTGGATGGCTATTCACTTTGAAGGCTTATCTGAGGATAGGCTTTATCTACTTGGTTTATCCCAACATGTGAATTGTGTCTTTTGCGAGAACACTTATGAAGATCATAATCATCTATTTTTCCTTTGTCCTATCTCGATAGAGTGTGGAGTAGTGAAATCTATGATTAATGAATCTTGGCCTAGTCTTCTTTGGCTTTGAGTTGGTGGAACATATCTCTAAAAAGTGTTAAGGGAATTCTATGGGCACTATTATTTCTAAGCTTGTTTTTACTTACACAATTTACATTTGTGGCTTGCTAGGAATAATAGGATTTTTAATAATGAAATGTACCTGAAGAAGTGGTTATCAAGAGAATTGTGGATATGATCGGATATAGAATGATTTCATTGTCTAACTTGAAAGTTCATTCCACTCATAAGCGGTTTCTAAGCAAATAGAAATTTGCCTCACTCCATCTTGAAGGGCAGTCATGGTCTTTGGAAGCAGCGAAATATGAGGATCTTGAGTTTAGTATATTGTGTGTTATCTAACAATCTTCTAATTTTTGCGAGTTGTAAAAAGCTAGAGTGTGAACTATTATATACCATTGAGAGTTGAGTGATAGTGGGGACTATATTCATACCTTTACTTGAGTCCACAGTGAGAGAGTTGCCTAACGTTTTCTTTTATTGGTATCTCTAGTTTCTCTGTTTTTTGCAGGTACATGGAAAGGCTATACATTGAATGGTGTGAGTGTTATAATTGTGGGTTGAGTGGTGTGAGACTTGATATTATGTGTGGTCAATCAATTTCCGGGGTTGTGAGATTAAAATTGTGGGTTGAGTGAAATTAGCTCATATATTGTGTGTTGGTTACTTTGTTGTATTCTACAGGCGAGCTTCTGTTTGGTTGTACTTAATCCATTTTCTATATTGGGCAGGTCCTATTAATCTCCCAAGTTTGAAGTTGGATGGTGCAATTGTAGAGAGTGTTGGCAGTAACATAGAGGATGGTTATATTGTGACTACTGTACAGGGTGTTATCTTGAAGCATGGCTGCTGGACACACATGCAGAATGACAAGGCTTTTCTATTAGTTTGTATATATTATTTTGTCACTTTTGCTCTGTGTGTGTGTATGTGTGTGTATGTTCACTAATTTGGTCATTAAAATTTCATTGATTAACCAAAATTTCACTAAATCAGACTTGGTCATCGAAATTCACTAACTAATTGAAATTTCACTAACTTGTCTTAGGTTAGTGAAATTGCATCATTTATTTTATTTTATTTTATTTTATAGAATTTTGTATTCATTATGAATATTGTTTTACAAATCTTGAAGAAATGATTTCAAAAATACAAATTTTATAAATTACAAAAAAAACAAAGATTTAAGGGTATTTGGTATGATCTAAGAGGTGTTTTGAGAAGATGGTTAAAAGCTGTCTTTTTAGTTTTTTTGGTTTTTTTATGTGAAAGGTGACATGACCCAAAATCGGCTAAAAGTTGGCTTTTGGCTTTTTTTTTGTATGTTCCCAAATGGCCCCTAAATAAGTATATTTTTTGACTTTTTACGAAAAAATGTGCAAACAAAGTAGAGAGGTGATGCGATCCAAATTTTGTTTTTAAAAAAAGGTGCTAATATAGGGGATGCCACATAGTGTCTTAGATAAAAAAAAAGTTATAGAATTTTCAAAATTTCAAATGAGTTAAAAAAGTTATAGAATTTTGTCACCATGTATTTTGGAGGACATAAATTAATACATAAATTAGTATTGTCCTCACATTTCAAAAAAAAATATATATTATTAGGGTTCTTAAATTGAAGACCAAAAAAGAAAAAATTTCAAAAAATATGCAAAATTTGAAATGAGTGTTTTAGATTTGTTTATATTGTGATTTACACCATGTCAAATTTAAATATACACCATAAAATTGGAAAAATATGAATTAAAGTATGAGATTGAACTGTCTCCAGTCCATATTCGATAGGATAGTCGATTCATTAATAGGTTCCATTTTGGGTCCTATTTGATAATCTGACTGTTTAAATTTTAGGATTAAATCGAGTTTATTTTTCTTGCAAAAAATAAGTCGATGGAATAACAGAAACCACGAATTTGAATCAATTTTGAATGAATGGTTTATTCTCTCACCGTCTAATTTTTTTTTATTTACAAAAATAATAAATGTCAACCAATTAATCTGACAATTTCTTCAAAATTCTCTTAGCCCAATAAAGAGGACTTTTATTGGTGGCTTGTTTTAGGAGAAAATTGAAGTACTAATCAAAAGTAAAGAAGGAGAAACGGTGTTAGAATCGAATTTCATTAAGTAAACAAATGTTTACAATAGTACTTTCACACTTCCAGAGCTTCGAAGGTATTTATAGCCATGAACAGACTAACTTAGAATTACTTCTAAGAAACTGAAATGTAGGGCGGAAAAGTAAAGAACTTGAAAGTAAAGAATTGGAAAAATATAAAGTAAGTAAAGCGATTTTTGAATTTGGTTCTAGGTCCTCTACTATCGACTTTCTTCTCTATTTATAAGCCTTGGTAATGTCGTCAAAGTGCCTGATAACTATCAAAGTGGATGATAACTGTCAAAGTAACCTCCATGATCATGGGACATGGCTCCAAGCATTTTGCCTTCACTACGCCATTTCTTGCAGTTGAGCTTCCCTCTTGAATTTGGATTTAAATCTTCAAGAACCGTTTAGCCACGACACCTTGCTCTTTTTGATTGTTCTAGTACTTTGTAGATCCATTGCCATTGATATGATTTTCCATGTGTCCTCTAATGACTGGAGACCTTTACTAATTCCTCAAGTTACCCTTGATGGACCACGTGTCAGGCTGCGACTCACTGATACAAAATATATGGCCAACATTACCCCCCGCACTAATATAACCAATACTTGGTAATATTAGTGGATCGATGCCCTACTACCCACGTTCTAGGGTGTGCATCGTAATTAATTGTTCTGGAAGTATAATCGCTTTCAAGCAATGTTTAAAACACTAAACTTCCCCTTGTGCTTGAACCTTACTTCCACTATCTGTGTAAACGAAGAGACTGATTCATCCTTGATTGCTAATCAAACATGTTCATTCATTTATCAAGCATGTGAAGAGGTTTTGCACAATGATGGCCGATCTCGAAAGAACTCTCATGCATTTATTAGCCATACCTATCATTCTCCATTTATACAAGTTATGGAGGTTTTTGCAGAACATACACCTTAGAACAAAAACTTGCTCATATGGACTTCGAAGGCTCTTCATCTGTCCCAAAGGTCTCTGCTTGGGATGATGCTGCCTCCTCCTCTACCAAAACTACTGGTTGGAATGCCTAGCTGAAACCAACCCAACCTTAAACAAGAAAATTCACTATAGATTTGTTGAATTCGATGACCTTACTTCAGTTTTTCCTTATTCTCGTAGCTTAGTGTTATAATCCTATGTACCATTTGACCGCCTCCACTGCCTTGAAGACAATTTACTATCGGCAAGGTATACCTCCACCTAGCCAACCAAATAGTGTGGAAGACTCCCCACTTAATCAAAGCTCTAGGACTAAGCCCCTCACACTTGGCCAAGAAGGAAAAACTCGGCTCTTTTGACTGGCTAGAGTGTGTGAAAGAGCCCCAGTTTCCTTCTTCCTTTGGAGTGGACCCAGTTGCACCTCTCCTTCCTTATAATCCTAACCGGATTAAGGAATTGAAGCTCACCCTCTTTGAGGACCAGGATTTTGCTCCCTATCAAGCCCCAGCTTTTCCTACTGCCTACCAGCAGTACAAAGCCCAAACTCTACTTACTACCTTCTCCACCTATTCTTCGAAGTGCTTTAAGATGACACCCCTCACAGTAATATAGTCTCTCGAAGCCATACCCTCAATCTAGTTTCCCAAATATAACTTCATACCTTCCTGGACCAACTCTCTCTCCTTCTTAATTGCCATGAAAATGCATTGGCCACTGGTGAATCATTGGAAGAAATCTTTACCACTCATATTCAAACCCAATATGAAACAGAGAATCTCCTTGAACAATATGAAGACTTCAAGAACCATGATTCAGCATACAGAGAGGATGCTGATATGGATAGGATGGATAGGATGGATAAGATGGAGTAGGCAACCTTGAAACAAGCAATTTGAGATGAAGGCCCAGCAGCTTTTTCACCAAATAAGGCCACACCAGCTAGAGAAGCCCCAATTAGATAGGATAGAGGAAAGGTTAGAGAGAGAACATGTATTCATTGAGTTTTGTTGGACTAAGTTCCACGACCTCATAACCTTTTCCATTCCTTATTTTTACGAAGTTGCAAATGTAACCAAATAGGCCCCTCAATGCAACCATTTATTTATTCAATAAATTATGGGTTTCTTGCTTCCAATTACATGGTTTGTATTTGTTAATATGTATGACCTCAAACTCGTTCTTATACTAGCAGATACTAGTTTTGAAGTAACCCATTTATCCTAAAGCATAGTCAAGTGTTTTGAAGCACAATCCCCTTCCTCAAAAGGTAGTAAAATATTCCCTCGAAGGAAATTTCCTTTTTAGAAAATCCAAAATTGTGTTTTCAAAACCTTTGAACTTAAAAAATTGGTTTATCTTTTCCAATTTCATGGTTTGTATTTGCTAATAGGCAAGCCTTTGATCTTAAAACTCATTAACATATTAGCAAATACTGGCTTCAAAGAAACTCATTCATTTTGAAGCCAAGTCAAACACTTCGAAGCACACTTTCTTTCCTTAAAAGGTAGTAAAATATTCATTCAAAGGAAATTTTCTTTGTAGAAAGTCCAAAAATGTGCTTTGAAAACCTTTGAAATTAAAATATGGGTTTATCTTTTCCAATTTCATGGTTTGTATTCGCTAATATGTAAGCCTTTGATCTCAAAACTGATTAACATATTAGCAAATACTGGCTTCAAAGTAACCCATTCATTTTGAAGCCAAGTCAAGCACTTGACACACTTTCCTTCCTCAAAAGGTAGTAAAATATTTCCTTGAAAGAAATTTTCTTGGTAAAGCCCCAAAATGTTCTTGCAAAACCTCTGAAATTAAAATGTGGGTTTATCTTTTCAAATTTCATGGTTTGTACTTGTTAATATGCAAAAATTGATTAACGTATTAGCAAATACTAGCTTCAAAGTAACACATTCATTTAAAGCCAAGTCAAGCACTTTGAAGCACACTTTCCTTCCTCAAAAGGAAGTAAAATATTCTTTTGAAGGTAATTTTCTTGATAGAAAGCCCAAAAATGTGTTTTCAAAGACCTTTAAAATTAAAATATGGGCCCTAACTCCACATGGGTCAAATGAAGCTTAAATAGCTTAGAACTACTTGACCCGTTAGGTTAAATGGGTAAATTAGACAAGAAGGTATAAAGCCCTAATTCTTGTACTCTTACCTATTCACTTGTCAATTTCTAACTCTTACTCTCACTCTTACTTCCCTCTGTGCTTACTTTAGCTCTTACTCCTCCTACCCTTGCTATTGCTTCTTCAATCCTTTCTTCTACTCTAACCAATGACTACCTCTTCCTTTACAAACCTACTAGTTATTGAACATCTTTGTCCCTCGGTGGCCTTAAGAAGATGGATAAACAAAGAAATAGCCAAATATAACGAAGGCCACAGTGCAATCGATGGAAGGTACTTCATCCTTCGCTATCATGCAAAAGGTGAGTATATCCTTGGCCCTATCTTTACTGAGGCTCTTGCTGTAGTTCTCCTTTTGTACCCACGTTTGGAGGATCACTACCTTCTTTACGAAAGAAAATTCAATTGGGGGTTGGAGGGCCACTCGACCTTATCACTGTTGGCCCATATTGAAGATGGAATGGGAGGAATGGTATGATTGAGTCATCGAGGATAGAGAACAAGATTTAGAGGACCTCGATATCATTGATTCCCTTTGACTTTCCAGGTTTATAATTCCTAAGGATCCCTTCCTTATCCCAGCTGCTCTAACCCAATCTTGCAATAATGTCATGCAATAATGAAAACATTAAAGGATGGTTAGGTTAGACTCTAACCCAATCCTTAGCCATGGAAGCTATCATCTTTCACACTTAAATTACAGTTGATCATCGATTAATGGCAATAATATAGTGTTAAAAATCAACAATCTGATTTGAATGCAATTAGTTAAAAGTTTACCTGCAAACACCATCGAAACTGGATTAAGAGAGAATTAGCAAAATATTCACGGTCGTGGTGGTTGTTAAAGTTTAAGATGTAGTCATTGGCCCCCATGGAGATGAAAAATATGGAATTTGCAAGATACTCAGCGAGCTCTTGTGGATCTTCAATCATATATGGAAAATCTTCCTAGACAGTCCTGTTAAATGCCTCAATCTGTGTTTGCAAACTCCAGCAATCAAACTGAGAAACCAAGAGGAATTAAACTAGGGAGAGGTCCGTCCATAGTGGACTGGAGCATGCTGTTAGACCCGTGGGGCTCACCATGGATCCCGTTTCGATTATCCAAACCGTTGAATATGTAGAATTCGTCGAGTACTTCATGTGTGAAAAATATCACGTTGATCTGATATTGGTAGTCCTTTGATCGGAATATATTTTTGTCAATGGTAGTCTGATTTAAAAAATAAAATTATTAACAAAAATATATTCCGATCAAGAGGCTACCTATACCTGATTAATGTATTTTGCAGGTATGAAGTGCTCGATGAACTCTACATAATGAACGATTAAGACTATTGAAACGAAACCTGTGACGAACCCCACGAATCCTACAACACACTCCAATCCACTATGTGAATTGCAGAAAAACCTCTCCCATAAATGCGTTAACAATGGTTGGGTAAATTGTAAATATATACATATATTAAAAACAAAAATGTCTGAAAAAAAATACAGATTTAGAGGATTCACAAGAAGCAAGGAAAGTTTCAAATATTTCACCCTGGTTGGTTTGGTGTTGGGGAAGATACCACATCCAGTAGAAGCATAATTGATGCCGTCCATGGTAGTCTTCCTTTGTGCTTCCATCAAATTCAAATACGGAGGGGGTAGTGAAAGATTATATAATATCGCTTCACGAATCACATCACAACACAGAAAATTGAATTTAAAACATTTACTACTTATAATGAGAATAAAACCAAACCAAACCAAAGGGAAATGAGTTCTGATGTAAGTAATATAATACCCAAGAAATCAACAATAGTTTTTCCGTTGGTAAAAGCGGCGATAGAAGCGTTCTTTGAAATCAATGCCATAAGGCAAATAATTAGCCCTCACGGCCTTGTGGATGTAATTGTTGTTGTTGGCATCAACGGTCGAGTCCAACTTAGAACCGAGTTGGAAATCAGATTGGTTGAAAAGCATGATGAATCCAACTTAGAACTTTCATCGGAATTGGTAGAGAGAAAGAGAAAAAAGAGAAACAAAGGGGTAAGTGCACCCATGGCAATCTATGGTAGGGAAAAATAGAAGAGAATGTGAAGAAAATGGAACAAGATGGGATGCAGTATTTATAGTACCGACTAGTCTATAAACCCAAAAACAGATATGAGTAATTGAATTTTAGAATACTACAAGAAATTACACTTTTTGCCAACTAAAATTTTGGTTGCAAAAAAGTTTTTTTTAATCAGCATAAGCACTTTTGTGACAAAAATTTTTGTTCGCTAATACATGTGGTTGTGGAAAGTAATTCATGACTAAAAAAAATCATTAATTGAATTAATTGACAAAAACAAGTATTTGACGACTAATTTTGGCCGTTTGAACATATAACTACTGTGACTAAATGATTAAAAAAAAATGTTTGGTGACTAAACTTTTGATTGTTGAACATATAACTGCCATACTAAATCATTTGGTAGCTAAAAAGTTAGTCGCCAAAAGTATTGTTTCTCCGATAAAAAACGTTAGTGTGAGTAACAATATTTTGAAATCGGACTAGATAGGTTGGTTGAACCGTCGACCAATCTAAAAGTTCATCAGGATATGGTTCAACTAAATCGGTTGGCTGCCATTTTGTCAAATGGCAAGCAAATATCTTGAAATTATGTTGCTTGGGAGAATTGAGCATAGAACCGGATCAAAGTAGCTTGACAAATAACTACCATAACATATTCAACTGTTATTTATATTTGATAAATATATATCTATATTACATTTTCTTTCAATCATTAATATAATTGATGTATTTTATATAATATTTATGTAATTGCAAATTTATCTTAATTTTTTAAAAAAAAATTAAATCAATGTATCCTAATTCTTATGTTATTGTTAAATAAATTTTTAATATATTTATAAAATAATTATGACGTTATAGTTTGATTCCAGTTTGGCTCAACAGTTGAACTAGTGATCTCCCCATCTGATCCCTTTTCCAGTTCTCTTACCAACCTGATTTTTAAAACATTAGCGAGTACTAAAACACCGACTAACATATAAAATTAATTTTAATCATTCAATGTATTTTCTAGCCTTTTTTTTTTTTTGTTTTTTTTTTTGGGTTTAACTGGACAATTGCTTAGCAACAATACTACAAATCCATAATTATCTACCCAAAATTTGCCCAGAAACAATAATCAATGGTTCAAATTCATTTCACTAATAAACACCACACTCCATCAATTTATTTTCCACCATACATACTTATTCTGAGTAAAATCTAGATCCTTAATTCTAGGATCCCAAACTTTTCCATTGCTCAGTAGCCATTAAGCGCAATAAAGTGTATTAACCTGAAAATAACTTAAAATTTACGAAAATATTTAAGATCCACAAACAAGTCTCACATGTGTATCTATAATATTGTGATATTATACGTGTCAATTTTTAATTCGTTATACATCTAATAATATAGGGCCCCTTCCTCTTACTACATCATTGTAAATAGATTATAGATTAAAAGTGTAGGTATGTAACATTTCTCTAGAATTTAAACCCTATATTTAAATTGATAGGGCCCCTCCCTCTTACCACATCGTTGTAAATTTCACTAAATCAGACTTGGTCATCGAAATTTCACTAACTAACTGAAATTTCACTGACTTGTCTTAGGTCAGTGAAATTGCGTCATTTTTTTTATTTTATAAAATTTTATATTCATCATGAATATTGTTTTACAAATCTTGATGAAATGATTTCAAAAATACAAATTTTATAAATTTAAAAAAAAAGATTTAAGGTTATTTGGGATGATCTAAAGGGTGTTTTGAGAAGATGGTTAAAAGTGATTTTTAGTTTTTGGCTTTTTATGTGAGAGGTGGCGTGACCCAAAATGAGTTAAAAGTGGCTTTTGGCTTTTGTGGTGGCGAGTAAATGGATTATTATTTTTATTATTTATGATTAGGTGCTCGTCGGATGGCGAATATAAATCGACCATCTTTGGGTCGAACAAGTGGAGAAGTCAGTACGAACAAGTTATGGTGGCCATAAAGTCGACTATACTCTTTCATATCTGGAAGGCCCGGGGATAGAATCAAAGCCGAAGTAATGGGTCCATAGATGGCCCTAGAGGATCATTATAAAGGAAGAGCCATGCTCAAGGAAAAGGGTCGAGAAAAAAGTAATAGAGATGATTAAGAGGTTACATTTGGAATGAAAGAGTATTTCAAAATCTATTTCACCACAATTGGCGTTGTTTGTGGGAATACTCAAGCCGTTCATGACGGCGTCACCGACGATCCTCCGTCCGTAATAGAGGATGTTTCACCAAGTGTTACACCAAGAACCATGCTTGGTCTGGAGAATATCACTGCTCGAAGAGCCTTGAATTTCGATCTAGTGGTTCAATTTTCACCCTCAACCTCCATATAGGAAGCCATGCAAACAATCATGAATCAAGCAAAATGAAACGAACAATGTTTGGAAGAGATAGCGGCTCACAATGAGCGCTTACGCAAAGAGATGGCTCTGGAGTTAGCCAAATCTTAACAGACTGCACCATATCATGAGCGGAGCCGGTTGCCCGAACAGTAGAAGGGAACTCAATGACGTTGGCATCAGAAACACGATGGCAGCAGCACCTTCGACTCATCAGCTTAGGAACCTATGAAAAAGGGACATGTTGGTGTGTCCAGCTCATCTAGGGGAAGTCTATATGTGCGACATAGACAAGAAAAGGAAGATGGTTCAGACGGGGAAGACAAGCCGCGATACTTTAAATGCGATGAATTGCCAAGGCTATCTGCCAAAAATTTAAAGCCCGACATTTCGTTGTATGATGATAAATCGTCGGCGAACCACATTCACTATTATAAACAGGCAATGACGTTACACGCTGATGATGAAGCGCTTATGTGTCGCATGTTTCCAAGCAGCTTAGGTCCGCTAGCAGTTCGGTGGTATTACAAACTTGAACCATCCTCGGTCAAGAGTTTTCATCAGCTCCAAAAATCTTTTCGGGCAAGATTTATCATCAATGAGGTCCAGACTAAGCAAGCCGACTCGCTCTGGGCAATGCAAATTAAGCCAGAAAAAACTCTTCGTGAATATTTGGCGCGCTACTGGGAATGTTTCAATTTGGTTGACGATGCCTGTAATGACTCCATGGCCATTACTATCTTCAAGATGGGCTTGCACCCTGATAGTCAGCTCTAGAGGTCGTTAACTAGACAACCTCTTAAAACACTGTGGGCTTTAATGAAGAAGATTGAGGAATATTGCAATGTAGAGGATGATGCCCTTCACATCAAGGCCGGACATAAGGTCATGGATATAGCTGCGCCTGTCTTGGTGCAGTCGATAAGCGTAGCCCCACCAGAAAGAAGCCATGAGCAACAAGGTAGGCCAAAGCGAGAAAGTCGTCGTGAACTACGTCGATCGAAGGATCAGTACTCCTGCTGATCGACCGAGCCACTCCTTGAAGGACCATCTTGAGCAGTTGGTGTAGGATGGTCGACTTCTTCAATACCTCCCCCACAAGATCACCCAACCTAATGCGATGGCTCTACGCTCGGACTCACCTCTGCTAGGCAACATTCATATGATATACTGTCTTCTGACATTGAACGACATCCATACGATCCAGTCACAAGCATCTCAACCATGCCCATCCAAGTCATTCACACCAGCCAAACGGTCTCATTAGACTAGCAAGATTAGCTTCGACCATGTAGATTTGGAGGGGTTGATCCTCCCCACAGCGATGCTTTTGTTATCGAGTTCTGAGTAAACAAATTTCTTTGTCGAACACATTACGGTTGACCGAGCACATCGAGATAATGTACTACAAGACATTTCTAAAACTTCACTTCACTGATTTAGATCTATTGTCGACGATTACCCCTTGTTTGGCTTCAACAAAATCCGAATACCCTCTGGACAAGGTCCGATTGCGATGCGTGCGGACACTAGGATGCTTTCGATGTGGAGTTTCAGTCGTTAAATTGCCATTCGCCGCTTTAACATTATTATGGGAAGAACTTGGGCGCATGCAATCTTGATTGCGTCCATGCACCTATCACCGACTACTCGCTTCCCAACACAACATGGCATTGAGTAGATCCAAGGCTCTCAAAAGTCGACAAATGATTGCTATCTTCTTGCTTAGACAAAAAGCCAAGGGGCGGGATCAATTCAATTGAAATTTCGGACCGGAGAACCTTGAGGATAAGGCGAGGATCTCGTCGGATTGAACTCACGCATGAACCAAATAAATTCTTCTGATCGGCGCCTATTTGAATGTCGATGAGCGCCCGAGTTGATTTCGTTCCTAATCGGTAATAGTGATGTATTAAGCAGGCATTATGAAATGCTTGGAGTGGACCCTAGCATAGCACATCACCATTTGAATGTGGACCCAAAGGTTAAGCCCATCATCCAGAAGAGTCGCCGATCGGTAGCCGAGCATACTTCTACCGTTGTCGAAGAAGTTGACAAACTCCTGGAGGTCAGCGCAATCCGCGAAGTGAATTACCCCACCTGGTTGTCCAACCTTTGTTGTCGTAAAGAAGAAAAATGGGTCTTGGCATATGCGTGTGGACTTCACGGACTGAATAAGGCTTGTTCAAGGATTGCTTCCTTCTCCCCGAATCGACCAAGCTGGTGGGGCCATAGCTACATCATCGGGTATATGAGCTTCTTGGACACATACAGGGAATACCATCAAATGGCCATGCATCTTGAGGATCAGGAAAAAATGGCATTCCTCACCCCCCGAGGGGCACTTATTGTTATAAAGTCATGCCCTTCGGCCTGAAGAATGCTGGGTTAACTTATTAGAGGCTTGTCACCGCCATATTTAAGGAGCAACTCAGCTGTACCATAGAGGTGTACATCGATGATATGGTGGTAAAGTCCAAAGAAAAGCATGTCCACTTAGCTAACTTGACCACAACCTTTGACATCCTCCGAAAATACATGATGAAACTTAACGCCTCAAAGTTTGTGTTCGGTATCGGATCTGGCACATTCCTAGGCTATATTGTGAACTATCGCAGAATAGAGGCCAACCCAAAACAAATTACAGCAATCTTGGAACTCGGCTCCCCTCAATCAGTCAAAGAAGTATAGAAGTTGATAGGGATGGCCGCGACCCTCAACAGATTCATTAGCCATTCTTCAGATCGTTGCCGACCGTTTTTTCACAACCTTCGACAGGGGAAAGCATTCCATTGGACCCCTGATTGCCAGGCCACCCTAGACGATTTAAAAGCTTATCTCCATTCAATACTGCTCTTGACAACTTTGTCGTCGGGTGACACACTCATCATGTACCTTGCGGTCTCAGATCGTGCGGTTAGCGTCGTACTACTCAAAGAAGAACTAGGAAACAGCGGTAGATTTTCTCGTTAGTAAGGCAATGATGGATCTTTGAGACACGGTACCCTCTTCTTTGGAAAAGCGATTTTGTACTGGTGGTGGTAGTGAAGCCGCCTTGAGCGTCTGGGAAAATTTCATTTTGTTCATTGGGCTTGCTACAGTTCGGACTCAAATGTCACGGTTTTGAATCTAATCTCGCAAAGTGCATTGCAAGGCGATAAATCACCAAAGAGTCCAAATCCCGCAAATCGTTTTGAAAAACTAATTTTTAGAAAGAAGTGCCAAACATGGATTGCTTTGCCAGATACAGAGTTGCCACCTAAATATTTTATTTTTGGGAAATTTAGGAAACCCTGACTCGTGCCTAAGGCCACGTGTCCGTCATCACCAAAGTTGCCTCGGCTCGAGAACTTGGGTACGATTGGGGAAGGTCATTTAATGAGCACCCCCGCTCGCCCAATCAAAGATCGGCCTGTACTAAACATGGTATCTTATTTTTGAAAACACATGTGCTCTTATTCTGGTTATTAGCCTAGAATTACTATGTGATGCGCACAACATACAAGTATAAACTGGATCGCCTAAGTTGGAACAGAACATCTCATGTTTGTTTTTGAAAGCAGTTTGTTGCTCACAAGTAGGCTACAATGCAGATTTTGCCACCCTTAAGTGGGCTTAAAACTCGCAGTCAATGAATTGTTCCAATTTAAGTAATCCAGCCTTCACCCACAGGCATTCAGGCAGTTATATCACATAAGCGATTAGCCTCATGGAAAATATGCTATCATGGCGATCACTCACACACATGCAAGGATGCTAAAGCATAAACACTTATCGAGTACTCCGAGCCAAATCAAAAGCTATGTTAGAAATCAATCCATGATCCTAGCTATGTTAAGAATTCCTAATGCAACACATGCAAGAATGCAACTAAGATAGGCTCAGCTATTCTAAGATGGTATTTGAGATGCTACAGGTAACATGTGTTAAACTTGGAATTGAAATCTGATGCGATTAGTATGATCGCCGAGCACAGTGCATGCAAGACAGATGAATGAATGCAAACATGCGAGCATAAGGATGCTAATTGAAACATGCCCTAGATCTAACCATTATAAGCTGGTAAATAAAAGGGAGAAAGACGTGTGGTTGGAAGACATACATCATACGCATGCACACTTACTACAACATTGCCCTCTCTCGGAGGGTCCGAATAAATAATACAGGATCGAATTAACTAATTATTACACAACACTAGCTAATTAACAATATTAACTAAACTAGCATGCAAACTATGTAAAATGGGCTGCCTCAGCTCTTGCTTTGAAAGATGAAGGATGCATGCATGCTCGAGTCACCTTGTCAGAAAATCCATCGCGATGCCCTGGCTCACCTTTGTTTGCAATTGATCTCAGAAGCTTGCACAAAGCTCCAAAAGGCTGAAACTACACCCTAGGAATCCATGGGAAGGCTGCCGACCAGCTCATGGCCTTGGAGACCACCTACCGACCACCTTTTGTGGGAGAAACCCAAAAGGGTGGTCGGCACATTTGGTCGGCCAGCCAGGTTTACCCCACAGTTTTTTTTTTTTTAACAAAGGCAAGAAGGCAAGGTATTTTCAACATATGTGTGCATGACCACTCCCCCCCATCATTGCATAAGCTCTAGGGAGCATAGTCCTTGATCCTCGGGCCACCAATCACGTATCCCGATGCATGATGGCCGAGGAGTCGAATTGCACGACTCAATGTGAAATGAATGCACATATAAACACCTAAAGCCAACAACTCTATCATGGGTAATCAAGAGTGTCGGTGACCAAGAATCGAGGCACGTTTCGTCACTTTGAGCATGAAACGTCCCTCGTTTCCCGTGTTTGGAACAAACCCTACTCCAAACACAATGCAACAAACAATGTATGGACAAACGCAACTCTAGCATGCAATCTAAATACAATGCAACTAAGTGATGCGAAGATGCACGGAATGACATGCAAGCATGCAAATGGCATACACAATGCTATGAACTAATCAATGGCGTACTCAATGCACATGGATTATATAGCATGCATACACAATGCACTAACATACGCAATGTTATGAACGAGGCATACGCAATGCAATGATCAAACATGCGATAAGATGGACTATAGGGCACACACAATGCAAGATGGACTTAAACCAAGATGGATGGGCCTTGGCCACACCCAAATCAGTGGCCAATATGATGAAAATGAGGCAACAAAGTACATGCAAACATGCACAAATGCAAGGAACCAAACTTAAGGGACAAAGTGCAACTCTACCAAAGCATGACAAGGATGAAATATGGCATACAATGACACATGTTCCAGCTCTGAAATGACATACAAGATGGTCCCCAATCATGCAAATAACTCACCCGATGCATGTTGGATGGCACAATTACCGAAACTAGTGAAGTGCATTACACTAGAGGTATGCAAAGCGATGCCCAAATGACCAAACCAACCCCAAATAGTCCCTATGCAGACCCAAAACAGTGGCAAAATGGACTAAAATGATGGCTTGCAATGCACAAAAATGAAGCTCATGCAATAGCCTAAAAATGAGGCATACAAGCACAACTCTCAAATGCATTTAAAGAGTGGAAAACATGGGAATATGGCACAAGTATAAGCTCTAAAATAACATGTTCAATGATGCCAAAACATGAAAATAACTCAAGTTAAGCATGCAATAGGCTTCAAAACTCGAAGCTAGGCAAGGGTATTACACTACAAGTATGCATGGAAAGCATTTTTCAACCAAGAGGCCTCAAAAAAGAGCTAAGGCAGCCTAAAACAAGAACAAAATCTGTTCGGAGCATGGCCAAAATATGCTAGAATCAAGGGCCAAAACTTCATGCATTGTAAGCTAGTAGGCATGGTTTACACTACAAGTATATGAAGCATGTGAGGGACTACCAAACCAGCCAAAAATAGAGTCATGACATGCCAAATGAAGGCCAAAAACCCACTGAAACATGACCAATACATGCAAGAATGACATGCACCTTTGATAAGCCACAAAAGGGATTACTTTACACATGCAAGAGGCAAGCCGAGGGTGACCAAACCAGCCATAGATAGAGTATAGAAAGGTCCTAAAAGTCACCAAAAAGGCCCTAAATCAAGCTTTGAATGTATGCAAATGTATGCTCCTTTGGAAGGCCAAATATGCTAGTAAACAAGACAACAAGAGAGAGGGTCACCCCTCTCTGATTTAGGCCCTCAAAACCACATTCTAAACACTAAAAATCTGCTGGATTTCAGTGGCTAAAAGGCCAAGCAAAGATTAAATCAAAGGCCTTATAGCATGGCACAAAACAAGGCTAAAACGAGCATGCAAGAGGGTGAATGACCTTTAACACCAAAATAATTTTAAACAAACATCACAAGGACTTTAAAACAAGACTTTTTTCAGTTGACAACAAAGCTTAAATATGCATGCAAGTATGGCTTATAGAATGATCAAGATAGAGCTTAAAAAGAGGGAAAATGAGTTACCCTTATAGCTCAGCAAAACCAACAAATTTCTCAGCCAAAAACCAGCCTTTTAAACTCCAAAAATGTCCTCAAAGAACCTCAGCCCAATGGTGGTTAACTTTGATGAAGGATGCCTAGGCAAACTAGAAGCATTTCTTTACTTTCAAGCACTTCTATGCACAAAATGGGCAAGGGAGTGGAGTATATAGAGAGAGAGAGGCAGAGATTCAGCCCTAGAAGTTGTAGAGAGAGAGAGAGTTTTTAGAGTGAGAAGCACCCAAGCTTCTCCAAGAAGATTGTCCCCTTTCAAAATGAGAGATATAGCCTCATATACAGCAAAAAGCAAGAGTTGGTTCGAAATATCTGATTATAGGACAGCTGGAGCTTGTGGAAGATAGCTGGAGGGAAAATATCTAAGAATTGCAGGCTTCTTTGGGCATAAGTGGTCGGACGACCACTTTTTACTCGACGGCTACTTTTTCTGGTTTTTCAGGACAAAAGGTGGTCTCCCGGAAAGAAAACTGGTCGGAAGGTGATCTCCAATGCCAAAAACTGACTTCCAAGTGTCCAAATTGAAGCCCCAAAAGTTAGCTTTCCAATGGCACCAGCCTTGCATTAAAATTCAAACTGTGCAAAACGTTATGCCTGTTTTCGTGAAGCCGCGCAGTTTCGGTCTAACCGGATTGATGCCCTACTCCAACCAACCATATCTCCTCCATCCAGACTTGTCTTTAGGAGATTCTTTAGTGAAAAATGAAGCCTCGGAAGTAAAATTTCCAGCAGTGGTGGCCTCATAGCTAAAATCCAAGTGTATAGATAGATAGGCGTGATTTAGTGAAGACCGCTCGACTCTCTCTTAGCGATTCATGCCCATTTTCTTCTTCAACTTGGTTTCTTCCCTCTTCTCCAATTTTTCTCAACTCCAAACCCCTAAACAAGGTGTTTTGAAAGATTTTTCAAAGATTTCATCTCTCTTTCATTCATTTCCACTCTGTCCTTGCTTGGTTTACCGAAAAGCGTAACATTTAACGCAATGCGAGCGTCGGAACATCGTAGGAACTTTATTTTCAAAACATTTTGAAAGAGAGGGTTTCAAGGTCTAAAATCTTTTGATCAAGATTGTTTTGGTCCAAAAGGTGTATGAAGTTGGGATTTGACTCTCTCTCCTTGCTGAAGAAACTGAACCTTTCCCCTGCACACCTTTCTTCACCAAGTAAACCATCAATAGTGCCCAAGTCTTAAGGGCAGTAAAAAATGAGGTGTCTACAGTGGCCGCCAGGAAATAATGCACTATCTCTAGGCCCATACAATAACCGTGCTCATAGACTACCCTCTCCGAACAATACTTCGCAGTACGAAATCATCAAGGCGCATCTCCAAATGGGCGTTAGAACTCGACCAATATGACATTCAATTCTCTTCCAGAATGGCTATCAAGGGGCAGGTTTTGGCTGACTCCATTGCCGAATTTACTAGTTGTCACGCCGACTTTAAGCCAGAGCAACCGGCCTTCCAACCCCAATAAGAGTGGAGGATGTATGTTGGAGATATTTAGCAGATGTACTGCGATGGTTCATCCAACCAGCGTGGTAGCGGGGCCAGAGTAGTGATTACGACTCCTGAGGGTGACGTAATCGAGCAAGCGGTTAAGCTCGGCTTCAACGCATCAAATAATGAAGCCGAATATGAGGCTTTTCTTATCGGACTTCGTAATGCACTTCAACTTGGTGCTAAGTGGTTACAGGTTTTTTGCGATTCAAAGTTGGTTATCAATCAACTGGAGGGGGAGTATGAAGCTAGGAAAGGCCAAATGGTAGCGTACATGAAGATTGCAAACTCATTACTCGTGAAGTTTGACCACCATGAGCTGAATCAAATTACCCATGACCAAAATGCCCATGCGGGTGCTCTTGTTTGCTTGGCTTCTGCCATCAATTCGGATGTTAAGCGGACTATTAAGATGGGATTCGTCAGTGAGCCGAGTGTTGGTCTCCGGTTCTTTGGCATCAATCTTCTTCACCTAGAACAGAGTTGGATGGATCCTATTGCTGCATTTTTATCTTTAGAATAGCTACTTGCAAATAAGAAAGAGGCCCATAAGCTGTGGAATAAGGCCCTACACTACTACTTGGACATTCACGGAAAGCTCTACAAAAAATCTCTCTTAGGGTCGTATTTGGAATGTGTGCATCCAGACTTGGTAGAGGATTTCTTGGCTGAAATACATGAAGTCAGTTGCGGCGCCCATTCTGGAGGGTGTTCACTAGCCCACCAAGCTGTAACCCAGGGGTATTACTAGTCTACCATACGGACTGATGTAGAGAACTATGTAAATAAGTATGAGCAGTGCCAAAAATTCTCTCCCTTGGCTCATCTACCTACAGAGGAACTAAACTCCGTCACTAGTCCTTGGCCTTTTGCTCAATGGGGTTTGGACATCGTCAGACCACTGCCAAGAGCCTTGGGAAACAAACGATTCCTGATTATTGCAATGGATTACTTCACGAAATGGGTTGAAACAGAACCATTGGAGCACATCCGAGACGTAGATGTCAAACGTTTTGTCTGGAAGAACAGTATAATCCAATTCGGCATACCGCGAGCACTCATATCCGACAACGGCACCCAATTCGACTACGGTGCATATCGTGATGCTATGTGACACATACGGCATAAGACCATACTTCTCCTCACCAGCTTATCCACAGAGCAACAGCCAAGCCAAGGCCTCCAATAAAGTAATCCTGGATGGAGTCAAGAAACTGTTAGAAATGGCCAAGGGCAAGTGGATTGAAGAGCTGCCTTGTGTACTTTGGGCCCACCGCACTACTCTAAGGCGATCTACCGACGAAACACCGTTGGCCTTATGTTTTGGGACCAAAGCTATTATTTCCCTTGAAATCGGCTTGCCCACTCTAAGATCAAAAGCATTTGACACAAGATAGAATGACATGATGTTGGCCCTGAATTTGAATTTGATTGAGGAATGCCGTGATCGAGCTCTTGTGCATATGGCGCACTATTAACAGTAGCTCGCCAAGTCATGTAATCAGCACGTACAGCCGCGCCATTATGTCCCCGGGGAGTTGGTTCTCAAGAAAGTGCTTCCTGCCACTAAAAATTCGGCCGACTGCAAGCTAGGCTCCAATTGGAATGACCCATATCAGATTGACTCAATTGCTGGGGCAGGGGCATATCGTGTAATGCCCTGAAAAGTACACGCTATGATACACAGTAATAACATGATCATTTTACCCAAAAGAGGTCATCTTTCTCATTGAACTAAAAGTTTATCGATTACAATATACTAGATATATTTCCATGGTGCCCAAATTCATTTTTTAGTTCAATGAACTTGATAACTCAACAAAACATAAACCCCTGGGGCGTATAACATCACAAATTACATAAAAAGGTTCAGTTACAATATCCCAAAATAAATACAAAACAACCAAAAAGCTTTTGGCTTCAATTAGTTTTTCCAAAAGAAAATGGAGCCAGTGCTTGAACCAATCCTTCAATGAGGCTGACCTTCATCTATTCCAGAAAAATAAATTAGGGTTGAGCTATATGCTTAGTAGGAATACATTTATCCAAGTATCTAATCCTTTGAATATGATAATGGCATCCATGAGATATATCATTATAATAAAATTTGTTACAACAGGAAAATGTCAACATCTCATAATGAAACACTATAAATCAAGTGGCAAATGCAACACATGACATCATGTACACCAATTAAACCTCTGCAATCATGGAAAATCAAACCACACTTTCCTCTACATGAGTCCAGTTGAGAACAACCTTTACTTTTAAAGACAACCCCTACATTTGCCGGCTACTATACGGCTGGAAGTGAGCACCCTAAAAAAATCGTCCGTTTTTCCACTTTCCTTTGGCTACTATCTGGGGACTATGTGGACACCAAAAGATTTTCCCACATTAGTCAACGATAAGCCTAGAGAGGGCATTTGGGCACCTTTTAAACTCCCATGCGGGTACTAACAAAACACCACCTTTACTCATCACCGACACACACATGGACTCATGCATGCTCAACAATCAAATCACATTTCAATTCCACAATTGAACATCAAGAATCATCATAGATAAACAACGCATAAAACTCAAGGAAAAATAACATTTAAGTCACCATTTCTTTAACCACATCAATACCCACATTTCATCCCCCCATTATTCATCAATTTCTATGAATCAAGAGAAAATTTCATTATATTAAGTAATTTCTATCCAATTGGGAACTTAGGGTTTTATCAAATTTGGGGGTTCTCACTCCTTGTCACCAATCTAGTTTCTCAACCACACTTCTATTCATATTAGAAAGAAAGAGATGAGAAATTTCAAACAATTTGATAGACAAAAGAGTGAATATGAGAAAAATGGGTTTAATCACCCAAAACCCTCAATTAGTTCACAAATCACATCAAATGCCATAAATCCCTTCAATAATGAAGACATACAAGGGTAAAAGTATCCCTACCTCAAAATCAAGCAAAGATCCAAGCTTCTACAAGAATCCTTCGAAAACCCACAATATGATCGGTGGATAACAAAGATCTTCAGGTATACTTCACCCATAGCAAGAGATCTTGGATGGATTTCAATGGTAGGAGAGGTCTTGGATGGTAGAAATTTAGGGTTTCATAGGGAGGGAGAGAGAGAGAGGAGATGAAGAATAGAAAAAGTGGTGTGTGAGAATGATATAGAATCGTTATGTTTAAAAAGCTAATATCGCGATCCTTGCTTGAGCGAGACTTCCTACACTCGAGCGACCAGACACAATCAAAAGGCCTCGCTCGAGTGACAACCTCTTCGCTTGAGCGGAAAAAAGAGAAGCCTTAGAAGTTTTGCAGTGCTACAGTGAAACTTCTGGAAGCTAGCATTCCATGCTCGAGTGAGGCTTTCCTCGCTCGAGCGAGCATGCTTGTAACTTAGCAAGATTTTGGGAGCAACAATTCTACGCTCGTGCGAAGGTTTCCTCACTCAAGTGACCCAGAAAACAAAATGTCACAATCTCTCCCCTTTAAGAAATTTCGCCCTTGAAATTAACCTCCATCACCCACCTGATGAAACATATGACAATCTCAATAAACGCACATACATACACTTTAGTTTTCTACCATCTTAATTGAACCATTTATCAATCCTTGACAATTTTAACTGTAAACATCACATATATATATATATATATATCTCCACTTACACATATGAGCTAATAACGGAAAACAACAGAAAATTGACTTATTTCTAATACAACCACAACTCAAGGTGACCTTGGCACGCTTGCAAATCCACCACAACATCCAATTTAAACATAGTACTACTTCGAACTCATGGTCAAAATAAAGGAAACGTTAAGAGTTTGTGGCTCAAGATTAACTTATTTAGTTACTTAAGAAAAATAAGAAATCTATGACATTACAAATTTGAGAATAGTTCGGGATATTTCTCGTGGACTTCGGCTTCTCGTTCCCATGTTGCTTCCTCCGCGCCATGGTGATGCCACAATACCTTGACTAGAGGGATCATCTTACCTCTCAACAGTTGTTCTCGTGTATCCAGGATTTGGATTGGCTTCTCCTCATAAGATACATCATCATCAACGTCGATTTCCGTCTAATCTAACACATGAGAGGGGCTGGGTTCATATTTACGGAGCATAAACACAATTGGCCAATTGGCCATCGATGAAAGACTCCGAATTTGGAGCACCTCTTGTGCTTGGCACGATCGGCCGAACAAGCCTCCGAATTCGGAGAGCCATTTGTGCTTAGCGTAATTGACCGTTGATTAGATACTCCAAATTCAGTGCAATTATTAACCTTTCAAAAATTGGCATGATGAAATCAGTAGAACAACAAGTAATCAATTTTTTCCGTTTTACATTCTAAAAGTGCTCTTGCAAGTGCCAGACATTATATTGGGTCAAAGAGATAAACATGATATGCACTAAACTTCATTACACACAATTTACTAAAGTAAAAGCAAAAGAAGTACAAAGGTCTAAATCCATTAAGCTGCTCAAGCTCTCTCAGAAGTCGCCGTAACCTCCCCATCATCAGCCTCTTCTTTATCGTCCATTTTCTCGACGTCATAGGCCTCAAATGGAAATTTGTAATTTTGGTATAGGGGTGACACCGAGTCAATACCCGTAGCTTAAAGCACCTTGATCCATCCGTGTTTGAACCCACGGTTCTTACATTGACATAAATCATTGGCTAGCTTTTACTTCATCTTTGCAATGCCAATTTTTTGTCCATCAAAGAAACCTTCCTCACAGGCTCGCGATCTCATGGCCTCTTTGGCAAACACAGCCGTTGTGTCTTGATCGGCAATAGCGTGATCAATTAGCCACTGGTTCATTTTATTGATAACAGTCATAGTTACTGCTACAAAAGGTTGTTTTTCGACAACCCTGGCTTTCCGCCATTCACCTCAGCCTTCTCTGCATGATGCACCAAATCAAATTTAAATTTTGTCATTGCGCTATCTCTTTACGGCGGCCATATGCCATCTTTGGTCTCGTATGCATAATAGAGTCCTTTGAGGGACCTGTGGATACCCTCTTTGAACACTTCATAGTCGCTTTGCCCTATCATGGACTGCTGAACTTCGGGTGGAAATATTTGCCTTGGAAAATCCACGGCCACATTTAGCTCATGAATGATTGAGTCTACCTCAGTTATGGGTTTGTTGCCAATATAGATAGCGAAGCTTAGAGGGCATGGCGATCTACTCAACTTGTGTTGGCCAGACCTTTCGCTACTTTTTTTGCTGTGTCCCATCCCTATGCGCTTTCTTCACCTCACCCCTCATTGGCGATCTACTTTGATGATGGGGCGAGCGATGTCTCTTACACTCATCTGAAGCTATAGTACTCGCTTTGGCAGCATCTCCACCCTCTCTGCGATTCATCTCGGCCTCCAGTTCCGCCAAACTTTTTCCTTCACCTTTGCTGTTAAAAAATAACATGCTAGACATATGCATACACTGTTCGTTGTACAAGGCTTCTGCCTTCACTGTTATTAGCCGCCATTGGTTTGTGATTACAACATTTTTGGGGTTGTACATTGTCCATTTGACGACGCTCCCTACATTAATGACAGTGCAGCATTTACGTTGCGCCCACGGTTGCCAAAATACACACCTTACAGATACTTGGCATTATGTAGCCTGGCGGTGAAAACCCATGTTCAAGCGGGGCAAGGCGGATATGTGAATCTATTAGGCCTATTCCTTCATTCGCGAATTTCTCCTTACTTGACCATTAACACCACTAATCTATTGGCATTAAATGCGTCATCAGCGGCGGTGGCAACCTATGTTCAAGCGGGGCAAGGGCGATATGTGAATCTATTCAGCCTATTCCTTCATTCGCCGAATTTCACAACTATCCCACTTGAACATTAACCACTGATCTTCCATATATTCGGCACTACGTACGTCATCAATGGCGGTGGAAACCCACGTTCAACTAGGGTAGGGGTAGATATGTGAATCTATTCGGCCTCTCCTTTATTCGCCGAATTTCTCCACTGCTCAACTTGACTATTAAAGCTGCTAGTCTTGCACTTATTTGGCACTAAGTGCATTAGGCACTCCTACATTATTTGAACATGGCCGAATTAGCTACCAAGGTTAACTTATACTGGGTAGCCTTTTTTATTCATCATTCATAAACTGTACTTGAAACATACGCCACTTATCAATGAAAATGACCGACTTCTACCAAAAATAGCACACAAGTACAAAGAAAGCTTCAAAAACAACATCCAAATGGCATCCTTACAAGAGAACAAAACAAAACAAAAGTAGAAACAAAGCTAAATTAATTATCTTCAAATTCAACTAGATCGGATTCCAGGGGCTCCACCTCCAACTACTCATATGGAATTGGTTGATAAAGCGTTACGTTGCCAGCCGCTAGAGCCTTTAGCCAGCCATGCTTGAAGCTACGGTTCTCAAACTTCAGTGCCTTATCTGTATATATCTCTTTTGCTGTTGTTTCTCCTGCTTTGAATGCTTTAGCCATATCAGCCTCCGCACGTGCCTACACCTCTTTCAATTTCTCCAACTCGGCTTGTAATTTGGTGTTTTCTTACTTGGCCAACTATAATTCGCGGTCTATACTGTTTGCCCTTTCTTCGGCAGCCCGAAAGAGCAGATCGACGTGTTTTGTTATCTCCTGTTCGGCATCCGCCCTCACAATTCTTCATCAGCTCTTTTGGATTCGGCTTCTGCCTTCTACGTCGCCATTAGAAAGTCGGCCATAGCAGTTTCAACCTTGAGTTTTTCCTCTGCAAGTTCGCCTTCCAAAACGTTGAGTTTTTCCATGGCATCATAGTGTCGACAGTCGATTTCTGCGATTCTCCCCGTTGCCTACCATGTAAGGCCCCTGAAGTATGTATTTACTTTTAAGACCCTAATGATGAATTATTTTCTTAAAGCCCTCATTTACTTCAATTAATTCGAATCTTGTCGGTTAGCAATTGCTATTTTTATTTTTATCGAAACAGAAATTTCTCTAACCAGATTAGGTTCCCTAAGTTAATTTAATTCTACCTAGGTTGCATTTATTTAACTTCAAGCCCTCACTTTTTTTTTCTTATTCAAAACTTGCCCCAAAATAGTACTTGTACCTTGTACCTTGGTATACCATCAATCTTGCAATATATATATAGGTATATATACACATTGAGGGATGTGCCTAGGACCAAAATTAATAAAATAGTCACCCAACACACTCTCCCAAGGCCGGCCCTTCTAGGAAAGGGAGAGAGGAGCCAATTTTCAAAGACTATGATTAAGATATTCTAGGAAATCCTAACCTAGTGACCTAGACCTAGGTTGCAAATCTCAAAACTAGTTACCTTTCAACTAAAGATCAACTAATTGATGCCAAAACCTATGATTTAGCACCTTAGTTACTCCTATCCCATTTGACACCAACCAAAATCATAGCTTTCCCATCCATTTTCAACTAAAGGGTTTTTATGTCCTTTTACACCAAATTGCCTATATATACCACACCCCCTAACTTGCAAACTCACACAACACACTCACTCACACACACATTTTGGTTAGAGAGAGGGAGGAGAGCAAGGAGGAGAAGTCTAGAGGAGAAGAGGGAGGAAGAAGAGAGTTTCTTGTGCAAAGCTTAGAAGGTAAGCCACCAACACAACCTTCTCTTCATTTCCTTTTCTAATGCATATTCTAAAGTTTCTGAATAGTGTTCCAGATCTGTTATTATCAAGTTCTTATGTCAAAAAAATGCTAAGGGTTGTGTATTGATTTCATCCCTCTTGTATTTTCCCCATTTTGGCACAAACCATCTTCTTTTTGTACAAATCTCTCAACTTTTCAAGGGCACTCTTTCAAAAAAAAATTCTGAGTTAAACATGTGATAGTTAGCATATTTTCTTCACAAAAGAAATGAAACTTTCCCATGGTGGAACCCCCTTTTTATAAAGTTTCTTGTTTTGGGCATTCTACCTTAAAACCTATTTTTGCAGTCAACTTTCAAAAATTCCAGAAAAATGTAAAAAAATATTCTGAACCTCTATTTTATGTCAAAACCTTCCTTTAGAAGTTATATTTCAACTAAAATTGGTTTCATCGAAAAACATTGAGCGGTTTGCAAGGAAATCAAGTTTTTGTAACAGTTGACGGATCTGGGCAGATTACGGGCAGTCTTTGAAATACTTTCTGAAATAATTTAGAATCTGGAAGAGCAACCCCAATTCTGAAAAATGTTCTATAAACCAGATCGAATCCTCTATAAACCATAGGAAGGCCAAGCCAGTAAAGGGTCTAAAATAGCTCTTTCATTTTAATCTTTATGCGATACTAAATCTGGAAATTTTTGTTAGGTGTGGATATCTTGTACCTTTGAGTTCATGAGAATGTTTGTAGCTTATAATCATATCTTGAACTGATAATATATGTGTTGTGGTTATGTTATTTACCTTTCTTATAAGAATGTTTGTAGCTTATAATCATATCTTAACCTGATAATATATGTGTTGTGGTTATGTTAATTACCTTTCCCATCTTAAGAATGCATGCTTATATGGATATTATTGTTTTATAAGTTAAGCTAACCTTGTCTTAAAACACTTAATTCAACGGGAAACCTAATTAGGAGGGTACTGGGTTTTCGAACACTTGAGTAATGACAAGATGAGAAAATGTGATATATGGATTATTGGGATACGTTCCCTTTCTGAAGGTTAAAAATCTTGCGCAAGTGGTTTCAGAACCCTTGAACGGAGAAGTTGTATTTGGACCCTAGGTGGTTTGGCGTAAGGAGGGATTTGGGCAAGGCCCTATTTTTTTACCGTCTCTTTTGAGGCCCTGCGGTTGGCACTACGCGGTATATAACCGTTGGTAGGCATCCGAGGTTAGTTCTGCAACAAAGTAGCAAAAAGGGGCATCTTAGAATAATCCGCGTCCGATTCTTGTGGTTGGGAGAACGGAATCTCTTTGGGGGATTTCTAGTTTACTGACATCTAACTTAACCATTTATTTATTTATTTATTGGAGTATCATGCTTTACTACTCGATGTTATATTTTGTGATTGTGTATTGGACTGGGAAAAAAAGGGTGGGGCGTGTGTGTGTGTGTTTATTGGGCATTCAAAGCTCACGGTGTATCATGCCAGGTGACAAAGAGGAACTCATAGCTGGAGATGTCGAACCTGAAACATTTGAAGACTTTTGGCTATCTTAGAATATTAGAAGTTTCATTTTGGATATTTTGTAAGACTCATATGAAGTATTCTTTTGGGGATGTAATGTAATGGAACAATCTTTTTAATCAAGTATATCGCGGTTATTATGTAATTACATTCTATGTATGAACCTTAGCGTTGCTTATGAGACCTTGTGTCAATGCCTTGTAAGATCTGTCAAAAAGGTAGTTCGCTGCCTAAGAAAGCCGGACTTAGAAAGGAGGCTATTTGAGTCCTCCGGCGATCTGGGATCTTACTTGGTTATTGACCATAGGACTCACTAGTGACTTTCCCTTGACTGCAACCTATAGTGTAGAATCGGGGCGTCACATACCAAACATGATATAACAAAGTTAGTAGTCGGCATAAGAACGATGTATACAATGCGAAGCGACTTACCAATATTGTCGATTGTGCTGCCAATGTAATGAAAATAATGTTTGGCTCGGCATGAAAGGTGGCCCTGTCAGACAGAAGTGAAAGCATTGGCCTTAACACTTCTGCGATGGCGGGATCTTTGATGGGTGATTCTTTGGCTAGAATGGCGAACTCTTCATCCTAAATTTGGATAATGAATGGCTTGGTAGTGCGGAGAAAATGTCTCCATCCTTTGCCGCTTGTCAATTGGTTCTTTTGATGATTTAGCAAGGGTTTATTGGGCCATTTTTGCCTCTTTGCTCGGTCGATCGAACTGAAGTTTTAGTTTGTTCTTGACTAGGTACTTGACAACTTCATCCACAATCGGTATGTAGTTTCTGGAGCGGCCGTTGGAGGAGTTTCAGGACACCTAGTACTAGCTCTCCTCCTTGTTGCCATTTTTTGATATTCCTTAAATGCAGGGGAATTGGGCAAGTGACTCTCTACCCATCTTTTAGGACTCGGCCCGGAAAATCTCTAATTGATGAAAATATTGTCTTTGGGAGAGGCAAGCTGTAGCTCAATTTGAGCGTGAGGGTTTGATGTTATCCTTTAGGATAAAGCGCTCAAAAACCAACTCAGGCTCCCTGTTTAAATCTTGGTCTTCCAAATGGGCTTCTGGTCTAGAATCTTCGCCTTCTACACCCTCTTCTTCTAGATGGCCCTCGGGTCCAGCCTCATCGGCATCTAAACCTTCCAGGCCAATATCCCCAAAGCTTTTGAAACTAGGGGGAACATGTGTAAATGGGTTGTTGTTCTCCCTCGGCATGAGAATATGGTCGACGGCCGAAAACGTTGAGTAGGTGGGATCGTACTTTAATAGAACATGAGTGGCGCATCCTTGTCCTTGAAGATTTGAATGCCCTTTGTCTGCCGAAGGAATGGCTCTTTTTAAGTTGTTACTTGCACACAACAAACTGGGTCAGCTCCGTATTTTTTAGCTGAATAGATCTTATTTTAAACCAATTGTTCAGCTACCTGGCTCGCCTTTCCGTCTTGGCACAGGGTCTTGGCGATCCTCTCCCTCGCTGAATTCCCAATTGCCTTGAGCAGCGACCATAACATCGTCAACTCTTTTTCGAGTTGGCAAGCATAGTCACCAAGTGGTGATCTATATCCTTAGCTCTGAAAATAACGGCCTTGATGACGGTTGACCGCCATGACATAAGAATCTTTGAATAGTCGAAATCGAGTTGAACCCAAGTAGGTGGTTCGTTCTACCAAACTCATGATTATATGATAAAGGTTCACATTGGGTTAAGAAGGCAAGAGACCTGTAAGAAAGCAGACCCTACTTTGAATTGTGAAGATAAAAAATGATGGTGTTTGCATCCGTCCTCTCCATATCAACCACCTTGTCTACAATGAGGGGCGGTTGGGCGTCGTCTGGAATGGAAGCGATGGCCAGCGGCGATTCGCTCCTCGGAGAGGAGAGCTTTTGGATAGTCGCCATTCTAAGCGGAAGGAAGATACACAAACAAAGAAAATATAAAAAGGGTGGAATGCGAACAAAGAGAGAGAGAGGGACTTCTACAGGTTAGAGCGAAAGAGTGATAGAAAGCAAGAGTCGCAAATCGTAGGAGGCTTGTGAAGAAGGATGAATAGAATGAGGAATGTCAAAGAGACAAGGTTCAACCCATATGGAGGGATAGTTTTTAAATCGCATTAAATGAATGTCAAAACATGAAGGGGCGGGAAGCAATGATGATATCATATCGCGTCTGTTTGGATGCATCAGCACTAAAAAGTGTGCGAGCGCCGTATTCCCAACTTTTGATGTCCGCCAAGTCTGTAAGCCGAGAAAGTAGACACCAACCCCGCCGAATAACGAATGTTAATTGGATGTTCGGGGGGCAATTGTGGTGGCTGAGTAAATGGATTATTATTTTTCATTATTTATGATTAGGTGCTCGCCAGATGGCGAATACAAGTCAACCATGTCGTCGAGCAAGTGGAGAAGTCAGTATGAACAAGTTATGGCGGCCATAAGAGCGACTATACTCCTTAATATCTGAAGGCCGAGGATAGAATCAAAGCCGAGCGGTGGGCCCATGGATGGCCTCTGGAGGATCATTATAAAAGGAAGAGCCATGCTCAAGGAAAAGGAATTAGAAAGAGTATTTCTAAATCCATTTCACCACAGCTTTTTTTTGTATGTTCCCAAATGGCCCCTAAATTAGTATATTTTCTGACTTTTTATGAAAAGATGTGCAAACAAAGTAGAGAGGTGATATGATCCAAAAAAAAAAATGTGCTTATATAAGGGATGCCATATAGTGTCTTAGATAAAAAAAAAGTTATAGAATTTTCAAAATTTTAAATGAGTTTAAAAAGTTATAGAATTTTGTCACCATGTGTTTTGGAGGACATAAATTAATACAGAAATTAGTATTGTCCTTATATTTCTAAAAAAAATATTATTAGGGTTCTTAAACTGAAGGCCAAAAAAGAAAAAATTTGAAAAAATAAGCAAAATTTGAAATGAGTGTTTTAGATTTATTTATATTGTGATTTACACCATGTCAAATTTAAATATACACCACTTCAATTTGGAAAAATATGAATTAAAATCGAGATTGGACTGTCTCAAGTTCATAATCAGATTGGACAGTCATGTTTGGCCCAATAGGTTCACTTTTGGGCCCTGTTTCGATAATCTAAACAGTTTAAATTTTTGAATTCGTCGAGTATATTATTCTTGCAAAAAATAAATCGATCGAATAACGAAACCATACATTTGAATCAATTTTGAATGAATGGTTTATTTTCTCACCATCTAATTTTTTATTTATTTATACAAAACTGTTGGCTTTCGAAGGCTAGAAATGTAATTACAATGTGCTAGCAATGATCAATAACTCTTACAAAAATAGTAAATGCCAACCAATTAATTTGACAATTGCTTTGAAATTATCTTAGCCCCAATGAAGAGGACTTTTATTGGTGGCTTATTTTGAGAAAATTCAAGTACTAATCAAAAGTAAAAGAAGGAAAACGATTAATAGAATCGAATTTCATTAAGTAAACAAATGTTTACAATAGTACCTTCACACTTCCAGCTTGGAAGGAATTTATAGCCATAAACAGACTAACTTAGAATTACTCTAAGAAAGCAATGCGGTCTTGGAAAAATAAAGAACTTGAAAGTAAAGAATTGGAAAAATATAAAGTAAGTAAACTGGTTTTTGAATTTGGTTCTAGGTCCTTCACGGTCAGCTTTTTTCTCTATTTATAGGCCTTCGTAATAACCGTCGAAGTGCCTGATAACTGTCGAAGTGGATGATAATTGTTGAAGTAACCTCCATGATCATGGGACATGGCTCCAAGTATTTTGCCTCCATTACGCCATTTCTTGTAGTTGAGCTTCCCTCTTGAATTTGGATATAAATCTTCAAGCTGTTTAGCCATGACACACGGCTTTGATCCATTGCCATTGATATGATTTTCCATGTGTCCTTTGATGGTGGATACCTTTACTAATTGCTCAAATTACCCTTGATGGACCATGTGTCATCTTTGGGACTCGCTAATACAAAATATATGGCCAACATTACCGCCGCACTAATATAACAAATACTTAGTAATACTAGTGGATCGATGTCCTATTACCTACATTCTAGGGTGTACATGGCAATTAATTGTTTCAGAAGTATAATCACCTTCAAGGAACGTTTAAAATGCTAAGAATCCCCTTGTGCTTGAACCTTACATCCATTATCGTGCAAACAAAAGAATGATACATCCTTGATGGCTAATCAAACCTGTTCCTTCATTGATCGAGCATGTGAAGAGGTTTTGCACAATGATGGTCGAACTCAAAAGAACTCTCATGCATTTATTAGCCATGCCTATCCTTCTCAATTTATACAAGTTATGGAGGTTTTTGCAGAATATACACCTTCAAAACAAAAACTTGCTCATATGGATCTCGAAAGCTCTTTATTTGTCCCAAAGGTCTTTGCTTATGATGAGGCTACCTCCTCCTCTAACAAAACTATTGGTTGGAATGCCTAGCCAAAACCAACCCAACCTTTAACAAGGGAGCGAATTCACCATAGATATGTTGAATTCGATGACCCTACTTCGGTTCTCTCTCTCTCTCTTTTTTTTTTTTTTTTCTAGTAGCTTAGTGGTATAACCTTGTGTACCATTTGACCGCCTCTGCTGCCTCGAAGACAATTTACTTTCGGCATGGTATACCTCCACCTTGCCAACCAAAATAGTGTAGAAGACTCCCTACATAATCGAAGCTCTGTGATTGAGCCCCTTATACTTGGCCAAGAAGGCAAAACTTGGCTCTTCTAATTGGCTAAAGTGTGTGAATGAGCCCCAGTTTCCTCATTTCTTTGGAGTGGACCCAACTGCACCTCCCATTCCTTATAATCCTAATCGGATTGAGGAATTAAAGCTCACCCTCTTCGAGGATCGGCATTTTGCCCCCTATCAAGCCCCAACTTTTCCCACTGCCTACCAATAGTACAAAGCCCAAACTCTGCTTGCTGCCTTCTCCCATCTATCCTTCGAAGTGTTTTGAGATGACACCCCTCACAAGAACCTTCTATGGGCTTGTGATATAGTCTCTCGAAGCCATACCCTCAATCTAGTGGCCCAAATATAACTTCATACCTTCCTAGACCAACTCCTTCTCCTTCTTAATTGCCATAAAAATGCCTTGGCCATCGGTGAATCATTGGAAGCGATCTCTACCACTCGTATTCAATCCCATTACGAAGCAGAGAATCTCCTTGAAGAATATGAGACTTCAAGAACCATGATTCAGCATACAGAAAGGTTGCTGATATGGATGGGATGGATAGAATAGATGAGGTGGAGAAGGCACTGAAGCAAATATAATTTGAGATGAAGGCCCGGACTTTTCACCAAATAAGGGCACACCGACTAGAAGCCCCAATTAGATAGGATAGAGGAAAGGTTAGAGGGAGAACATGTATTCATTGAGTTTTGCTGCACTAAGTTCCATGGCCTCGTAACCTTTTCCATTCCTTATTTTTAAGAAATTGCGAATGTAACCAAATAGGCCCCTCAATGTAATCATTTGTTTATTCAATAAATTATGGGTTTCTTTCTTCCAATTACATGCCTTGTATTTGTCAATTTGTACGACCTCAAGCTTGGGATTGCTCTAGTATTTCTCGAGCAAAGGTAGTAGAGCTTGAGTGAACTTTTGGTTCTTGCAAATATCTCTTTTGAGCTTGACAAATACTGTAGGGCTGAAATCACCTCTTTAGCGAAGTAATGGAGCTTGAGCAAGGTTTTATTTTTCATAGCAACTTTGAATGCATTTTTTAAGTACTACAAAGGTTTATTTCTCACTCAAGCGGAGGTTGTGTCCCTCGACTGAACTTTTGGATCTTGTAATATTTCTATCTGAGCTTTACAAATACTGCAAGGCTAAAATCATCATTCGAGCTAAGTTAGGGGAGCCTAAGTGAGGTTTTGGTTTTCATAGTAACTATGAGTTTATCAAGTACCACAAAGGTTTATTTCTCGCTTAGCGAGCGTTGTGTCGCTTGGCGAGTTTAAATAAAGTCCATCTCTCCTTTGACAATGCAAAGACGATACTACATATCACTTGCACATGATAGATCAGTTCAAGGAGAGTTGTTTGACTATAGTTTCTACTTGGAGTTCAATCATTGGATGCCAAGCACATTGGTGGTTGAGGATACGACACCACAGAGGCAAATTTAAGATGTGGTTGGGTTGAAGATTCACAAGTATTCTAGAATAACCAAGCAAGGATTCGTTAGGAAATTGATTGGCTGAGTTAGCTTGTGTAATCTTGCTTTTCCTCTTAGAGGATTTTTTGTTTTCTTTTATTAAGCTCTAGGCTCATGGTTTTTGTAATCACTATTGGAGGATCCCAATAGTACTTATTTTTCACGTTAAAATTGTTTGTGTCGCATTGTTGATTGTTAAGATTGAATCTATATTAGTTCAGAATAGATTGATTTAGAGCAATTTATGTTTTAGAGAATTGTTATCACCACCATTTGTTTTTGTTTGGATTTGAAATGTATTTATAAATCACAATCTAGGGGCCTAGATATTTCATATAGGAATAATATATTTTGGTTTAAAACATGGACAACTCCAACTGGTACAAGCTAAATGGCAATGGACCAATTTGTAGAAAGATCTTGAACTTAATGAGAAACATAAATGTTAAACAACTAAGGCACTCAAGGGGATTCTTCAGAGCATTATTATTATTGTTAATATTGTTGTTGTTGTTGTTTTACACATATGTTTGAAACTTTTTCAGTTTCCCAATTTTTTGTAGCCATCTACAATAAGGGACATAATGCAATCCTAATAGTATAGAATTATTTTATAATATAAAGTTGTAGAGCTTTTTTTAATTAATTTTAAAGATATATAAAGTAAATCAAATTAATAAAGTCTCAAATTTTTACATTATGTGTCATTGTCCGATAAAAGGTTGCAACCGCACATAAAGATATCCATCAGCGATGCACCACAGTGATTTTAGACTACATTTGTGTCATCTAAACATTGAACTAAATATGATTCTGAGATTCATCACCAACATCTGAAGTGCACAACGAACCATTCTACAAGGGAAAAAAATATAAAATTAAATGATTAGATATTCATTTATATTAAGCCTATTAAGACAATAAAATCTCATCGATATTACAATCATATACATATATGCTTCACTACAAGCTTAGTTCCATACTTACTTAGTGATGTTCATCAAGGCTTCATACGCTATATCTAAAAAATATGTGTGTTGGAAATATAATATACTTGGTCAAATTACAAGCGAACATTTGGATTTAACATGCTAAATATACACATCACTTCTTACAATTGAATAACACTTTCTTTGAATGTAAAGTTGTAGCAATCCCAATTCTAGTAAGATAATGTAAATAACTATCCACTTACTTGGCATGAATTCACATCCTCACACCCACATAATAGCTTTCCATTTAAGAAGTCTCTGACTTCAAACCTTTGCTCCTCCATCTCTCCTTTACAATGACAAAAATGGTGATGATAATAGTTAAATATCTTTTATAACTCAACAGATAATCTACATATTTGAGCTACAAAATAATATGTTTGTCAAAATTAATCTATACCTTGCTATAATCAATGACAATGAAATTAGGCCATCGTTTACTAATTGAAGTATAACACATTTTACTTGTCTTTGATAAGATCTTTGGTATTTATTTCCTTCGTAATGTGGAGTCAGCGAGAATAGTGGTGTTTGTTCTTCTTTTTTTGTTCTAAATCGACATAGTTGAATAACACCAGGGATTTACTAGTGTTGTTTAGTTTCAACGACCGCCCACGATTAGTATGCCTTCCATCACTTCCAACTGCAAATTTTAATTAAGCAAATACTCAAAATGATACATCTACAAGAACCCACTTAAAGTATATACTATTAACACAAAATGAACAAACCTAAAATTGGGTTTTTCACATAAAAAATAAAGGCTTAAAATCAAAGAGTTGGAATGTGTTTCCTTACATTTATATTCAACCATGAAGTTCCATTGATATGAAATGCCTTCACTTTCTTGTTTAGATTTGGATGAACTAAAGACAACAAGCCTTTGATTAGTTGTAACCATGTCTTTGACAATTGGCCAATCTTCACCATATAAAGGCATTTTTCGATAATGGAAACAAGAATTTTGTCAACCCAGAAGCATCAAAAACTTTTCATAATGTATTCTTCACAGGAACTCTGTCTTCTAGGATTAGTGTTACAATTTCATATGAATTTGAAGTTAAGAAGGCTTCAACTTCCTTAAAGACGTCAAAGACAGGACCTTATGGAAACAACCAAACGTACAATTTCTTTGTATAGTTTTTGATAGTTGAAAGATTTAAATATATGATTTTACAATTAAGGGGGATAAGGTAATATTTGAGAGAGATAAAGTATAATTAACTTAAACATTAATAAAAATTCTACTTTGCGTGAAGTTGTAATTTAAACAAGAGGTACTTACTTGGCTTATATGACTAGTCTTATAATCACATCCTTGGCATAACCATACATCCCCTTTCAAATCAAATATATTTAACATTAAGGCTCTAACGTCGCTGTAACGCCCTCAAAATTAAACCCATAATATAATATTAACATGCATCATTATAAGAAAAGGAAGAATATCATTCCATTCATCAGAGTAAACTTATTAAAAGACATTACATGTAATAAAGAAAGTAAATGCCCTATGGGCTTACATCTTTCCAAGCCAACACTTGGACACAAAAATATGAGTACTAACTCATTTACAAGTTAAGCCCTTGGCTTGAGTCCTTACATGTAATCTCAAATAAAAACAAATAAACAAAAGACAGTCTTTGAGTCCAAATCCTCCCAAGCTAAGTCCTTGGAGGTAATGAATCACCTGGACCTGAAAATGATATTCCCATATAGGGTGAGCCACAACCCAGTAGAGAAATACTAAACCAAGTATAAGAATTAACTAAAGCAGTAGCATTCGATAGATGGTTAACACAAGGTAGTCAATTACATCATTTTACAAGTTCATGACACTAATGTCTATGACACATCTCACTTTCCATTTATACAAATATGGCTCAGAACCTGGCCAAATAACTCAACAGGGGTTTCATCTCTTATTAACAATATTTCCAATTCAACAGGGATAACAAATCAAGTTAAACCTTTCCTATATCATAACGGATACACATGTTGGTGTTGTATCAATCTCAATCAAAATTCACTTCCATACTTCCCAACTGATACACATTTTAGTGATGTATCAAATCAAACAACCAATACTTGATGAATAAGCATAAAGGCGTATCTATTTGTAATGAAATGAAGCATATGAGTGCGACCACAGGTCCATCCTATCTTCCCTTAACATTAACGGTTTAGAGGTACATCCCTATCTTCCCTAAACCGTGGAGTACATCCCTATCTCCTCCCAAACACAAGTAATGCATATAAATACAAAGTCATATACACAATCAATCAATACATAAATTTAATGTATTATTCCAACCTTTATACACAAAAATAGCCAATTGATTAGTTTGATTTTCCTAATCCACATGCAATGCGCAACATTCATGACTATCCTCCACCGATAGCCCAAAACAGTTATTTCTAAGCAGGAAATAAATGTACAACACATATAATCTCAATTTCAAAGATGAGTGGTTAAATTATCCAACTACATCATTTAATCTCATAACTTCTCAATATTATGAATTAAACTCATTATCCACACATTTTCCAAAATTAATTATACGAATTAATTTTATTACAACAATTAGGGCATTTTAATTATAAAACAAACCCTAGCTTTTCTCAATATTACCCAACAACCCAACATATCAAAAATACCAGAACTTAGGATTAAAACCTATAAGATGGAGTAGGAGATCCCTACCTCGAAGAAATAACCCAAAAAGGAGAAGACGGAGATGAAGACCCAAACTCCAAAGTGCTCCAAATCCAAGATTGTTCAGATTAAACTGAAGCCCTCGACCCACTCTATCTTTTTAATAAAGGATCTAGGGTAGAAACTCACTCTAAGTAGATCAATCCTAAGAGAGAAGATGTGTAGAGGGAGAGAGAACTCGTACCTAGGGTTTTGGAATCTGAAAGAAGATAAAAAATTGATCAAAATCCCGTTGTTGCCTATTTAAACTGAACAGGCTCGCTCGAGCGAAGACTTGGTCGCTCGAGCGACCAGACACAAGAAAGACACAAAAAGGCCTCGCTCGAGCGAAGAAAAGCTCGCTCGAGCCAACAACTCGATGCTTCAGATCTGCAACCCAGAAGCTCGCTCGAGCGACGAAAGCTTGCTCGAGCGAAGAACTCGAAAACATACACCTCGCTCGCTCGAGCGAAGAAACACTGCTCTCAGGTCTATACTAGACGCAATCGCTCGCTCGAGCGAAGAAACCCTGGCTCGAGCCACCAAAAACAAAATCAACCCTTGCTCGAGCGACCAAACCCTCGCTCGAGCGACCAACCCAAAAACTGGACAGCAACACTTGGTTTCCGAACCCAACCAACCTGAAACAGGCCTGTCCAACACATCCTATATCTCCAAATGAGAAAATAAAGGATGACAACAACAATTATACAATGATAGAATCTACGAAATCTAAGTCCGGATACAACAATCAAATGAGAAAAGACCGGGGTCGCTATAGCCGCTCTGCACATAAGTGATTGTTTATCAGTATTAGAATACATTGTAGTTAATAAAGCAAGACTAGATGTGATAGACTTACATTTAGTTGTTGTGTGATACTCTTGTCTTCGTCATCAGCATAAAATCCTCCCTTCGTGAAATATGACATTGTATATATGCATAAAATTGTGACTTGTTAAGAATCTTGAATTTGTTGAAAGGTAGCAATTGTTCTGTTGGAGAGAGAGAGAGAGAGAGAGATGAGCTCCACAATTAATTATGATAGTTTTACCATTTATTTATTTATTATTATTTATTTATTTAATTAATTATGGTATGGAGCCTTCATCTCCGTAGTCCTTCCAATCTAAGTAGTTATATGAACAAAACTAGCAAGCTCAACATAATTCAAAATAAGAAAAATAACAAATCAAATATAAATATTGATTTGTTTAAAAAATAACCATATTCAATACCTAGCTATCCGAATAACTTCATTTTTTTTCCCCAAATTTTTATACACTTTAATATTTTATGATTTTCTCAAAGTGAACAAAATATATTAATGTCAAACTTCATCAAATTAATTCTAGAGTATAATTTTTTAGGCTTTAAGATCAAATTTGCATTTTCGATACAAAATGTGAATTTCAAAGTAATAATACATACAACATTGTTTAGCACTTGTCATTCCATTAATTCAAGTAAAATATCATTAATCATGAGAGGTGACCAAAGTGAACAATAACCAAGTAGCTAACATGGATCCATCATATTCAATGAAGAAATCATGTGAAATGTAGAATACAAACCCTAACATGCTCATATATAATGAAAGTGGATATAGAGAGGAGGTGAGAGATCAAGCCACGAAGTTTCGAGAACACCAAGCGTCTTCCAAGAACACACTGATTCATCTCTGAAACATACTAATCTTTCACTAAAGTACACTATTGGAGCACCCAAGGCTTAGATCTTATAGTGAAATATCAAGGAGAATGAAAAGTAGGAAAAAAAAAAAATTTCAAGGTAAAGGGTTAGCATTGCTCCTAGTTCAATAGAAAAATAAAATTTGGAGGACTCTATGTTGTACATCCCTTAACATAACCTTACTACAAAATTTCGTGGCATCAACCACAAAATGTGTAATCTCACTACAAATTAGCATAACAAAAAATATTGTAACTATGCCCCAAATATTTGCAACATCAATGACAAAATTTCACAAAATTTTGTAACATCAACGACAAAATTTTAGACATTTTATTATGCCAATTTGTGACGAAGTTATGCATTTTGTAATTGATGTGGCAATTTTTGTAATAAAGTTGTGCCAATTTGTGATAAGTTGCATATAGTACGCACCGCTAAGGAGTGCACACCATAGGCTTTCCCATAATATATATATATATATATAAAGGTTGCCATTAATACTAGTTCAATTTCTTAATTAAATAGGTAATCAATGTTCCAAATTTAATCTTAAATAAGCCAAAAATTGCACTCATTGACAAAAATAAAGGTGTTTAGCACACATTTTCTGTTGGAACCTTCACAACCTAGAAAGTTCACATGCTTATTACTTACGGAGAAAAATACTAGTGAAAGGAAATGCCAAAGCCTATGAAAAAAGAGAGGAGGAATTCATACGAGGAAAAAATTGAATTCTCTTCAATAAACTATCCTCTATAAGTCTCACTTTCGATTTCCATAAAAATCCCTCAAGCTATGTGTAGTTTCTACAATTTTAGAGACCCAAACATGCGACTAATTATTCAATTCAACAAAATAATATCAAAATAATAAAATCAACATTTTCACATATAAACATTATGTACTAGGTATAGAGAGTGCAATTCTCCAATCTCAAAGCATAATGGATGGTATTCGAATAATGAAATAACTCTCATATGAATTTTAATAACTTGGGGTTCTAATTGTAACTAAATAAACTTATCTGGGCCTCAAATGTAATATTCCAAATTTTAAATTGATTCGATCCTAATAGCCACAATGTTAAAAGTTAAATAAATATATTTGTACAAGAGTAATTATATATATATATATATAAACATACTATTTTATCAATTTTGCTATCACTACATATAAAGGTACCACGAGTCACATTAATAATGTGTAGGACCTATGGATTTTGTGTTGACTAATAGAAGAATTTGGTATTAATTGGTTTATGTATAATATTTTTCTTTGTTGCAAATAGTGTATAAATATTTGAAAGGATGGGGGAAGAGAGAGACCACAATCTTAAATGGATTTGAGAAGACGGATTTTGCACTTTGCTGATCAAATGTATTACTTGAGTTGAAGCAATAGAGTCCAATATCACAACCCTTATCAAAGCCCCATTTATCTTTGAGCTAAAAATAACAAAATAAAGAAAAAAGAAATTAGATTGAACTCAAAAAGTAAATTTTGATATAATCGCATTCATAACTAATCAATATTACTTCCTAAAAATTAATTTCATTTTTGTTTTAGAGAGAGAGACACGGCATTCACCGTTAGAAGAAGCAATGGAAGATACAATGACATTATAGAAAATTGATGCTACGATGAAACAAACATATCTTGAATAACTCATTTTGTGAAGGAGTGAGTACAACATATGCTGTCATATATAAACTTTGTAAATATTTGATCCAAGGGCCGTTAAGAAAATAATGACATTGATAGTAACATTCATGGAAGCAAAACATCAATGCAATGTTTTATTGTTTTTAAAAGAAACATATGGGAAAACATTAATGCAACATGAATAATTATTTTAATAAAAATAAATTTCGAAAAACTATAAACAATTTGGTGATAAGGGAGATTGTTTATGTTTTAGCATTTAATCAAAACTAGGAATTTACTTGTGCAATGCATGGGTTGATTAATTAAGTTTTTTTTCAAAATATATAATCCTAAGAACATTAATTGCTTGATATATATATATATATATATAATTTTGATTAAAAATGTAATTATTAAACTTGCCACACTCCGAATTTAAAAAGTTTGAATCCCAACAAATAAACTCGAATAATACGTTAAAAAATATTAGTGAATATAATAAAATTATCTCTCTTGTATATATATTTGTATAACATTCAATGCATGAGGTTCATCCATTACATACATCATCTATTTAATATCTAATTGAAGTGAATTAGTATGTAATTCAAAATAAGAGCATTCAATTATAAATGAAATGCCATTAGGTTTACATCAAGTAAAAAAGGGTTTACACAATAAAGACACTCGGTCTATAAAACAAAAAGGCCCTAGGCCAAGCATCCAAGAGAGCTCTCTCTAGCCATTGCACAAATTCTATGCCACTCAAGGTCGTGACACGTTGTAGATACTCCATTTTGACTGATCGTAAGACTTGGGCTCCTTTTCTTTAAGCACCCAATGCTCAAAGACCAGAACGCGCAAATTCTTCGATCTCTTCAACAAAGAGCTTTATCCAGAAGTCAATCCCATTTTTTCACCTGTTTGGTCAAATGTTTTTAGACTTTAAAAAGCCTCTTCAAATGCTTTTAGCCATCGTAAATCAATCATTTTATAATGTTAGAGCTCATCTTTGAACTTCAAAATGTTGTGACTTTTAGTAACCAAGCAAGGACAGAGTAGGAATAAGTGGAAATTAGGACAACTCTCTCGAAAAACCTTGTTTTCCCTGTAAAATTGCTTCAGCCCGAAGTGTACATGTGATGGTGGTTTCATTATCGTTGTTTCACTTATTGTCCTCTTTGGGTTTGTTGTGTTAGCTTTTCTCAAATTCCAGTCCTTGTTTATTCGGGTTGAGTGTCACTTGTTTGAGCATGCAGTCAAGTCAGGAGTGTCTGAATCGAACAAGAAAAATTATGAATTTGGGGACCAAGACCGCGTCTTGAGGGCCTTGGGCGCATGTGTGAGAGGAGCCCTACGTAAGAAGTGGGTCTTTTTCACACACTACACAAAAGGCAGGTGCTGAGTGAGGTGCGGGGTGGGGCCACTGCACGTGCAGGGATAAAGGCCGCACGTGTGGGAAGATGCTCCGCACATGGGAGAGTGGGCGCCGCATGTGCGGGCATCTAGGTAGTCTGAAATCTCTATTTTTTTTCTCTTTTAGGTTGTGTGTATATCACTTTTAGCTTATCTCTCTCTCTAAAAATCATTTCCTCTCCCTTCTCTGTACTTTTCCTACACCAAAGCTCCTAAAACATTTGATCTCTTACAATCCATTAGGATCTTGACCCAACATTCTTCACAAATATTGGAAAGCTAAGCTAGAAATCCACTTTGTGCGGTGGAGATCGAAGTTCTACACTTTTGAATCCTAGGGTTTCATCTCATCTCTTCAACAAGAATGAAGTAGGGACTTCTTTGTGTTATATATATATATATGTTTTGCAAGTTTGATGTGGGTTTTGGGTTTTTCTTGGGGATATTATGAGGGTTTGATTTTGGCTCAAGAATGTAGGGATTTTCAAAAGTGGGTTTTAAAATCTCA
The DNA here is from genome assembly GCA_025200525.1 of Camellia lanceoleosa. Taxonomy (NCBI): domain Eukaryota; kingdom Viridiplantae; phylum Streptophyta; class Magnoliopsida; order Ericales; family Theaceae; genus Camellia; species Camellia lanceoleosa. The sequence goes on from CM045769.1 coordinate 68,858,626, forward strand.
AATCTTTCTAAGATAATATCTTGATGGTTCAAATCATCTTGAGCAAGGAAATGGTGTCTTCTTTAGGGTTTCTTGCAAAGTGTTTAGGGTGTGTGTGTTGTTGTAAAGAAGAAACCTAGAAATTTGAGGATTTCCTTAAATGAAAGAAGATGAGGGTTCATGGTTGATATTATATATAGATATGTATATATACATTGTTGTGTGCCATGATAAGTAAAGAAAATGGAATTTCTTGTTTTATACAATTGCATATATATTGCTGATGGGTTTCTTAACATATGAGAATTGTTGAGATTGGAAGTTGCTATCCAAATTTTGCTATAGTTTTGAAATTATTAAAATGAGGGAAGTGCACGAATTGTGGACATATTGTTATATATTGATAAATGGTAGCAAACTTTTGGCTATTTGTTAGAATGACATTGAAAAGAAAAAATCAAAATTTTGATCTCTATGGAATATTTGTTGGAGTTATGTTGAAAATGGAGAAACATGATGTAGTATAGATAATTGTTGCATTGGCTTTTCTAAAACCTTGCATGTCATGAACATTGGATTGGGAATTGGAACTTTCATTGAGAATGAAATATTGTGAAATGAAATCACAAAAATGTTATGGGGTAAATACGTTGGTAAATCCAGATAGGAGGTGTAGATGAAATTAATAAGTTGGCCTGAGTGTCCGTGGTGAAAGACTGAAAACACGTGCGGAGGAGGTATCACTTCCCTTCCGGTTAGCAACAAGTAAAGTGGGGGTTGGTAGTGCTAGTCAGGCCTACTTGCAGACACCAACCCTAGGGATTACCTGAGTCGTATTTAGAGCCCCTATTGAATAAAATTGAAAATTTGAATTGTTGAGATTTCAAGCTGATGTTGAACATGGTGATTTTTTTAAAAAGGCATGTAAATGAAATCCTCTTTTAATTGGCATTGCATTGCATGGCATTAGCATTTACTATTGTAAATCTTGCAAAACTGTATATACTTTGTTAAGAATTCTTTAATGGGCTTTATGCTCACCTATGGGATATTGGTGCGAGAAAAGATGTGGTGATCCCTTGAGTTGAGGCGTGGACATATTTTGTGAAGAGTAAATGACTCTATTTTTGTTGTGGTTTATTTTGCTAGCCAAGAGGTATACATGTATGGTCCGAGAGACCATTTTTGTGTAACTGGGCTTAAGCCGTGGAAGATGTATGCCTTCAAGGGCATTTTATTTATTTTTGGGATTTGATGTTCTACATGCTATAGATTCATGTATTCTATATCATTGAATGTATAATTCGCATGCCAGACTTTTGTACAAACCTTATAGATTAATGGATGTTGGTTGATGTACTTAATTGGGGTGTTCTGATACAACTTTTATGCCGACCAAATTACTGGTGGGTCATAAAATAAATGGCGGACATCATTTGGTTGGTGGACAAGTTTGTCAAGAAATAGGCGATTTAGGGATATGGTCCCCTTATGCATGTGGAGGTGCCACCTCTGTAATTCTTGCGCGAATTGCGGACCAAACAACCTCATGGTCTATATAAACACCTCTCCTTCAAGGAAGAAATGAGAGAAGAATTTTGATTAAGCCTAGAGACACCTAAAATTCTCTAAGACTCGAAATTCTTCAAATTTTCTCTCTCTACAATAATTTACACCTATACATACACCATTCAAGACCGTGGATTGAAGTTTAAGTTGCTGGAGATTGAAGATCAAGCTCAGAAGATTTGAGGGTGCTTGGAGGAAAGGATTGCTAATTAAGAGGATGATCTTCCTCAATTGAAGTTAGTCCACCAACTTTTCTCATCATTTTCTCTCCCATTTTCTTTTCTTTTTTCTCTTGCCAAACATTATAATTATGAGATTATGTATTGATTATCATGTGATTAGGCCTCGTGGATAGGGGAGGGGATTAGCCATCCCTACATAGGATTACTTGGATTACTTGAATTCTCACTTTCTCTCATTTTCTTACCTCCCAAACACTTCATTTTCTGATTTTCCTTGGTAATATAGATTAGTTTTGGACTTGTATAGAGGGTTCTAGTCCTACCCTATAGGTTGTTTTCATAATTATTTTGTTTGCTTTCATTTTCCATCACTTTCTCACTAATTTTATCATCATCTAAATGAGTTTAATTTTCACGATTCAATCCTTACTTACATTCTAATGAGCTCTTAGGAATGTCTTGCGGGATTAATTGGGTGATCCATGGGTTTAAATTGGTGAGTAGAGTGTATTTCAATCTCATTTTCTTTCATTTTCTCATAAATTCTCTCGTTTTCTCTCCATTTTCTTGGAAACCAAGCATGGTTTCCACCTAGAACTGACTTTGCAATCTACTCTCCCATCCACTTCTAACATGAATCAGAGCATCTATTTGCCCCTTTTCTGGAAATATGATGCAGATTCTTACTTTTTATTTATATATATATATATATATTTTATTTACTCCTTGTTTAGTTTCCATTACATATTTGTTTCTTCTATGACCATCATTATCTTCAATATCTTTGATGGTCAAAGAAGTCTATCATCTCATCCCTTCTTCCATGATGAGTATGGTAGTTATTTTTCTTGTTTTGCTTCCTTGGTCATCATGTGATTTTCCATATCCATTGGTGATTAAGGAAGACCATCATTCATCTCTTAGTGATGAGACCGATTGGATTTAGCTTATTTTCATTTCCTTTCTCCTTGATTGCTTCCATGATGTTGTATTGTTTGGTAGCTTCTTAAGTGTTTTCATTTAGTAGCATTACTAGTAGTTTTCTTCCATTATTTTGTCATTTCGCTTCTTCTTTGTATAGATTCATGGGTATTCATTTCTTTCTTCTCTATCCCTTTTATTTAAAGCTTTCCCTATCTTGGCATCGGGTTTTCTTTATCATTCTCAATCTTTTGCATCCATTGTTTATGCATAAGACTTAGCTCATTTACCTCTTATTTTCTTTATTTCCTATGTGATTATACGCTACCCATTTCTTAAGATGGTTCATATATCATATAATTAGTAGGCAAGTCTTTAGTTGTATTTTTTGTGAGTCTTGCATTAGTTCCTTTGCTTTTAGGATCATGCTTGTTTTCTAATCCTTTTGCTTGGCTTGGTGTGAAAGAGTACTAGGTGAGCTTCTTTCATCCTTGCATCCTAATGATTTGTGTTTTCTTACAATGTCTAGCATTCTTATCATGCGTGATATGCTTACTTGATATATCTCTTTGGATCTTGGGTGGATGGAGGTTATTTTGCTTATTTTGGGATGATATTGATTTCCATGCATGTGGACTCATCTTTTCTTTGAGTTGCACTTTTTTAAACTCTTTTTCAAAACATATGAAATTAATGCATTCCAAAGTAAGTGATTTAGTCTATACTTGTTTGCTTCACATAGTAATTTCGACATTAATAATCGAAACATGGGAATATATTGGTAATGAATCTCATATCTAGAATTAGTAGAGTAGATCTTTGATCGGGTGAGCGAGGTGCTTAATTCATGACCTTTCCCCTCATACCTATGTTCTGGTGAGACACTTTGAATTCACGATAGGCAGTGGCCTTTACCTGAGTCATGTGTTTCCTAGTTTCTCTAAAACATTAGGAGGCGACTCTGAATCTAGTGATGTATCCATTTTGGCATTTTTGTGATTAGTGCATTTTCTATGGGTTTACGATTTGGACTCTTATTACATTCCACATTCCGCTAATGGAACCCGGACCAAAGGTTCTAACCGTTAAGCGCTCGAATCCTTGGTCTCGAAGATTCCTGATTTGGTGACTCTGTTGAGAAGACAGAGAACTTTACTCGAGAATTGTAAATATGAGATTCATTTATGTGTATATGTTCATTGCATTGCATTTGCTTTGGCGCACTTTAAATCCCTGTGTTTTCCATCTGATATCTTGGACGGCTTGTTACTGATGGGCTCTGTCATGGTGGGAACACAACTCTTGGATCTAGATCCCCAACATACCACTTGATCCTCATTTCACTGCTCGGTGGAAGGTGTGAGAGGTATATTGGTGGATCTTGTTAAAATACCCATTTCGAGTAATCTTATTCGTTGCATATAGTCAGCAATAGTGCCTTCTAATCTAGGACATGATACTTTCCCATTTTCAAGATGTTGTGATACCTTTGTTTGAATAGAAAAACCCTAGATCTATGTATCCGAAGTTAGGATAGGGAAACTCTAAGCTGTAGGGGTGTTTGGAATGCTTTTTTATGTATGAATGTGAAATCTTGGGAAAAAAGGCCCCAAATCCTTGGAGATTCTGAATTTTAAGAGGATTTCTTTCAAAATTTAGGGTCATACCAAAATTAGAATTTAGGTCAAAATCAAGGGGAGTTGTGTTTGATATGGTGGAGAATTAGAATTTGGGGATTGTATCTGAATAGGTTACTCTACAACAGGATTAGAACCAGGGGTTAAAGATTGTGTCTTGCTTTTTTGGGGCAGCATGCCTACACTACAACAAAAAGGGTTTTTACGGTCATAATGCAGCCGTAAAAACCCTTATCTGACGTCTTGATTGCACATCATATTATGACCGGTCATGGAGAGTCCTTCACTTTCAGCGACATGTTTAAATGCGCTTGGTAAAAAATATTTAACGACATATTTTGTCGTCATTACTATTTAATGGCGATTTTGTGCATTATCGTTACTTTTTCTCGACTACTTTTGCAGTTAATTGGTGAGACAAAAACAATCTTGATTAGTAGTAAAATATATAATACAACAACTTGCTCGCTTGCCGTAGATAAGTAGAACATACAATAGCGTACATGGAATGTTGTGGAATGTTTCATATAATGACCTAATTTGATTCTTGTAGAATGTGCATTTTTTTTTAAATTCAAAAGTCTATATTTGACTGTTTTGTACAATCTAATATTACAAACAAGCTTCACAAAATATTAATCAACCACCCAAATATTATTTCAACCATGAAAAATAAACTATATCAATAAATTATAAACATTCAAAAAATTTCAATATATACATTCCAAACATCCAAAAGGACTATCCCTAAGCTCTAAATTATCTAAAAATTATAAACCATAAAAAGCTGTACATATATAAGTTAAGTAAATATTGCAAAAACTATTCAAAAATTATAAAAATCTATTCATCAAAGTCCTTAAAAACTATCCATAGATGGTTTATAACTTTGGTATGCTTGTGCATCAACTTTCGATGGCAATGCTCCAAATCCAAGCCCTCTTACCCTACTACTATGTTATGGACCAAATGCATGAACAATTGCATCATCTTTGATGAGCGTTGACCCTTAATACGTAGAAGGCTTGTGAAGCTCTTGAACCTTGATACGCAATATATAACATTTATGATAAGGAACCTTTCGAGACAATGTAACAACAAGGTATACAAACATTGGTTCATGTAGAATAATCAACTCATTCTTCACAAAATGATTAAGAAGTTGACATCTAATTTAACATATTCCATTTCATTTCGATGAACTATTTTTCTTTCAATTTCTATCCAAATTTCTTAATCATTGTTATCAATTGAACTAAATAGATCCAATATATAAAAAAAAAAATTACAGTCAAAATTGATTGAATTGAAATTATAGACCCAATTATCAGAGAGCAAGACCATAGATAAAAAATAAATTAATATCTTTACGAGCCTTTATTAATTATCAGCTAGCCACAAAACAACCTAAGACTACCTAATCTGAACATCTATTCACCAGCACAGCATATCATCAAGCATTTGTTCAACATCCATACCAAAAGAAAACAACACAGCAACAACAGCCCAAACAAGGGATGATCAGAGATGATTGTAGGAATTTAGAGTTGAAGATAGAGTGTTTTGTAAAGCAGTTTAGGGAGAAGAGGTAGTTGAGACCACCATATTGATTTTCGAAGTGGTGAAGCAACAACATATCAGGAATACATGTATGCGAAATCTTAGAAAACAAAATGAAATTACAGCACTCTTTCTTTTTGCTCACCTAACTCTTTTTTATGTGATAGATCAAGTTTTACTAACAAATAAAAAATAAAAAAATAAACATAGGCCAAATAAACATAGATGGAAAACAATTGAGAGAATGTCAAAATGTAACAAATATCGGTAGTTATATGTTTGAATCATATTTATATTACAAAAAATGAATAGCTACTTGAAATTATAATTATAAGTCTATTTTTAAAACAAATATGATTCAAACATATAATTACCAATGTTCGATCATCTTAATTTTTTGCATGAATATTTTACTTAATAAGTTCTAAAAAATGAATAATTCAGATCACTAAAGTCAACTCAAAAATAAATTCATCAAGCCCAAAAGTCAACTTGAAATAATCCAATCCCATAAATTTACTCTATTTTGATACAAATAAGAGTTTTAAATCTTAATCTATATTCATTGCCAAAATAAAATATCACTTGAATTCTATGCACTCAGATTTATCTCTTCCAAAATATAAAGAAAAAAGAAAAAAACAAATATTTTCAAGTACCATTTTATTTCTAGTTAAAAAAAAAAGTACCATTTTATTTGAAATGGATGATCCATTACAAATAATTGATATATATATATATACATAACACTACAAAATACTTAATTGTTTTATAGTTTCCACTCAATCAAAAGATGCCTTCGGTTCAATGTCGAGCATGCGGACCAAAGTACACAAAAGTAAAAGAAGAAGACCACCTCCAACATTACTCAAAACCTGAACAACTCAATCCTATAATGCATATTATCTAACCTGAAAGACAACATCTGTTGCTTCAAATTAAACAGTTCCATGCAGTATGACCTTTAATGCCTCAAACCGCTGTACATCATGCTTCGGTATGTGTTGTTTTTGAAGTCAATCAATTCCTTCATTGATGCTTGACGTTACGTAACTTACATCTTCCACACCTACAAAATAGAATTCCATTCAAACTTCAAGTTGGTTGCTACTACTCTTGGAAAAAATAAAGAACAACAAAATCGGAATCATCTATTACGTACCAATATCTTAGTTTGATCTCACCATTTTCATCCATCCTAGTCGAGCCGGGGATATTTTTTAGCCACAACTATCAAACTTCCATGGAGCTGGAAATAAAGGAACCAAATCAGCTAAGAGAAACAATTTGCATCCCTTCACTTATTTGGGAGAAGAATATTAAAACCTGAACATTTCTCCACGAGAATTAACACCTCTATTGTAAATCGAGAACCCTTGGAAATGGAACCTCCATGGCTGAGGGCAAAAGCAGCGAAATGACAATTACAATTTAATTATGTACAACAGCAATGCTTCAATCATTGAATGACAACAAATGCATACACATCACGGTGGGCCCAAAGCAAGATGAAGGAAGATGAGATATGGGGTCGAGAATCAACATATTTGTCATTACCTTCAATCTGTGTAACCTGATAAACAAAGAGAATAAGCGAACAAAGTTTCAAAAAGTATGTATCTACATGTGCGGAAAATATAAGCGACAAGCATAAGAAAAAATTATCTTAGATAGAATCTTGTGGTGGAGAAAATTAGCAACAACATTCATCACAAATCACGGAGACGAATGTTCAATATTAAAGTTGCAAATGTAAGAGGATGTACCTTAGGAATTTTTATATCACGGTGAGAAAAGAAGATCATAGGCATTATATAATATCCAATAGTGAACCTTATGGAGTACGCACATGTTGAACAAACATTGGATCGGCAATCCTCGGGTTAAGCTAGGAAGTTCATGCTACCAAATTGCAAGGATTAGACTCGATTCAAGTGAAAAGGAATTGGATACCATCGTGAAAGTTTAAAACCTAAACAATTGAGCATTGATAGCATTGATTTTTATCATATCAATTTGTAATTACGCATGAATTGGCCAAAAAGTGCAGGTAATTTCTTACAAGCTATTTATTATATCGTTAAAACAATCTCATTACTTTGAAGAAAAGAATATGAAAGTTCTTTAATTGACTAATTTAGCTAATACATCATGTTTTTGATCTATGATTCGGATGGAAGTTGATTAGAACCCTAGATTTTTGGGTGAACTTGACATTGAATGATAATGCAAAGGCGATCGAGAATAAATTTCAAAATTAAAAAAATATTTAAAATATAAAAAAAAATCAGTAAAAAAAAAAAAAAAAAAAGCATGCAAAATAAATCTTAAAAAGTGAAACCAAAACGGTTTAGGCTCGGGAACTCTTTAGGATCAATGGGATGGTCTATCAAACTAGCATAACCTGTATATGAGATAAGCCGGTTGGGTCAAGTTAACGGTGGGTTGTAAACTTAAATCGCCGCCTAATTTTATCTTTGATCGACCCATTCACTTACCTCTCCGAACCTCAGATGAAAGTATCACCCAAATTTGATGGGGCTATGAAAATTAGAAGAAAAAGGAACAATTCCATGCCAAAAAAAAAAAACCATCCATTTTTATTTGATTACCCATAGAAAAGTAGAATTGATACAAGTAAATTTCATTTCCTCTCTTTTTCCTCTACAAATTCAAGATTCAAATATTTTTTTTAAAAAAAAAATCACAAATGAGAAGATCTAACGATGAAATTCCTTTGACTAAATATCGTACATTACCTAAAAAGAGTAGAAGCCTTGATCCATACATCTTTCAATTAACTTCGATTAAGCATTGTCTGTTACATTTAAATCTCTATAAATGAACTAATCCAAGCTGGGTCATAGAAGAAGATTTCCTAGTAAACAACAAATCTATTTTTGTGGGATCAAAATTTGTAACAATCTATTCTATAATTATTAGATTGTCATGGCGGTTAATCCAACCTTGTGTATAGGAGGGTTTTCATCGGATCGTAGTTTCTAGACATTGTCTTTCATCTGGGTGACTCCATAGAGCACCACAGAACCTCTGGAGGAAAAGACCGAGTCTTGGTGAGCAATTAACAGGCAATTATCTACCTTCAATACATTTAATCTGAATATGGAAACACACACCACGGCGAAGTTGAGTTAAATACACTTTTAGTCCCAAAGTTTTTGAGTTTTGTATACGTTTGGTCATAGGGTGTTTTAATTGTGTCAATTTAATCCGTAACTTGGCGAATTTGTGTTTAAATGCTCACAGCATTGTTTCCACCCAAATTTGGACAACATTACCTTGGCTTCCATTATGGTCCAAAATTGTCACAATACCTCATCAAAATTTTATGAGACGAGAGGTATCGTTCTCCAAATTTCAATGGAAGCGACATTGGGACCATTTCAACACAAATTGGATAAGTTGGGACCAAAATTGACTCAATTGATACATCGAGGCTGTGGGAGCGAATAGTTGGAAGAGTCGGAAGATGTGAACCCCAAAAATCGGTATTATTTGGCTCCGTCTTTGTCTAAAGGCGAGTCGTTCTGAAGGGCGAATACCCGAAGATGATAGTTCGAATAAATAAAGGGAATGGGATGAAGGTAGGCTCGGCCCGAGGCCCAAAAAGCAACTATAAATACAAGGACCCACGGATCTAGAGATATGTAAGAATCACTTCACTAAAATTAGTAAACAAGCTATCTTGAGTGCAGGCGACTTGTCCCAGGGTGCTAATTAGCACCAAACGAAGTGTTTGTATCTTTTCGAATTTGACTAAATTGCGGATCATTAAGCGTCTCCTAGGATCAAAGAGTATTTCAAACCACTTCTCCACATTGGCGCCGTCGTAGGAATACTCAAATACATCCATGGCGAGATGTGGTGAAGATCCTCCGATAGCCTTGACGAGATCACCACGACAAGATGTCCTTACTCCAAAGTATGCTTTCGAAAGAAACCATCGCTACAAAGGCGTGCTCTACCGACTCACCCAGCGACTTGGTATGAAGATAGTGCAAGCGATCATGTCACGAGCGAAACCCAAACCAAGCGAGAGGCTGGAACAACATCCATGTCGAGGCAGGCCTTCGCCGCCAATCGGCCTCGAAATAGCAAAATCAAACAAGCGGTCGCGCTGCACGACCCCGGTGAGAATGATTGACTATCTCGGGCAAGCGGCAAATGACCTTAAGCCCAGCGCTCGCCTCGGCAGCTCATCTTAGAGAGTTGGAAAAGGACCAAAGCGCCTCCGGCAGTGCGCTCGGTCGATAAAACTCTGCCCTTTCAAAGGATGCACCTCCGCTTGACACGCCCACGTGATATCTGACAACATCGGCCCGGAATTTGTGCATCTGATTCAATCGCATCGAGGCCCCATGATAACTCGCGCCCGGTGGCGCTCAAGCGCCAAATATCGCCTTTGGCGACTCTAATTTGATCGATGTAACCCTTCCTCCCACATCGATCCGTTGGTTCTAATGAGCTACGTGTAAACGGTTCACGCAGATTGAGCGCATTCTTATCGACCAAGGCGGCGCCAGGGTTATGTATTATAAAACCTTCATCAAACTCAGATTCACAAAAGTCGGACGACTCACTGCTCGCATATCACTATTGGGTTTCAACGCCAATCCGAGTACCCATTGGGAAGATCAACTTACCGGATTCGGCGAGAATCCAGCAGTGAATGTGAATTCT